>BMAW01125256.1:240655-280206 GCA_019974015.1 Nephila pilipes | reverse complement strand
ATATGTAATTATATTCTTAATATGTAATTAGAAAATATGTAATTATAAACTTTGAGAATAAAATTTTTATGTAACATATATTTCTTAATAATACTTATATATATAATTATATGAATAATAGAGTAAAGTGGAACACATATTAGAAATTAAAAATTTACATCCAAATAGTTAAATATTGTTTAAGTTCAACATATTAATCAAATAATTTCAATGAATTTCGCGTGTTGAAAAAATATTGTTTTTTGAAGGGAAAAAATACAGTTGAAGCAAAAATTTGGCTTGATGCCGAGTCTCCGGACACTGCCCCAGGAAAATCAACCATCAATACTTAGAATGCTAAGTTTAGACGTGGTGAAATGAGCACCGAAGACGGTGAACGCAGTGGACGCCCAAAAGAGATTGTTACCGACGAAAACATTAAAAAAATGAACAAAATGATTTTGAATGACCGTCAATTGAAATTGAATGAAATAGCAGACACTCTAAAGTTATCAACTGAACGTGTACATCATATCATTCACGAATATTTGGGTATGAGAAAGCTCTGTGCAAAGTGGGTGCCTCGCGAGCTCACTTTTGACCAAAAACAACGACGAGTTGATGATTCGGAGCAGTGTTTGAAGATGATCAAGCGTAATAAACCCGAGTTTTTGCGTCGATATGTGACAATGGATGAAACATGGCTCCATCACTTCACTCCGAAGTCCAATCGACAGTCATCCGAGTGGACTGCACACGATGAACCCGCTCCAAAGCGTGGGAAAACGCAACAGTCGGCTGGCATGGTTATGGAGTCCATATTTTGGGATGCGCATGGAATAATTTTCATTGACTACCTTGAAAAAGGAAGGACCATCAACAGCGACTATTACATAGCGTTATTGGACCGTTGGAAGGACGAAATCGCCGAAAAACGGCCGCATTCGAAGAAAAAGAAAGTGCTGCTTCACCAAGACAATGCAACGTGTCACAAGTCAGTGAAAACGATGGCAAAAATCCATGAATTGGGCTTCGAATCGCTTCCTCATCCACCGTATTCTCCAGATCTGGCCCCCAGCGACTATTTCCTGTTCTCAAATCTCAAAAGAATGCTGGCTGGGAAGAAAATTTCGTCGAATGAAAAGGTGATCACCGAAACTGAGGCCTATTTAGAAGCTAAGGACAAATCGTACAAAAAAAATGGTATCGAAAAGTTGGAGGGTCGCTATAATCGGTGTGTCACCCTTGAAGGGAATTATGTTGAATAAAAAAACTAATTTTGCCAAAAAAATGTGTTTTACAATGGTAGGCCGGAGACTTTTCAATTGACCTGTTAAGTATAGTTCCTTTGTTTCAGATGCCAACAAGATACGACAAGCATTTGCAAGGAGTCCGACGAAATAGCCAAAGAGTGTCATAAATTATATGAAAACTAAATATAAATATAAATATAGCAAAAAACAATACTTCTGAAAGGAAGAAATAAAACAGCGAAATAAAATTAAGTAAAAAATGTAATATATAAAAAATAAAAAAAAGTTAAATAAACAAAATGAAAAATAATTTTAAGAAATTAAACTAAATTATAATTTAAAAATTTATATATTTTATAATTTATATATTTTATAATTTTTATATTTTAAATTTCTCTTAAAAATAATAGGATAATCAGCCTTTCTCCAAGTAATATAAAAAGTATTTAAATTAATTTAAAAAAATTTACTTATAAATTAACTAATACTATATTTTAAGTCTGTAGTTTCATAATATATTTCAACATACTTTTTACCTTAAATTTCTATCAAAGAAGGGAACTTGATTAATAAGGAACGATAAGTTTCTCTCTTAAAATTACATTATTAGCATTCCTATTATTAACTTTTCTAATGAGTTTTTTTTAACTGACATTGTAACACTCTCTTGTTCAAATCTTTAAAAAAAATTTCTGACATTTTAAAACTCTCAAAAAAGCTGAAATTTTCAAAACACGGTTGTTTTGGGTGACAATACAATAATTTTAATGAAAATTAATGAGAAATAATTGATTAAAACTAATTACTTAAAGAATTAACTCTTATGCCCAGTTTCTCGCAAAGTCACCAAATCCGTTGTTAAATAATTCATTATTTGCTTTAATTTTATTTACATGTAGCTGATATAATATTCAATTTAAAATTTATCGTTTCTTTTCATTTTAATTACATTTAGCTTAAATGTATTCAATTTAAGATCGGAATTTATCGTTTGCCTTAATTTTAATAACGTATTAGCTTAATTGATGAACAGGATGCTCAATTGAGCTAAAACTTTTTACCCGCATTTATTTAAGATGATTAATTTAATAAATGTCAAATAATAAAATCCTCAGTTGGTATGCACATGGTTATCTTTGAGAGTCCATATTGTATATCTTTACATTTCACGAAAGAGAAATAACGATTTGTATGAATGAAAAAATTCAATGTTGTAATGTAAATGCCTTGAATAATTGATATGGTATTTTATAGGAGATTCACAATTATTTTTTTTTTAAAATTCAATTGTATAAAGTGCTTTCCGATTATGGTTTGGCAAGAAATAACTACCAAAAATATTTCCAAATTATTTACCTAAGCATTTTAGTACCATTTCAAAGTGAGTTAAAGTATAAGTGAGTATACTTTTCATTTATTAAGTTTTCCAAAATAGAAATAAAAAATAAGAAAAGGGGCTGTTTTTATTGTTCATCATATTTAAGTCTTAAATTGGGAGATCAGTAATTTATTGGAATTTTTGTTATAGCAAGGAGAAACGGAGTAATATTGAGTTTCTCATTTGGCATAATTTACTTATTTAACGAGTGACTCATGAAATCAAGCAGTTTCTTTTTTAAAAAAATAGAAAAAAAAATTGAAATATTTGAAAGCATATTCATAAACATCAACGCTTGCTTTATAAACAATGTTTTCGGTAATCAAATATTATCAATAAAAATTATACCGTATAATCAAAATAGCATTGAATACATATTGCACTTATTGTTTTCGAAGATATGAGCATTCTTATTTGAAAACCAAAACGTTATCTGTTTTGTTTCCTTGGTGCTTAATTTAGAAGAAAATACCTTGTATCGTTATATTATATATTCTCTCAAACAAATATTTGATAAAAACTAATAATCAATTTTGAAAGCCTGGCATCCAACTATAAATATCATGAACGAAACTGTACCATTAACTGATAACTGCAAGTACCTGAATTGTTTGCATTGAGACTATTTCAGATATCACTCCTGACACAGCAGCAGTATCGTCCAATGCCTCAATGGTTTCACGGAAGAATGGTAAGGAACCATGTAAAACGACAACGTATAATTTTTGGAGACGAGTCTCGTTTTTGTGGTAGTGAGGATAACCACACCATTGTATGAAGGCAACGTGGCCAGCATTACGATCAAAGATATGTTGTCATTCGTCACGCATCCAGACAGCAAGGTATAATACTGTGGTGTGTGATTTCGTACATTGCCCTATTACTGTTATATTTTATCAGAGCCACTTGGATGGCTAAAAGGTACTCTAGTGAGGTCCTTCGACCTGTGATCATTCCTTTGGGAATGTCATTTCTAATCCTCTATTTCAGCAAGACAGCTCTAATGTTCATACTTCTGTGTTCTCAACACCTTATCTGGTTTCAGAGATATAGTGACATGATCAGTATCATCGTCAGACCTGTCGTCTGTAGAACACTTAACTTATGTTATATGCCACTCTGTTGAGACTCCGCCACTACCACAAAAAAATGAAGTTTAGCATTGTAAAGTTATATATGCACGAATGAAATGAAGTAAGACCCCGTTCAATGTGACTATGAATCCAAATCACTAAGTATGGCAGAATCTGTTGGAAATAAAGGCGTTTCGACATCCTGTTGAGAGTTGCAATGTTTCTATATTTTAACCAATAAATTGTACCAAAACCAGGCTCAGCTTTCAATCATTTATTCTTGTTGGTGAGTATTGTTTTCAAATAGCATTTCAATTCGAATATTCTTCCTACTTGCATCATTTTTGATGGGTGTATCATCTACTTCGGGATTAATTATATTTACACAAATTATGGTAATTATTTTTAATACCTATTATCATAATACTCCTGATATAAAATGAAAAACCTTTTGAAGCTAGAACTTAAGAGTAGCAGTTTTTTTAAGATATATATGATACATGTAGTATTAAAATATACGTTTCACAGTTTTTATATAACTAATCACTATATTTGTGTAATTATTTACTGTAAAGTATTTAATAAAATAATTTATAATTAAATAAATATTATTACTATTAATTCATTCAATATTAGTTTGATCAATTGTATATATATTAAAATCATACTCTGCCAAAATTTATTATTTGCCTACATCCATATCTCTCACTATCGTATTTTTATCTTTTTTTCTTTATTTCATGTATCTAGGTAGCATCTTTACCTTGTTTCGCACAGCAGAGCCTTATCCTGGTTCTAGTACCATTAAACTATTATCACTCACTCTCAATCCGATAATATAAACAAAAGAAATTGTTCTTTAAAGTATCAAATAAATTCTAAAATAGAACTGCATAAAATTTTTTGACTGATATTAGCTTACCGTATAAACATCAATAGTTTTACATTTGCAACCTCTTTAAAGGAATCAACAAAAAACGAATAATTCGAGGTCGATGGTGATACATTTTTTTCTGAATTTACTTTTTTTTTCACCACACTCCAATTCAAACATCTTGTCATTCGTAAAAGAACGTGAGAAAAACAAACTAAAGCCAGAGAGAAACAAAAAAAAAAAAAAAAAAAATGAAAAATATGGGTTGTTGAATGAAATAAAACATTCCCTCTTCGAAAATTTTCCAGGAAATAAAAGAGGAACCTAGAATGCGATACAAATATATAAAACCGGCAGAAAGTTCGTGTCAAATGTATGGGGTAAATAGATTTTAAACGATACTTTTCAGTCAATATGCATTCGAGGAATTCTCAAATATGCGGCCGCGAAGGAAAGGACTTGAAATACAAAGTTGATATTTAAGTGTAAAAATAGGAAAAGCTGTATGAAGGAAGAATTTCTTACCTTGGGGAAAGAAAAGTGAGGAAAAATTTTGAGATATTATCTTTCTCTCAGAACTGAAGACCTTTGATATGTGTCTACATTTTTTTTAAATCCTGTTTCGCTTATATATGTTCAGACAAGAAAAAATGTTAGAATGCCCAATCATCGTCAAACTATAGAACAGAACGTAAGGAATTTTAACATTTCTTAACTAAGCATAATTAAAATTAAATTATTAATCCTACTTGAATGAAATTATGGAAATTGATTCATATTACTAGGTATCCTCTTTGTTATCAATTAGCATAATCATTATTATGTGTATATTAAGTTTCGAAAAATCAGGAAATCCAACACTGTAGAACTTTTAAAGTATAATATATAACAAAAGCAAAAATTTTATTCTTGCTTCTAAGATTTTTGTATAAATCGGGGAATTTTTCTTATGCTAAAGAATTTGTAATATTCGTCTGCTACAAATTTGAAAGAAAAAAATATCGGAATTAATAGTTTTTGTTTCGAAGACTCAACTTTTATACATCAATTGTCATAATAAAAAAAATGTCGGAATTAGTTTCTTGCTTTTATAAATTCGAAAGACTACAATGTACAGTTTTAAAAATCTATAACAAATATTTTTGTAATTTTTTTTTGTTGCAAATATTTTTTTCTTTTTTTGTTGTTTATACACGATTAAAAAGGTGGTTTTTTCTTTTCTTTTTTTTCTTTTTTTTTTTTTTTGATGTTTCGATATAAAATTCTTAAAAACTGTTTTTCAATAAGCATAACTTAAGATAACAATAAAAATACGCTTCTGTACAGCAATACATTGAGTAATTATTCACAATTTTTCATCAAGAACAGAATGCAAAAATTGCTTCAAATTCTCCACAAATATATTTTAAGTAGTTTTACAGGTATAAAAGTTAATAAAAATGTAGAACTAAGGTATTTTTAAATCTGCAAAATGCATAGCAATACGTGTATTAATAAAAAAACATTCATTATGAAAATATGTAATTATATTCTTTAGTATGAAAAAAATAAAATAAAATTCAAAAAAAATTCACCACTTAAAGTTATAACACTTTTTTGAATAAACTTTGGAAATAAAAATTTTATGTAACATATATTTCTTAGTAATATTTATATATATTATTATTTGAATAATAAAGTAAAGTGGAACTAGAAATTAAAAATTTATTTCCAAATATTTAAATATTGTTTAAGTTCAACATAATAATCCAATAATTTCATTACAGCGGCTCCTTTTATCACATTATTTCCTCTAAAAGGTAAAATTGTCGCTTTATGGATTATTTGTGGGTCGTTCCGAATTATTTTATTTTGTTCTTTGGCGACAACCTCATCTTCAACCTCTGGACTCAAATTTAAATATTGATCTAAATCATCTTCCTCATTTTCTAACTCACAATCAGAATCAGAATCATCTAAAAATTTCGTCTTCTAAATCAGCTAAAATGTTCTGAATCTCTTCCGTGGTAAGTTCTCTTTTAAGTTTAGGCATTTTTTTTAAAAAAAAATTAAATTAATTTAAAATGAAATGATTAAGTAATCGAGATGACAAAATCACTTACAAAAGTAACTATGCACTCACCGCTAGTGAAAATTTGAGTATGAAGGAAAAAAGAGGGATTTTTAGGTAAGGGTGAAAGAGGAAACTCTATCCCTCTTCCTTCTGAATGCAAAAGAAACCGGTCAAGCAGATGATGTTCCGGGGCTATAATAGGCCTCATGCTGATTCGAAAGCTGTTTTCAGGGGAAAGCACGGCTTGGCCGCTACATCGGTCAGCGCCGGCTTTTAAGGGTATGTTCCTTTTGGCCTATAGATCGGTCTGCCGTCTTCAAAAGTTTAATAAGTACATTAGTCACATTTGGGTACTATACTCAAGCAAATACATACAAAGTTAGCCTCAAAGAAGAAAAAAATATCGTAAGCGATTGCTTTAGATTTTCCCTTTAACTATTCGTTTCAACGTGATATTAAAATATATAAGTTGTTCTTTTTGTAATAAGTACTGCTAATAGTACTTTTTTTAAATTCATTTTCCGGTACAGATTGTTATTGTATGCATATAATGAATAAAACTAACAAAGAGTGATAGTTTTAGTAATATGAGATTTTTTTTTATAAAAACATTACTAAAATTAAGTTAAGATTTGATAACTAAAATCCCCCCATTTAACCAACTTTGGTTATCTGATTAAATGAAATGAATTTACGATTAATTTTTCTTGTAAATTATATACTATGAGAAAAAATATACCATTAACTATACCACTTAGAATTTAACATTAAAGTTTCGTTTTATCGTTCACACATATTGAAGAATTATATTTACTTTTAATATATTTCAAATAAATCGTTTGAAGGAAATCCATCAGATTTATTGTGAAATATTTAACAATATGAATATTTGCACTAAGAAATTGTACTTTTTTTTTCTCCATTACAAACACCTACTTCATAAAGACGAGTACAACCCTAAAACTCAAAACTGTCACAAAGACATTTTCAAAAATATACTACCGTGATTCCAGGCATCAATAAAATAAAGCTTAAGAAGTAACAAAGTGTGACTGGCATGCTTCTGTTATCTTTTTTTGATAGATAAAAATAAAACACTTTCTCCCTCATCTTTCGAAAAACATGTATTAAATAACTATTATGTATGAAAGGGTCACTTTTCTTTGCATTTTTCATATCTCTGTTCCGCTAAAAATGATCATGTTAATGGAACAATTTTAAATAAATACAAGCTGTACAGTCAACGACTCTTATGTTTTTATTTCTATATCATTATTGTTTTGATAATATAGTGTATCAAAACTTCATTTAGTTCTTTTTTAATTCATATGTGTTGAGAACTCGGGAAAAGTTTAATAACAATAAATTAGTATACAATGTAATACTGCTGTACATTTTTTGAATAATTTTTTTGAACAAAATATCTCATCAGATTTAATTTTAATCTATTTTACAATTTATCAAAATTATTCATATAACATTAGCTCATTCAAATCTTTTGATTTTTAATCTGTACTACAATTAATTGATACTTAAATTATTTTCCATAATCGTGGGATTTTCACTTTCTCTACTTAATTGCACCATAAATGATTTTTAACTATTTCATATGATATTGATATTTAAAAAAATAATTTTTAAGCACAGTAGTAATAATCACATTTTGATTAAATTATGTTAATGAATAGGATTTAAAGACAATGAAGGGATGCTGAAAACTTTTAGATAAATTGTCACTTGATACATATTTCAGCTTCATTAAACAAATGATTATATAATTTCCATTTTCTTACATTTTTGTCAAGTAGAAGTTCCTTTGTTATAAAAATGAAGGCATAGTATTTTTTTACTAGAAAACTGTGATGTTAGACTATATCACGACTTTCGTTTCTACTATGATTAGAGACTTTCTATTTTTAATAGTTGGAATGAAATTTCAACCCAAGATAAACGGAAACGTAATTCATGCACATTAAATTGGAGTTATGAAATGGTTAGAACAATTACATTTAGAAGCTTCGATTAAATGAATTACGTAGAGATGATCAGTTAGAAAGTTGGGAATTACCTATATATGTAATGTATATAACATATACCCGCGTAATTACTATATTTACTTCTTTTTAACTTTTTCTCTCTTTTTCGATATTCTATATTTTGCAACCAACAAATTCTTATCAATCAATTTTATGGGCAAAGAAGTGCATCTAGCACAAACCCCAAGCTTCTATTAATTGCTGGCTGAAGAAATTCCGGGATTTCCCCATTTTTTTCGGGGGGGGGGAGATACTTTAGGGAACGCAAACTGTTTGTAAAATTACAATCTCTCGAAGCAGTCACGCGATTAAACAGAAATCTTAAGCATATCTAAATTATGGTGTGATACTGTAATAATTCATACTCGTTGCGCACGCGCATACTGAGTGGCGCCCTCTGTACGAGTGACCAAGTTTGAAAGAGATCGAATGGTAGACTTCGGGGCGAAGTAGATTTTCCTAACTGCGTAATTGCAGTCTTTATGATGCGAAAGTGCAAGTGCGGAAGCAGTGGAATGAACATATGCTCACAAGTCGGAAATCCGGCGATGAACGGCAAAAAAAGTTACGTTAGCACAGGACAACAGATACATCAATCAAATGACAGTGATAAATCTTGGAGCGTCATTTCGATTGTTGGCAGAAATTAGATCTTACTACAAGTCTATCATTGTTTGTTCAACCAATTCGCTGCGCCCGTTGCACTGTGGTCTGCGCGCAAGAGTTACTTTGTAAAAGACGTCTCAATACGAAACGCCATCAGCACCTGAGGCTACAATTGGCAGACACATCAATAAAGTCTGGCCAAGCGATTATCAACAAGTAGTCTTTTCGGATGAATCTCGCTGTTTAATTTGCGTTACAATAACGGCCGCAACCGCATTAGAAGCTGAGTAGGTGAACTCCATTTCGGGAGTGCATTTTCCAATATTATACAGCACGAAAGTAGATTATTATGGTATGTTGGATATCATGGACAATTACGGCTGATAAAAATCGCGAGTAATATCAACAATCACCAATACATCAAAGAAGTTCTGGAACTAGAGGTCATGTCCTTCCTACAAAGTTTTCCTGGAACCGTACTTCAATAAGACATTGTTTGTCCAAATGTTGCTTAGAACGTCCAAGACTTTACAGAGCGACACATCAGCTTTTTCGTTGACCTGATTTCCATTAGATATGGTACATATTAATCATGCCTGAAATTTCATTGGTTAGGGTTTTTCCGGTAATATTCGTCCCATAGTTGATGTAGATGAATTTTGGTTTCGAATAAAACCAATATGAAGTGACTTATTGATACTTATTGATTTTTGTATTTTATATGTTCTCTTATTTGTTATATGTTTTTTAATAATAACCTAATTGTTTTATCCTATATATATAAATTTTAAATAAATAAATTAAAACTAAACAGAAGATGCGTATAGAACGCAAAAATCACTTCTTTTCACACACAATATTTACTGGCGAACGACCTTCTTTCCTACTCGTTTCACCAAACTCTCTCTCTCTCTCTCTCTCTCTCTCTCTAATACAAAACAAAACTTGAAACTCTTTCGACACAAGAAAGCGCCGTCTAGGGGCGTGTACATACTCCCCATCCTGAAACCAAACAGTTTAAAGTAAATTTACAATTGATACAATAAATTGAATTTAACATAAAAATTGCATCAGTTACATTGAATTTAAAACTATAATATAATTATTTAATCATTGAGAAAATATAAAATATAATCCCACTCAATTGCAATTGTTAATACAAAAAAAAATCTAAATAATATTATATGAAATTGGTAAAAGGCACACATTATATATACTGTTTTTATTAGTATCCTTAGGCGTTCTGACCTTCACTACTCTAATTTTGTCATCCTTTCCATAAATGACACTGTCAATTCCTCCAATTGACCAAGCAAACAAAGGCAGTTTATATTCCTTTAACAACACAACCATGTCTGGTTTAATAAAAGTTTTACAACCATGCTACTGTACTGTATTACAGAATATTAATAAAGAAGACTTGTTTTCTGGACATCACGTTTATTTGGACATATCTTTTCAAACATAAATTAGATACAATTTTCACAAGAACAATTTTTCAACGTTTGAATTTACGTCTTGGAACCCAACTAAATTCTTTTTTCGTTCGTTACTAGTACATTATCTAAAAACAAAAACATGTTGTGGTGTTGCTAATAGCATATTTTTATTTCTTTGTAACAACATTAAACATTTAAATAATATAGTTTATTAAAGAATATTGAATATATCACAACCTCTCCCCCCTCCAAAATAAACTTTAATAAATTTTTAAAATTAAAGTTTCTAAAAATTTAATTTATTGTTTCTTCCTATTTGAGGAAATTTTTTGATTTGCTTATAAACTTAATTTTTTTTATAAAATAGTTCTCTTCTAGCAACATCATTTCATATGCTAAGCTTAAATTTCTCTGAATACAAAAAATATCTATAATAAACATACATATAGAATAAGATGAATATCTCTTACATGTATACATATAGGTATATAATTTTCTCCCAAGACATGCATTTTTATGCTGCAAAAATTCAAAAGTACTTTTTTTAATACTGTAAATAACATAAACAGAATATGAACTGTAAGAGAAAGTAAATTATTATTATTTTAAATATAATTTCTCTAATCAGGTCATGGAGTGAGACTTAAAGTAGTTATCTGCTTGTTTACGACTCTTGCCACTGCCAGGAACTTCCATGTAATTATAAGACTGTAAAGCCGTTGCTCATCTTATAAGTTGTGGATTCAAAATTACATTATTTTTGAGCCAAAATAGAAGATTATGGTCCATCATGATGAGGAATTTATTTGGCACATCCAAATGACATTGTAGTTTCTTCACAGCAATTACTTTGGCAGCGCACTCTTTCTTTGTAACAGAATATCGCTTCTCAGTTCTTGTAAACTTCTTTCTGAAAATATAAGGAAAGATATACTTTTCTCATAGGTATTTCTCTTTTTCTTATAATTTAATTCATTATCATCACATTTACTAGTCTCATATACCTTGTCATTATAAATAATTAAACTTTCATCAGATTTGGGGAAGTTTACGAAATACTTTAAACAAATTTTCTTCGAAGAATGCATTTTTTTCTTTTTGAATAATGAGTGTTATCTGGATATCTCTTTCCTCTGAACTTGATGTTTCAACTCTAGCAAAATAAACATTCTGATCTGCCTTATTGTTCAGTTCAGGATTTTCATTCATTTCACCAAAATAATCTTCATTCTGTTTAAGCTGAATATGATTTTCTGGAATTTGTTCAATATTTTCAATCCTAATTTCAGGTTCAACATTTTCTGCATGGACAATTACTGGTTGGATTGTACATGGTTATTTATAGAATTCCTTCAAATTAACTTTGATTAATTCTTTGATTGCTAAATCCTCACTAGATGGTGGTAAAATCACTTCATCAATTTTGGAATCAGGAATTTCTTCTTTAGGATTAAAACGTGGCACGGCATCTTGAATTTTGATTTTCACAGATTGATCAGATAACTGCATGGAATTTCCGGGTGGTAAACATACAGCCCTTCCTTTCAGTTCCAGTTTTTCCATTTCAAAGGCTCTAATTCGTGCTCTCTCTTCCAGTTTTTCCTTCCTTTCCCGTTCTTCTTTTTCCAGTTCTTCCTTACTTTCCCGTTCTTCTTAAATGACACCAAGTAATCCAAATATAAATTCCTTATCATAATCAGGATTTTCAACAATCAGTTTATGTAAATGAAAAATTTTAAATTCAGGTTTTACGTTTAAACCCAATTCTTCAGCTAACACTTGTAAAACCTGTTTCCTACTTCTAGCTAATAATGCCGTGTTGGAGAACCTTAACTACAAATTTAAAATTTACTCTATCTAATTGTGCTTATATTAAGAAAAATAATTTTAAAGAACTCAATTGTCACTTCTCAAACAAACAATCTACTTTTTGTGTTTTGAAATACTTTAAATACAATTATCTTCAAGAATACGCAATATGCAATTAGAAAAAGTAAATTCCATCATTCAAAATATCTTAAATATACATCAAGTAGTATTAAAATTGAAAATCACACAACCTTCAAACATAATCATAATAACCTTCAAAACCTCACCAATGTTTCACCCAATCAGTAATAAACTCTTATATTGACTTGAAGAGATACATGAAATATTATCTACTACCATAAATTACTCACAAATTTCGTAATGCACTACTTCAATACAAAATTTATAAATCTACAGCGATGTGTAAAAAAAGAAAAAAAAAATGAAATTCACATAACCTATTTGTAAAATAAAATTATTATATCAGTTTGGCACAGTTGCTCAGTAAAATTGTACTACGCCTAGTTGGCGAGAACTACCAACAAAACATTACCAGTTTGGCAACCCTATAGTTGTACTACACCTGGTTGGCGCCAGCAGAAATCAACCTCAACTTTAACTTGGCGAAAAATATTTATTCTGATCAATATGCCGAGATGACATATATATTAACTATAAATGTCTTAGGAATGTATTACCACAAACAATTTCATACACATAATGATCAAATACAAAATAATAATCTTTAAATATTCTTATATCAAAAATAGCACTTTTAAATTAAAGCTAATAGTTACAATCTTACTCCAGCTTTCGCTAATATTAAATAAGAAACAAATGAAATTAACTACCGATGAGAATAAAATACAAAAACAAAAATATCAGTTGATATAATCATATAAATTGTTCTTCTGTTAACAGTAATTATCGTCTGTTAAATCAAAAGTATTCTCACCTTGTATGTGAAATTAAATAATTTCGATAAATGAACCTTGAGGCACAACAGCTTTAAAGAAAGTCACTCGGAAAAGATGGCACTAATTCTTGAATAAGTAAATGCAGCATATGATGTCAGAACTGCACAGAAAACAGTCCGAAGAAGAAAAAAAAGTGTCGCTTGAAATCGAATCGCTTTCCCTATCGTCAGGTAATTTTTAGCGCAAAAAAAAATTAAGTGTCAGGTAATTTTAACTGAACAACTTCTTCAGGCAATTCCAAATTTCTTCTTTTTCAATTTAGCAACTCAGAAAACCAGCATTATCGTGATTGAGGTACGCATTCCAATTCTTGTTGTGGAGACCAGCAATACCGCCATTCGATGAGCACATCTGAATTAATACTATCTTCGATGGAACCTCCAAATAATAGTCTGTACTGTATTACAGACTATTAATAAGGAAGACTTGTTTTCTGGACATCACGTTTATTTAGACAAATCTTTTCAAACATAAATTAGATACAATTTTCACAAGAACAATTTTTCAACGTTTGTTTTTACATCTTGGAACCCAACTAAATTCTTTTTTTTTTTTTCGTTGCCAGTAAATTTTCTAAAAACAAAAGCATGTTGTTGTGTTGCTAATAGCATATTTTTATTTCTTTGTAACAACTTTAAACATTTAAATAATATAGCTTATTAAAGAATATTGAATATATAACACCACTTAGATCTTTCTTGTAGCATATTCAAATAATCTCTAGACCAGTTTTTACACACAACATTGGCAAGTTTTGTTAAATGTTGTAAATTGGAAAGTCTATTATTTTCAAAACATGATAGACCAAGCTCACGTAAAGCATTAAGTGGCCTGCCGATCAAAACGTGACCAGGCGTCGGAAAACTAAAGTCGTTTGGTTGGTTGATAAGGGTGTGAGAGGATTTATTCGAACCTGAAACTACTATATTTATTTTTTCTTTCTTTAAATTAAGTTTATCAGCTCAGTGTTTTGAAATGAAAATAACTGATTTCCCTTATCTAGCAAGGCCAGCATTTCATGAAACACTCCGAAGTTTTACACGATCATTAATTTTGCTGTACTCAGCAAAACCAATTGAGGTTTATTAGTAATAGCATTTGATGCAAAAGCGAGCGTTTCTATATTCTCCGATCGCCTGACCTTGCATTCTTGCACTTGAGAACGGGAAGGGAATATACGGTTTTCGACTTCCATGTAGCTATTTCACCAGGATATGAGCTTTATATTATTTTTGTAAATTTTATAATGTTAAACCTTAATAATAAAAATAATTGTCGAGAGCAGCTTATCAAAGTTCGCCAAGATTAGTTGCTAGAATACGAACAGCGGCATTTTTCGGCATTGGCAGCGACGAAAACATTTTGTAGCTGTAAAATGAAGAGATAACACTTTGTACACTTCCACAGATTTTATTCTTATGGTGACATGTTCCGATAGCAATGTAGTATTATTTGGAACATTGTTACAAAGGTATTACATCTTTGTAAAATACAAAAATTGAAAATGGAGGGGAATTTTAGAGAGGAGAAGGGTCAGGGTGTAAGGAGTTTTTTGCTCGTACACGAAGGTAATGCCTTCTCATATTGAGACTTGTAACTATCTCTCATACAATAAAGATCGTACTGCGTGCTAGAGCTAGTTAAACAAGTAATGTAAGCAAATAAGCTATCCAGATGATTTATGATTGTAATTTATTTAGGTACCAAATTGTTAATCAAGACCCCCCCCCCGTCAATGGTGTCCCGCTTTTCTTTTTTAATTTCTTTTTTAATTTAATTTTTTCTAATTCTAATTTTGATTCTCAATTAACGTTTTTAACTGGACGACTTTAACACTCTTAGGAATATTTATATCAAGTTCTTCAGCAACCTCAATTAATTCAATCTTTTTTATCTTATTTAAGACCGACATAACTATAATTGAGAAAAAAAAACCTGAACATTTATTAACCAAAAGTATTAAAAACGAAAGTATATTCTCAAAATTGAAAGTATATTTACAAAAACGAAAATATAAACACTATTTCAATATTACACAATAAGAAGGTTACTCACAGTTACCGCTTGGAATCAAAACTGGAACTGCTTCTCGATTTGACCGCATGAAGAGGCATATAAAGAACGCAAAAATCATTTCTTTTTATAAACAATATTTATTGGCGGACGGCCTTACGTCCTACTGGTTGTTTCACTGTTCTCTCTCTCGCTGATACAAAAAAAAAAAAAAAAAAAAAAAAAGAAAAACCCATGAAAATCTTTCGACACAAGAAGCATACCATCTAGTGTGAATATTACAAAACATTTTTAATTCTGTTTTAAATATTATTAAGAATTCAAAATACATGCCAAATGATGTTTTAGATTTTGGAAGACAAATTTCTGTACAAGTCATTTCTATGTCCTTCTTTATTCCTTCAGCAAGTGAAGAACTCATTTTTACTCGATTTCAGGACATAGAAATGACTTGTACAAATTTCTGTACAAGTCATTTCTATGTCCTTCTTTATTCCTTCAGCAAGTGAAGAACTCATTTTTACTCGATTTCAGCTATGGCTACATTTGATTTTTCTGATGGAATTTCAATTTCTATTCTCATTTCAGCTCATTTAATCTTGAAATTCTTATTGTTCTGATTTTTATATATATTCCTCACTAAAAGATTAATACTGTATTCCCAAATTTAAAAAAAATATTTTTTTTACTTTTTTTTTAATAATTATAACTCCCTTTGTAAATGACGTTTTATTCTGTGGTTTGAGTGTCATGTGGAAATGGAAAAGGCACAAAAATTTCTTATGACTATTTTTAAAAATTTATTTTTTTCAAAGTAAATCTTTCATTATGCAACTAAAATAAATATATATTTAAATGTATTTATGTTTGTGATAACATATTTATATAATTATTTTATTCATCATCATTTCTCCTGTCTCAATAATCAAATAATTGTCACATTTTTGAAGCAAGGACACTCACAATCTTCATAAAAAACCCTCTGACTGCTTTGGGCCCTTTCCGTTTAATGTAAAAGAACACAGCACATCAAGGAACAAATTTTTATGAAGTGAAATGTGCCGAAATCATATAAAACGATGTATTTATTTCAATATATTCTTTTACAATATAACTTCCTCAAAATCAAAAGCTATCATCGAATATGAAAATTTTTGCTCTGATGTGTGAAGCTTTATAATTATATTTTTCACGATGAGGACTCGCTAAGCTAAAATATTTTTTCTACGCATTTAAAAATAATATTTTAGCATATGCTGCTTATATCTAGAGGAAAGTATAGATATATTTCTGATATAATTTTAAAAAGTTATATCTAACAAATTGAAATATTTCAAAATTTACATCTGTATTTTTCAATATTTCAATATGTTTATTTCTGTAATTTTGTCAAAGAATGTTTTAAGCAATCTTAAGTATCTGTTTAAGAATAATTTTTATATTTTGTATAAAAAAAATTTAAACATGTGTAATAAATGCAAAGAAAACCTTAATATTCACAAGACTTAATTTGGTTTTTCAAAAAAAAATATTCATTTTATTTGATTATAAATTTTTAAATTCCTTTCCTTTAAATATAAATTATTAAATTCATTTTATTTGAATATAAATTATCATAATCTTTTATTAGAATAAAAATTATCATATTCTTTTATTAGAATATAAAATTTTGTATTTCTTTTATATAAATTATATTTATTTCATGAATTAATTGCATACATTGTGTGTATAACACATAGAAAGAAAATGGAAGTGGTTAGTAAATATTTGTAGGAGGAGTAGGATTTTTTTTAAATATTGACCTTTTGAAAAAACATGTACAAAAAAAACCTTATTTTCACATTTAAAACTCTAAAAAATAATTAATTTATACTTATATAATTGAAATAGCTTTTTGAAATGTTATCTATTAGTTTTTTCTTGAAAATAATTATGGTTTTGTACAATTTCATTAGCTATTTGATTTAATTCGCCATTTAAGAAAGTATTAATTTACCTGACAAACTAGAAAAATGACGGTAAATGTAAAAAAAAGATAAAAAATATTGAAAAATAAATCCAGTAAGAGCTTTCATTTTTCTTTCCGTAATATCAAAATGTTATATTTGTTGGAAAATATATGAAAAATAGCAACACAAATTATGAAAATACTAACATAAATCGTTATTATAAATTTTTTCAATAAACACATTATATACAAAACTCGAGACGCCAACAAATCGCTTGAAATATAAATGGTTGTCACTACAAAGAGCAGTAAGCCTTTACAGTTATAACAGAAACAAAATGAAATTACTTTTCGAAAAGTAGGTTTAAGAAATAGCTTTCAATTATCGATATCTCTAAAAATCTGCATGATTTTTTCCCAAAATGCTTTTGTTCTCCTATTCCGCTTTCCTTTCCTTCAACTTCTAATTTTCATATGTACAAAAATAATATATGAATCTAAAGACTATAATTCGATGAATATTGCTAAGTAAACATTAGATATTGACACTTTTTCTGTTTGGAGTACACTGAGTCTCCTTAAAAATGCATTTCTAATATAAAATACAATGCAAAAATTAAAAATTATTTATATAAAACACAAATCAGTTGCTCATTAAAATATTTTTTTTCTTATGTAATATTGAAGCATGGATATTAGTATTGAAGAATATAGGTATTAGTATTACAAATCTTGTCTCATACATTTTAGTTTGAGTCTTACATAATTTTAACATTAAATAAATATGATCGCATCATCATAAACTACGATCTAGCTGTTTCACTGTCAAAATAAGATGAGCATGTAATTAAAAATCAAATACCTCAAATGCGAATAACAACGATGAATTTTGTCAAAGCAAAAAATAATTAAAAAGTATTCATAACATTACAAAATGTAAAATTTCGAAATATTTGCCAAAGAGATTTTAAGCACTTTTTGAATAACTGTTTTTTACTGAAAGATTTTATCCCCTTATTTAAAATTATGACAGAATGTAAATATGATATTAAAAAAAAGTCTATGTTTGTGGTCGACTAAACTGTTTCTTCTTTAATAGCTAATTAGCATTCATAAGAATACTACCCATTTAAAAATAATTATTCTTCTAATATAACCATGTTGTTCAATGAAAAAGATTATTTTATTCAAAAGTGAAATCTCGCTTATCTTAGGTTTTCTAAAAAGAATTTTTCTGAAATTATAATGCATCAAATCTCAAGAAATTGATTTTGTAAATGAATTCTAATTCATCTTAATTCCACAGTTATTCTTCATTTGATCAAATTGACATTAATTCTCAAGTATGTTCTGTATATGCAAATTAGTTTTTTATTCATAGGAATGGCATGCTTTAATATTTTATCTCTATAGGAAACTGAAGTTAAGTATCCATATAAAAATAAATAAAAACATACATATTCTTAGAAAGTTCATTATTTAAAACTTTTCTACACATTATAAAAATTATTATTCAAGTAAAGTATACTGTCATTTTGATGCATAAGCATTGAATTTCCCAAATTCATTTGACAGCAATGTGCAAACATTTATTTGAAGTTTGTATCGTATAACATATGTATAAATGGTCAATACATTGTTAAGAACTTGGATTTCATTCAAGTGACGCTTGTGAAATCTTTTCAGAAGTGATTACACCCGCTCGACGGAAATTAACATACCTTAAGAGAGCAGTGATAGCTAGAGCATGATGCATGCATCATTCCATTTCGAAAATTTTTTGGAAATTCAACATCTCTTGATCCACAGTGTCAAGAATGAGATGAAGAATTTATAATTTTTGGCATTATCCTCAATATTGGACAGCAAAGTGGTTGGTCGGGGCTACTTAATGAGTGAGATATTCGGAGTCTATGTAGAGAAGTCAGAAATTTTCCTGCTAGATCGTGGATCATAAATCCCATAGAACATGATACAAAGCTTATTTCCTCCACAAAATCTTAGACTGACAATACTTTCACAATTATGGACATCTAAGATGCAGCACGAGTAAATAGCTCTTCCTAATACTTTTTGAATAAATTTCATACGAAATTTCTGCACTTTGCCAGACAATAGAATGGTCGGACACCATATTGACAGATATACTATGACTTTTGGTTTTCAATAAGGAACACAGACCATTCGAGAAAATTAAAAGCGATATATTTAAGTTTTAATGATTTAAATACTTAATTATATTATGAAACTTCTAATGTACTTCTAGGAATTATAGAGTCGTCTATAATCAACGTCTTTTTTTTCTATTTATAAACGTAAATAATCATTCATAATTAGAATTTTATACGTTTTGCTCATATATTCAGTAATATGCTATGGTACTTATTGTAGAATTATATTTCCTCCTTCCATACAATACACTTGAAAGGGTGAAAATGGAATTGTACAATTTGCTTAAAATTTGTTTTTATAATTTTATAATTTTTAAATAGTAAATGACTGCATTGTATAACCTATTTTCTTATTGCTCTTAAGAATTTTTAAAATAAATGATTCAAATATCTGATACAGTTGCAAGAAATTTTGGTTTGTAAAATCTGGAAATTTACTCAGGATATAGAGAATCAAAATATCGTGAGGGGCTATTGATATGTCTCCTATATGTAAAGACTACAGTTATCATATAAGGTTGCCTAAATGAATACATTTCAGTAGAAGAACGCGATTGAAAACGTCTGAAACAAATCAACTCTATTTAAAGCCTAAAATACAGTAAACGTAATCCTCAACGATAACTTGCATGAGAAAATTCATATCTGCGTCTCATAGACATGTAATCATAAAAGTGAGTACGAAATAAAATGAGAAAGCGAGGAAGCCATGTGAAAACTTCAATTTTAAATATGTGTATAATTCAGTATGTTTCAGGTAATATTTACGTAATATGAAATTCAATCTGATTTCATAAAATGATTATATTTATGTACGCTAAATGGCATTAATTTTTAAACGTTATTGTTCTAAGTTATTTATGTATGTTAAATGTAAAATAAATATGTTAATTAGACTAAGAAACAAAGGTTTTGGCAAAAAAAATTGATTTCATTTCTCTCGCTTGAGTAATTAATAATTAGATTAATTTTCTACAAATGTTGGGAGATTTGAATTAATTATTAAAGTCTTCTCTATCTCATTACTCTAGACTTTTATACTATTTAAAACACTACGTAAATTACAGAATCATTTTATATAATATAATAATTTAATGTCTCTTCTTTATAGTTCTTATCATTATTCAGTTTTTTAATGTAATTTTCCCAACCTTTGTAGATTTTAAGTTAATTTTTCATGATTACCAAGCCAAATAATCTACATAACATAGAATTCTCTATTTTACAAATGGTTGTACATGAACGAATGTTGCAACAAACTGGAATAAAAACAGTTTTTGTAACATCATTGTTTGAAATGTAAGGTTTGGTGCTGGAAGATAATTTTCACGTGTTTGTTTTTTTAAAAAAAGACCATATCTTTTGCAATTATATGACACGAAAATATTCAAAATTTACTTACCAGTTTTAAGATAATTTAAAGCAGCAATCATAGAATCATTTTAAGAATTAAAATAAATTAGAAATTATTAATAAATAATAATTGGTAATAGTTACTATTAAAATTTAATCAGAAAGTCCAAAGAGTGATTTCAATAGTCAATATAGTGACAAGCAAAGGTCCATGCATTACATTAGATTATATTTAATTCATGAAAGGCTTTAGAAACCACCGATTTTTGGGCAACTTGCCTTCATTGTCTGATGTATCATCTAGCATAAATTGATTGTTTTACTAACATCAAACCCAGGTTCAAAGGAATTGAAGGCGGACCTTATAATTTTGAACCACGATCAAACGGGAAGGAGAATGTGTCACTCAACTCTCCTTTCTTCCTCGATACTCCAGCGAGAAAACTTCACCCAGTTGAACAACGATTCTCTAATGCATCAGAACTAGAATCCACGACTGAAATGAAATAACGCTGTCACTCTAAAAAATGTGTCGTAGTATCTGTGAAGTATCCAACAAACTTTTTAAGTGTTCCCGAACTTACAAATAAATCTATATCAATGGTTCAACATGTGGAAGAGAGATGTTTTTAACAGATTTCGTTTCTATTTCTAGAATTTATATACTATTTCATGTAAGCGTTATAATAAAATTATTTTATTATGATTATTTATTTTGACCTCTATTTTTTCATGTTATGTTTCACAATTTTATACTTAAAGTAATAAAGAAACTAAAATGCTATAAATTACAATTTTTTTTCAAAACATTGTAACAAAATAGATGGTTCTTCACTTACCTAATGATATATTTTTGGTAACAATGTGACATATAGAGAATTTAAAAACTGAATTTTGAAATTGTCAACACATGTGCCGCGTCATACGGTAGTATATTTGCATTTGCGTTCTTCTCAAATTTGGTTTTTATAGGAATTTGGTACACTTTCCACTAAATGTACTTCATCCATTGCGCTAAGATTTTGAAATGAAGCTATATCGCACTGATCCGTCTCCCAGCGAGTTATTGTTGAATTTACTGTGTATTCATTTTAAAGTCTCAAAATTTATTATTTAAAAAAAGAAAGTCAAATTTAAATTCACATACCATTTATGGAATTTAAAACGTGACATTATAGTAACATATATCATTTGAATTGCCGTAGTGACATTTTAATTGAATTCAATATCCCCCTCCCCCTTAATTTGAGTCAGGATGCGATTCGGTCGCGAAAGATTCAAGATATTAAGAATGTCTTATAGAGTGATGGGGTGAAAAAAGAAAATTCTTAAAATTGGGGTAAACTTAATAAGGGACTGCTGAATCCCCCCTCTGAAATAAGAAAATTTTCCCGTAAAGTCCCTTAACTCGTAAAATTACTGTTTGCCTAAAATAAATGTATTTACAAGTAAACCTCCTCGACTCTGCATCAATTCGAAATAAATATCTCTCACATTTTTTCTAAGAAATACCAAAAAATTATTAAATATTACACATTATTTTTACCGAAAATTATATGAAATCTTAATCATAAAGTTCATTTTTAAAAAATCACTATATTCAGTGTCTCTAAAATTTATAATAATGTTCAGTATATATATTCTTATCTTTATAATTACTCTGCAAAGCTGTAAAGATATAAATTCAATGCTGTGCAAGATGTACCTAAAGGTATGTACGCGACTTACAATTGTGAATATGGCAGTTGATTAATGCTCATGTATAATTATTTCTGTTTACAAATATAATTTTCTTTCCATAAACAAATTCATAAAAATTACAGATATCTCAGTGTTAAAATAGGATTTTCAAGGCTTTTAATTTTGAAAATTAGGGTCTATTTAAACTTGGCATTAAATTAGCACATTTTTCCGTGTCGAAGGCATCTCAGCTACCTTAGTTACTTTTTAAGAATTATTATAAAATTAGATTAACTTTAAATTCATTCGTTTCAAGGGAAAAGTAAATGTTGTAATAAACCATGATAGTTACTCAGTAACATAAGCGTATTCATGTTCATGATTTACTTTCATGCGATTGTTTCAAAATTCATAGAACTTCATTAAAATTGGAATATCTTAATAAAGCAAGCAGTTTTATCATTTGTCGTAAACATTAACTTAAAATTTTAATTCCATCTCAGTTGTTAAGTAATTCAATAATGAATAAATTGTCTGAAGATACAACAGATTAGAATCTATTTCATTCTGCATTATTATTACTAAGATAATTGTGTTCAAAGTGTTTCTGGTATATAGTAATGAATGTTAATGGATATGTATCTCATAGTAAACATTTCAAGAAATAACTAATTATTTCTTCCTTAAATATCTTTATAATTGCATACATCGTAATTCTTTAGCATGTTAAATTTTTATGAAAACTTTTCTCCTTTTTTGCGATGTAATAAATTATTCCTTAAGCTATACTAAATTGTCTGCTCTGTATGTTGCATTAGGCTCTCTGTGTGGAATAGACCTATATATATTTCCTTTTAAAACTTAGATAAGAGAAAAAATAATGTTTCTCTAAAGAATGCCAAAATAGTTTCATTTTTTTAAACTTTTCTTCTTTTTTCAAGACATTTCGTCAAGAATATTGAATGTGAAAAATATGCAATGAGAGTATTCGCCTCCGTGGATATTCCAATAAAAATATTCGTTGCGTCACCATCTCTTGGATGGATATCTAAATTCAGTTTTGTTTCAGGAAAAGGCAAACACGTATGTTCGTATAGAAATTGTATAAGATAAAAAATGTGATGGAAATATGAATATATGTAACATATTTTCATGCTTAGAATGGTACAAAATATGTTCAACTTTTGATCATTTTACTATACTTTAAGAATTAATATTAAATTTTCCTCTTCTTCCTGTTATTGGTATTTAATATTTGGATCGTCCTGAATGTTCGTAAGGATTTTTGGAAGGTGGCGAAAGGATACATCCAAATATGTGAGAATGAATCAAATCAAATGACACCTGTATATATTTTTAAAGGAGGTGATAATCTTCATAATTACTTTCTTTTCTTCCTTTTAAATATCTTTCCCCCCACACATTTGCTTATATATACATATACCCAACTCTTTTTACAAGGCCTATTTTTATATGATTTTGAAATAATATGGTTCACCAATATACTTTCTTACACGAAATTCAGTTTTAACACAGATCACCCAAAGTTTTTTTCCAAGCATTCAAATGCTATTTTTACCAAATAATACCATCTCTTTGATTCAGCCATTCGATAAGCGTATCATATGATAATTTAAAATTTACTACATAAAGCAAACGTGTAAATATGCTTTTGATTCAGTGGAAGAAATCTGACTGTTGTGGAAGCATGAAGAAAGCTTACGATTATGGAATGTATTACACATGCTTTTGCCATCAAACAGTTTTGCCAATGGATCTTCAATGCTTGTTGGAAAACTGTTTTTGCCAGCGTGCGTCAAAAGTGGTTCGAAGTACAAAAATCAGCTGTGTATCCTGAAACTATAACTCTATCAAATTCAATAAATGGCAAAGATTTTAACAACATACATACGGCTGACATCGAAGAATTGAAACTACAAAGCCTTTTGGATGAGGACGATTTGATCGAATTTAAGACAGTGTATGATAATAAAGAAGTCGATATTGACGAAGTCGAAGAAGAAGTTCAGCTATTAACAGCTGATTTAATTCTCGAGGGCTTGATATTTGCTACAAGTATGGGACATTTTCTTACTCATGATCCTGACATAGAGTGTGCATTAAAATTTCAACGTAATCTTAAGTTTTGTGTAGCTGGATATCAAGAATTATATAAGCAATTTGAGAAAAAAAAAAGATAAAAGAAAAACAGCCGCTATATATATATATATATATATATATATATATAATAACAGACTTTGTAACATTAAAAAACGAGCAGAGTTCTTTGATAACGAACGAAATTCTTGATTTGAATCAAAGCGACAGTTATGCTAGACATGTACGACACATCTAATGATCATAGCATTTTTGATCCAGTTAGTAGCAAATATGCACGATTGTTATCAAGTACCGATGAATAATAGTAGTTTTATTCTTAATTTGAATTTGAATTTTTGTATATTGTATGTACCTATAGAGATTGAATTTTCACTGTACACTAATTTTAATTTTATTTGAAATATTATTGAATTGTTTTTCTTTTATAAATATAATGTATGGATTTCGTTATCACTTTTTCGTAAGGTTTTTTTTAAAAAATATTTGAGTTTTTTTTTTTATTTTACTCGATTTTTAAAGTTGTGGAACATATCCCTAAATTTATCATATATTCGCATGCATTTTTTACGCAAATTTGTTTTTGCTCAGCTTTCTGAGGAACGTATCTACCATGTACAAAATAGTTGGGTATATATATACTGCTGTTTGTAGAAAATGCAACACCATGAAAGAATCATCAGAATCAAATGAAATTTAATGCAGAAACGACTTGTACTGATACAAATAAATGATGAAATTTTCAAAACAAAAGAAACAAATTAAGCGTCCGAAATCAGTATTTGGTGCAGCCACCATGCGCTGCAATAAGTGCTGCTATACGACGTGGCATGGAGTCAAACAGATGTTGAATATCTGCTTGAGGAAGAGAATTCCATATCGCTTGTATGCGCAACCAAAGTTCGTCTTTGGAAACTGCAGGACGCGGATCACGAGCGAGACGCCGACCAACCATATCCCACACGTGCTCAATAGGCGACATATCCGGTGAATAAGCAGGCCAAGGAAGAAGTTGCATGCGTTGTGCTGAACAGAAGTCTCGAACAGTCCGCGCAACATGTGGGCGTGCATTATCCTGCTGAAAGATAGCTCCAGGGATGCCTTGAAGGAAAGGAACGACTTCGGGCTGTAGCACTTCACGGACGTACCTGTTGCTATTGAGATTACCCTCAATTCGTATCAAATTGGATCGTCCATGATACGAAATCGCACCCCAGACCATAACTCCGGGTGTTCGACCACTATGTCGTTCAATAATACACTCAGGAAGGCAGCATTGACCGGCATAACGTCTAACACGAACACGGCCATCATGGGTCCACAAATTGAAGCGTGATTCATCTGAAAAGACAACTTGGTGCCAATCAGCTCGCCTGTCTCTGTGCTCAAGAGCCCACTGCCGACGCAGCCGTCGATGATTCGCCGTGAGGGGAATCCTGTATAAAGGCACCCTTGCACGCAATCCACGGCGCAGCAGACGACGACGAATTGACGAAGCCGACAATTGTACACCTGTAGCAGTAGACCAACGTGCTGCCAGCTGCCTGGAGGAAGCTGTGCGATCATTCACCGCCATGCGGAGCAGGTGTCGATCATCGCGCTCTGACGTCACCTTCTGTCGTCCAGTGCCTGTTTTTCGAGTTGTTCGGTGCTCGTCGGTCCACTGCTTCCAAACTCGCATCACTGTGGAACTGTTCCGCTGCATACGAGCTGCTATTGCTCGATAGGAAAATCCTCCTTCTCGAAGGCCGATTATCCTCCCTCGTTCAAACTCCGTAAGTTGCTTGAATTTCTTATTCTTCCGTCGTGGAGGCATACTCAGGTCTCACTAAACGTTTGCCACTAACAAATAATCATAGACTTTTTTCAACGTCCCGCTACAGCACTTTATTTATACGCTTTCAGCATCAATTCAGAGGGCGCTGCGCGCGCCGCGCACGCGCGATGGCTCTGAAACTTTATTAATTTGCATAATATCCTATAATTGACATTTGCTGCGAATTTCATTTGATTCTGATGATTCCTTCATGGTGTTGCATTTTCTACAAACAGCAGTTTATATATATATATATATATATATATATATATATATATATATATATATATATATATATATATATATATATATATATATATATATATTTATATCAGGGGTGGCTATTAAGACAATGGAAACAAGATAAAAAAAATCCTAAATCTTGTATTAATAAGGCGTAGTTTCTCCGCTCTTCTTTGTCATGTAAATGGCCTGAATATACCTGAGAATACAGTAGTACAATGAGAACTTCATGTTCTTTAAATATGTCTGAACATATTCATGTTCTTTAAACTATGGTCCAGCAGTATAGACTAGATTATTGTTATTCTGAAAGATGGCATATTCTGATGAAAATAATGTTTTTTTCAAGGTGTGCACCTGGCTAAATGTGATTTATGAGGAACAATGGTTGAAATATCCACGTGATCTAGTGAAACTAATCGGCATGCTGGTGTTAAGATATGACCTGTGGAAAATCACGAGACGGCTACCCAAATCATAACTGAGCTGTCTCCATGATTCACAGTTGGAAAAAGACTGTTCGATTCGATAGGTGTGCTCCAGACTTAAATATCTCCAATTGCGGGAAACAATGTAAACGACGATAAATCTGATCACATGACTTTTTCCATGGATCATATTACCACAGAATTTATGTTTGGGACATCATTTGATACGATGTTTATCATTTACAATTATGACAAGTGGCTTAGGAATAGTTACTCTGCCGTGGCTCAATTCTCTTCTAAATGTAATCTTTGATACAGAAGTCTGCAGATGCTAAATTAATTATTTTGTCCCTGTGACTGCAGTTGTCTTCTTTACGGATGCCACAATCCTCTTTAATAACCGATTATCTCTTTCAGTTAGCTTTTCCTTTCGCCCACCATTGAGTCTGGCGGATGTTGTCATTCCTTATATGTTGTTATGCTGTTATAACTTTCGAGATTGTACCTTGGGAAACACACACAATGACAACAGATATGGTTAGAGATGCTGTTACAAGAGGAGCTGGAACTATCTTACCTTTCTGAAACTCTATAAGTTCCAAATAAAGAAAAAAAAAATCACTGAATTTCATGATAACTTTCAGAAAACTGAATAATATATTTACCAGTTTTAAATAATAAATAGTGATGAATAGATTGTTATATATTAAAAAAAATGTACAGATTTTTTTAAATGCTAGATAATAAATTCTTCATCGAAATACTTTTTTATAAGTATAGGGGGAAAAAAATCAAATAATATTTTTAGAAGTAAAAAAATAAGGTTTTAAACTTACTTTTAAAAAATAAAAACTTTAAATTTTAAGAAAATAATTTGTAAAATTTGTATCATTGTACTAATAAATAATGATTTCAGATAAACACAAAAGTAAATATAGAAAATTATTTTTATCAAACAACTTAAAAGTTATCTTCAATTCTGTAGATTAATAATAACAAGTGCTTCTTGAATTTTTTTTGGGGAGTCGCAAAGGAGGAATATATAAAATTTCAACATCATTTTCAATTCTTCTGAAAGTTAAGCTTATTCTCGCATCTCTCCACTGATTTTGTTGTTCAATTCATGATTCCAGTATCGATTCGAGGGTGGCTCGCTTACGTGAACACGCTTACATGTTCCAAAGATACGCATACGTTTTCGTAACATCTTCCTAAATGGTAAATATCGCGTAGCATCGTACATAAATGTAACGCGATGGGATATTTCGCTTTCAAATCAAGAACACGTTCGAGTCCTTTTCCTTCTGGTAACTATTAAAGTGACAAACATTTAAACGCTATTTTTTTTTCGATCAGCTACTTTCAGCTATTTCTCCAAAATTGTTACCCATTTTTTGGCTTTGAATTCGGTTTTTGAAAATTTGTATATTTCACGTCATCACTGTAATCTGCAATTTGTCAGGAAATTTCACATTTTTTGCCACTGATTATTAGCAGAGAAAGCTCGTTTAGTAAATAATCAATTTGACTATCAAAACTGACAAAAACTTCAAAATTAAGTAAGAATAACTAATTTGATAAATTAAATAGAAAAAAAGCATTTTTTAAGAAAATATACATATGAATTATATTGCATCTAAACAGGAAAATATTAAGAAATTGTGAGACAAATTGAAAAATTCTTGTAGAAAATAGTATCAATACAGAGTGTTTTCTTAAATCAGAAATATAGAGTAATTATGTTCACTTATGAAAAGGTAAAGTTAACATCAATTTCCAAAAACTTTGAGTTAAAGGCAGTTGTGAAAATAATCATTCCATTTCCATACATTTTATGCGAAAATATCCATTATTTAACATTTGTGTTCAAAATTCATATCAAATGTTCGATACACCAGAGAAAATATAAAAAGAGATTTTGGAAATATATTAAGTACAAACTTATTTGTTTTAAGGAATGTAGTCAAATTCAATGAGTAAGAAAATGTCTTAATTCATTCTCCTGTTTATGTAAAATTTGTTTAGAAACTTTAACTTGACATTCCAAATTCAGCAATAGTATAAGAATAATTTTTCTGTAACTTACTGTTTATCTTTGCAATTATTCCGTAATTTAAGATGTTCTACATCAAACAAAACAATCGAATTAATTCAGAATATATTAATTTGATTAATGCATTAAATTAAACTAAGTAGCACTTCAAATCCCGCTACTTTGCGTGTAGGAAAAGGAATTTTGTATTAAAAAAATTCTAATTCATTCAGATTGTATTAGTTACATTAATTTTAACTAGTGTAAAATCTTTTAATTTATCTTGAATATGAAAGACTAGATTTGCTTTTGTAGAATGTGAATTCCAGTAACATTAAAGTACATCAAGCTGAACTTAAGGCAAAAATCACTGTAAAAATATGCATTGTATAATATCATAAAGTGATACGTAGAAAAACTCAGATAATAGATATTTCAGAGTTTCTTTGATCAGTTTACAGAAAAAAATAATTGCTCGAAAAAATCTAACTTGATAGCCCATATTCTGCAAGTTTGAGTGTTGACTGAACCTTTGAGATAGAAATTCGCTAAGTCTCTCCACAAAAGGACCCATGCCCATTCATTGTCCACTTCCATTCGAGCAAGAAAAAGCAGAGCAAAAGCTTCTCATTTTGGCAGGTCAGTGGCAACCAACTCCTGAATATGCGTTATTTTGAATGGGGAGTATTGCAGGATGTTTCATAAAATTTCATGCACCATGCTGACAGACATGTTTAAAGTTCACGCAATTCCCACAGAACTACAGGTTCTCAAGGCACTGTTCGACGCTTCCTACAAGATGTACCCACATCCTCATTTGACGTAAAAGTAATTAATTTCCTCCTTCTGTAACACTTCATGTAAAATGAATCTATCTCTTTCACCTTATCAATCATTTTCTTCAGAAAGAAAGCAATCATTGGACCAGAGCTCTAATTATACGCTTTAACCTTTTGAGGCCGGACACTTTCAAGATGAAAACTCTGGTGAAGACAGGAGAGTTTACTTCCTTGCTTACCCCCTTTCCTGTCAATGATTGGCAGTTATAAGTGTCGTCTGACAAAAGGACCAGACAGAGTGCAGGTTACCTGCTAGGCAGTAGGGACATTTACGGTTCAGGAAGTCCTAGGTCCCAAAATTTATCTCTTTTTTAGGGGAAGCTCTTTCTGAAAGCCGAATATCTGTCAGTTTTCAATACTAGAAACTTTCAGACTCATGTTCAAAAAACAGAAGTCATGTTCTTTCCTACAATTTCCATGCATCATTCTTGATACCATAATTAGAATATTCGTGCAGTATGTTACTATATCCATATGCAATATAATCGGGAGAAAATTATTATAGTTATTTTATTTAGCAATATTTATAGTAGGCAATGGCCACAGTAACGCTACATGATATAATTATCAAATTATATTTTATATCATTTCATAATTTAAAACATATATATTCTGAATTATCTGTTTACACACACAAAAAGTCTTCACTGATTATTTCGTACGTGTAAATACATTTTTAGCATCTAAAAGTCTGAATAAATTGCTGAACAATGAACAGAGAATTTGAGCAATGAAAGAGATTGTTCATATCATTAAAATTATGTTTAATATGTCCAAATATATCATAAAATAATTTTGAATTACAAAAAGAAATAAATTAATAGGTGGAAAATAAGTCTTGTATTGTTTTAATTTAATTTAAGTTTAATAATTCATGTATTTAAAAATCATAATAAATTATGATTTGTGAAAAAATACGCTTATTACAAGAATATTTATAGGTGTAATTATGAAGGAAAATTTTAACTATTCCAGCAATATTTTAAGGCGTTGCTTGAAGCTTGTACTCTGAACATATTACAAAACACTGCATTAATAAAATAAATGTTTCGTTTTTGTCGAAAACCAACTTATTTTCATAATCTTTAATAAATACATTAAAAATTTGCAAATGTTATAATTTTTTCAATTTCTCTCGAGGTTGTAACATTAGCATATCAATGAGTTGAATATCAATACAAAATACTTCACATAATTTCAAGCATTTTGTAAATGAATACAAATGAGAAAAAATACATGATTTGAAAAACTAACTATGTTTAAAATATTCATCTATTTTCTTTAGAATTATTCATATAAATAAATTAATGTATAACAGCCCATGTTTTCTAAAGCTCTTAAATTTTGAATATTTCAAATAAATTCAGCACTCATTCAAATGAACATAGTATGTTGTATTTTCAAAACACTTACTTCATTTCATTATGTGTTTTAATTTTTTGCCATTTATTCACCTTTTTGACTTACTGTAATTAGAGTAAAACTAAAAACAATTTTTTTTTTCATGAGTAGTTATAAAATCATTTAACAAACATTTAATTTTTAACAGCAATTATGTAAAGAAATTACTAAACAAGAATGGGTTTCATGCTGTATCATAATATATACTTAACCAACACTGTTCCTTTCGTTCACGAATGCGACTGCTCATCCTCAAAAGGTTAATGCCCTGAATATCTTCAACGCAAATGTCGTGCAGTCGCCGTTCTTGAAAATGTGTTTCACAAGCACAACTTGATTATTCATTTATAGTCATGACTACCTTCTCAGATGCCGAATACCGCATCGCACATTACACGTGTGATAATACACCTTTTCATCACATGTGTAATGCGCGGTGCGCTTCTCTTTTAATGAGCATCTTAAAGTTCGTCTATTTTGTACATCGATATTAATTTATCTCGAAGACAAGCGATAAGATTTTGTTTTAATTGGCTTTTCTGTAATTAACTCGATATCCATTTGCATTAAATAATACTTACCGGGATCGGTGGAAAAACTTCCTTCTTTTTAGTAATCACATTTTTTAATTCGTCACTTTGGTCAGGAGTTAATTTATCTAGCAATTGAATTTCCCTCGGTATTTAATGATAGTCAAATTTCGTGCATTGCTTATCTGGATACAGAGTTTCAGCATCTCCCTCTATTTCGTCAGCAATATCTTCTATGACAAGATTTACATATTTCGTCCTCTTATGCTTTCTTAAATTCAAGTGGTCGATGGTACTACGATTTCTTTTTCTGGTGAAATCTATCATATAATTCGTACCTGAAATTTTATTTATTACTTTACTCAGCCCTATCCAATTCACAACCAGTTTATTCTGCTTGGCAGTAGACAGGATTATTATTAAATAACCTTCCACAAATTTTAGTTCATCTGCTTTTCGATCGAACCACGTTAGTAGTAAGCACAGGTCCTCGAGGGACGGAAGTGACGTCATACTCCCCCCTTTATGCGTTGCCCTGGATATACTGATAAGGTTATCATGTGCACCTACTGCATCGATAAGGACCCCCACCCCGTTATCTTTGGGATTGTTATTAATGGAGCGATAAGCTCGCTGTGTTGGTATACAAGCGCTATTCTAATTAAATGAACATAATTTAATAAATAAATTAAAAGTATTTTTACTGAGAAAAAATTATAGATTTTTTTTCACACGAGTTAGAATAAATGTATTTTGAATAAATGATTCTCTTTTGCGCGCAAAGTTGTAGAATATATTATTTTATATACTTTTTATAGTTTGAACGAATATATTTTCAACTGAATTAAATGGAAGATATTTTTTCGCATAAGTTCAGGAATTGAATAGTTGTTTAATACACTTTTCTTCGTTTGAATGAAATGAATGAACATATTTCGAAAAAATTAGTTGAAATTTTTTTTTATTATTATTATGGCTTACGTAAAGTTACTTGTACTTGATTAAGTATTAGCTAGATGAAGTTAAAACTTTTATATATGCGTACATTCTATGGCATCAAAATGATTATTATTTTTTCAACTGAAAAGAAAATCTTTTTTTATCCAACGGGTTATTTATTTTATTTTACTTATTTTGCAATTTTACCTCCCTGCTTAAACATTATTAATGTATATATCTTAACATTATAATAAAATTCAAAATGAATAGACTATAAGAAATACACATTTAAATGAATAGGAAAGGAAATTTAATTAGTAAGAAGTTATAGAAATATTCAGTAAGCTTATTTTTTTCTTATATGCATATATCATTTTACCAGCATTTTTATTTAGTTCAATGAATTAATATATTCCGATAGATTTGTGTTAAGTATAAAAAATCTTAAATTATAAAATAGTTACATTTGTTCATCAGTAAGTTTATTGGGGAAAATTATTTTTAACGTCAATATTTGAAAATATCAAGTTAGAATTTTTACATTGCTTTTCTAACAAATATTGTATAATATCTGAATAGGAAAACGAGTTGAACCTCTTTTGAATATGAAATTCTAGAAATATTTAGTAGATTTATATTTAAAATGATTCTACGATTTTTTTTTACTATAATAATTATTTTTTCCTTTAATGATTACTTCTTGAATTATTTTTCCTTTAACACACACACACAAACATATTTAGCTTTTTCGAAAACTCACTTCTAACAATCTTGTTTAATATTCAACAAGTTTATTTTTTATATCGTAACAGCTCATGTTAATATTTTTCATGTATGCATTCTTTTTCTAACAACGTTTAGTTAAATGAGTTAACTGAATAAATTTAGATCGAATTATTAAGTATAAAAACCGTAAATTTTGAAATAATTACATTGATCTACAGTAAGTTTAATGAAAATATATTGTTAATATCTGAAAAACCATTAAGTTAGAATAACTACAAAGAATTTTTTCTAAAAGAATTTTATATGGATAGGTAAAATAAATTTAAGACTTTTTTCTATTTATAATCAATAAGTTTTGATTATATTATATGAAAATAACAATAATTATGTTGTACTAATCTTATTCGAAACATACTTTATAAATTTTCTGATGAACAGAAAAATTGATTTAAGCTTTGAACAATAACGATAATATTAGCTATTTTTAGCACAAAATGTATGGCACCGAAATTATTATTATTTTTACAACTGAAAAGAAACTGCTTTTAACACAAAGATATTTGAATTCACTGTGAACTGTTCCCTTCTTATGTAAGCATTATTACTTTATATTTCGTCATTTTAGAAAACTCTGTAGTGAATGCACTATTCTACCAGAGATTTTTTTTTTAAACTTTGCTATACAATTTCTGAATATCTGAATATTTTTGCTGTTTAGATGTATTGTATTATTTTAACTATATTCTTATTCTTTTTTAGAAGAAAAAAAAACATTTACATAGTTTCCAACCTTGTATTATTCATTCTATAAGACTTAAAAGGAGCGTTAATGATGAGCAAGTTAATATATTTTCTGAAACGAAAATAAATTTAACAATCGAAGTCAGACTATATTATTTAAGGTTATCATTTCTTTTTTAATTATTAAAATTTTTAACATCTTTCTGAAAAACTTATATGAAAATCACTAATCCGTGGTGTCTATTACGTATATGACGATGTGAATTCTTTCTTTTCGTAATTTTTCTTAGAACTTGAACTAACCATCCAAACAACTGGATTTAATATGAAAACATCAAACTCTAGTATTTGTGTCGAATAATAAGTTTATTTTTTATTATGTTAATACAGCTAACTATGAAGTTAGATTTTTTCCCCCTAGCAATACTTTTTGTGTGAACCCTGAGCAAAGAAAACCTATGAAGTCCCTGTTTATTCAACTCATCGCTTTGTACAATGCATACTTTTTACACAAATTTTGCCTTAATTTTCGCCCGAAGTATTTTAGTCTTACTGGAAACATATGAACCAGCTAGTTAGGTTTATATTCAAGAAAAATTAAAGACTTTTACATAACTTAAAATAAATGTAACTAATGGAATCTGAATAAATTGGGGGAAAAATTAAATATTAGGTGCCTGTAGGAATGCTCAGGTGAAATATCTTATCACTGATATAACGAAAGTTTACTGATCTATAGAAGCGGGATTTCCAAGGGTTATGTTGGTTTTACTGTGAGAATGTTCTGATAAAATACATAATCGTTGATACAACATAGGGGAGGTTTCACTTAATCTTGGAAAACCGATTTTCTGAAATACTTTTGTTAACTAAAATTTTGGGAAAGTTCTGGTAAAATATCTTATCACTGATATAACGAGGGGGAGATATCTACTAATTCCTGAAAGAGGGTTTTTTTTTCTGAGAAATGTTAAATTTATTTCTGAAGACATGCTGATATAATATATCTTATTATGGTTAAACTTTGGAGGAGATATGAGAACACGTGAGGAACTTTGATTGTGTTTGAAAATGACGCTAGCGTTTTACGAGTGATATGTTTGGCTGAAAATAGTGTTTGAAATCACACATTTTTTAAATATTAATGGTCAGCAACGTCAATCTATCTATTGTGTTTTAAAATCTACTTGAGAAAATTATACGAAACGTAAAACGACGCAAAGTAATTGGTATAAATGTAACTATTTTGTTATTGCGAGATCCAACCATATGAAATCGGTAAAATCCGAGCACATTGAAACGGTAATCGGGGGAGAAGGATTGCTTTTGGAATATCGAAAACATTTTACGACCTAAAAAGCTAACAAAATTTTTGTCAGTTTGGAAATCCAAATTGAAGAATTACCAAAGGTGCTCTCTACGTTAATAATCAATGGTAAAAAATGTGCAGTTCCCCGACAAATTGCACCTTAAGGTGATGACGGTGTAAAATACAAATTTTCTAAAACCAAATTTAAAGCCAAAAAATGGTTGACAGTTTTGGAGGATTTGATGAAAGTAGCTCATCAACTGATCGAAAAAGAGAAACGTTTAATTTTTTTTTTGTCTTGTCAATCGATACTAGAATGGAAAGGACTCGGTTGGGTTGCACAAGGACGACGAAAAGGATTTGAACGCGGAATATCACATCGTTACATTTTCTTTCGGTGCCACGCGAGATTTAGTGTTTAAGAGAAGAGTAACGAAAATGTATACATAATTTCAGAACATGGAAGCGTGTTGTTGATGCATCCTCCAACGAATCGGTTCTGGTATCCTGAATTGCCCAAGAGAAATCGATTGAAAGATGCGAGAATAAGCTTAACTTTTAGAAGAATCGAAAATGATGTTTAATTTTTATACTTTTCGCCTACCTGCCTATCAAACAAAAAGTACTTGTTATTACATGTCTTTAGAACAGCAGATGTTTTTAAAATTTTAATAAAAATAATTTTTTATATTTATTCTTGTGCTTGTCTGATATCATTACTTATACATGTAATTTTCAAAATATTTTTAATTTATTTTAAAATTTTATTTTTTATTTCTAAAAGTATGATTTTAAATTCTTGTTTTTCCTACTTATAAAAAAAGTATTTTCCATAAAAATTTATTTTTTAACATAAAATAAAAAAAAAAGTTATACTTAATTTTCTTCAAACATTAAGTCAAAAAAATAAGTTCTTAAAAATTAATTTTCTCTAACATAAAAATGAAACGTTATGCTGAATTTTTTCGAGAAAAAAAAAATATTATGTTTATAAAAATCTAAAATTAAAATTATTTGATATTTTATTTTTAAATTTATGCTTAATTTTTCTAAGATTGAGGTAAACTATGTTTTAAAAAAATTATTTTCTAACATTAAGAAGAAATAGTGTATGTTTTTTTTTAAAAATTATTTTTCGTCACACTTTGCCTGTCATTCCCAGATTAACACTAGTAGACGAGCTGAAAGCATGCCTGAACAATTCGGCTCTCTAGTGATATATGAAGAAAATTACACTGTCCTTACAATGTGCATGTGCATTTACTTGGAGATGTTTCTGCAGAAACATTTACCAAGCACCTTCAGGATATGGGCAACTGCAAACTTCCAGTTCTTTATGAAACACTAGAGATATTGTTTCACCGAAAATCTGTTAAGTCATCTAATGTGAACCTTGAAAAGAATATTTTCCTGAACACCACGAACATTTTCAGGAATAACGATTTGCTATGTGAGAGAGCTATCTTACATCCAAAATGTGATGATGTCAGTAGAATCAATAATAAGATTCCACTAAAAATTCCTGATGCGGTTACGAAATCCAATTCCAATGTCAGAGTTACATACGAGGATCAAGGTGTTAATTATCCAATAGAATTTCTCAATTCATTGAAACCTACTGGAATGTCAACGCCCATATTGACTTTGAAAGTTGGCTCAGCAATACCACTCTTGCTCTGCACACCAAAGTTGTGCAATAGAACCAGACTTTCTGTGAAAAAAAACCAATGTCGAAAGTGATTGAAGCAACAATGATCAACGATAAATGTAAAGAAGATGTTCTTATTCCGCACATTCCAGTGATTCCTACTGATTTGCCCTTCGCATTCAAATGACTACAGTTTCCATTATGTCTTCTTTTCTCGATGACAATGGACAAAGCTCAAGGAAAGTCACTACGCGTTGGCAGATTTAATTCAGAAAATCCTTATTTTTCGCATGGTCAAATATTTGTTGCTTACTCCAGAGTAGGAACTCAGAAACCTATCAAATCTATATATCAAATCAGAAAAATAAAAATAATGTTATCGACCCAAATTACACTAAATATTAGTATTAGTTAAAATTATTTTAAGTTGGTTCAACTATATAGCTAAAGGAAAAGTCAAAAATACTATTCATTCATGTTAATGATTAATAAAATGTTGTATATAGCTCGTCATCAGTTTATACCAATAAGAATAAGGAATCTTGTCAGAATGTCCATCTTTCCTTTTTCTGTATTTTCTCCTACAATGAACTATAGATTCTAGATAACATACAGATCCTCCATTTCATAGAAACAGAGACAAATAAAAATAAACAGGCAGAACAACGTCTACCGGCTTTTTTCTGGTAATATATAAACTATTCATAACAAAGTATTTTGGTATATGTATTTATGTATTATTTTATTTCTCAATTTATTTATATTTCGTCAGTTTCTAGTAACAGTCCATTGTAACTGAAACGCGTATTTAAAACAAGAAGTTTTAATTATTAAAAAGCAAGCCTCGGTAGAAGTAAATTAAAAAAAAATTAATTAATTTGATTCACTCGTAAAATCCTTTGAATTGAATCCAATTAAAAAATCAAATGCAATGGGCAGATAGGAAATATGTACGGAAGTACAAAATCGCCAGATAAATAAAAAAAAATGTTACATTCCTTGACATACATAACGTTTAAAATATCCTCTAGTTATAATTTCTTAAATTTTCGAAGAATTATTTAAATGTTTTTCTTTCTAGAAACTTTTTGCCGCCTCAAATAGACTAAATTACAATTTTTTTAAAATTTCTTAACGCATTAATTCAGCCGAGATTGATAAAAATGTTCTTTCAAAACTTTCCGAGCTCGATATCAATAAAGCGAGAATAATTTGAACCCCATCTGCAATTATTTGATGGGGACGCTAATTGGTACCTCTATATGTTTCGACTACAGATTTAATATAATATCAAATGAACACACCTCAGCAGATGAACGCACGCGCGAGCCCGGATACATCTAAATAAAATCTTAATTAAAACCTTAACAATAATACACAAAATCAACACATATCTACATCTAAGTGACAGATGAAAAAATAAGTGCAGTGCGGAACAAAAAGAGAATGAATGTAAAAAATATTTCACCCATTGCTTTTAAACTGGCTGTTATTACGACGTTTCCGATTGGAAAATTTACATAATGGTGGCGGTTACAGAAACGCCCTAAGTCATCTTCGTGCGGAAGACGCTCTGAATTTTGCATCTCTTCACGCACAGGAAACTCATTTAATGGCGGGAAAATATCTTTGGTTCTTCAAAAGTGCTACAGCTATGACAAAGATGAAACCCTTGAATTGTAAAAGCGTGTCACTTTCTAGTAAATGCAATAACTAGGCTCTCTGAGGCTTTAAATTACACGCCCAAGTTAATATTTAAGTTGATGATACCTAAAGCGGAAACCAAAGTAATGAATTGAAGATCTAATTAATAATCTGCGGTCTTCTCTTCTGAACTAGAGAATAAAAGCGTTGGTAATTGCGTAGCTTAATAATTTCCGTTCAACGGAAGGAATTGAATTCTTTGACCTTATAATTTCTCTTTTGCAGAAAATAAGAGGTCGTGTAGTTACAAATGTGTTTTCATTTGTGATAAAAATATACAAATGTCATTTTCAAGATGAAATTAAAATTTAGTTCCTTATTAAAATTTTTACTATACCGCATTTATCAAATTAGGTTAAACTTAGAAATATATATGTGTGTGTGTGATTGTATATATATATATGAATATATATATATATATATATATATATATAT
>BMAW01125256.1:217963-235655 GCA_019974015.1 Nephila pilipes | reverse complement strand
ATTAAACAATTCATTTTTATTTTTTTAATCTGCTGTTAAACCAGTTCCTCCGATATTCAATAGATGTCACCACGAATCAGATTCATGTGATAATATAGTGCAGCGCCACCTATCCCAGAACAAAATTGAGTGACACTTCGTTTTCTCTCACTTTTTTCCCGCAATTTATCCGCTTCTCTTCTCTTCGCATTACCCGCGTCGGAAGGAAACTTCAGTCGTCCGAGCGCGTTCCAGCGCCCTTCGCTAATATGCGTTAAATGAAGCAGCCATCTATCTTTATCCGAAGAACTGGTCACCTTGTCATATCATAGTGTAAATACTTTTCACTCTTCATCATCTCTCCTAATAAACAAGTAAAGTTACTGCCAGCCTCATCCTTGAATATCAACAACAACAACACATGGAAACCGATAATGGAATTACTCTCCTAGACAACCAACCCTTTGCCTAAGAGCATTCCATCGTATATTCGGGATGAACAATCTCCATCATCCCACTGTCTACATATATATATATATATATATATATATATATGTGTGTGTGTGTGTGTGTGTGTGTATGTATGTATTTATGTATATATATATATATATATATATTTATTTATGTAATATATATACGTATATATAAAATATATATCTGTCAGGATGGAGTTCCTTTTAGGACAGCGAATAGACCTACTAGAATTCTTTTCACACCAAAATTTCATAATAGTATAATTCAATTTAGAACAGAAATTAATGGTTCCAATACTTTTATTACTCTTGCTCGTAGATAATTATAATGAATTATTGAAAATAATATAGGTAATTTGGAAAGTACTAATATTATTAAAAATAGAGCTGGTATAGTCAAATATTAGAACTATAACTTAAAAACCGGAATTTTTTTAGGAAATTTGAGCGTTTATTAAAGAAAGACTTGCACAATTTTGTAATTCAAAGTATTGTCCATTAGAAGTTACAATATTTTCTAATCTCTCTGGCAATTTCGGGATACCATTCCTAAAAAACCATTCATCTTTTGCATCAAAGAAATATTTGAGCCAATTTCTGATGCCTTGTATTGAAGTAAATCATATTCTGTAAAGTACTTTCTGCATTGACGGAATTAAATAGTATTCAGAAGGTGCCAAGTCTGGACTATATGGCGAGTGGAGCAAAACTTCCAATACGCTATTTTCCGAATAGTTTTTAACGAGTTGAGTAACATGTGACCGAGCATTGTCATGCTGGAAAATCAATATCTCGTGTCAGGTCTCCCATTCTGGCCATTTTTCCTTCAATGCTCTCTTTAGGCGATTCAGTTGTTTTTGATACAGCTCTCCAGTAACGGTTTCACCTGGATTTAGAAGCTCATAATACACAACTTCCTTCTGGTCCCATCAAAGGCTTCACATACGATTTGTTGTGATCGGGTTGTTGTAAAGAATTTATTTTTCATCGGCAGTACCAATTCCATGCAAAAACGACTTCTTTTTATGAAGCTTGAGCAATATTTAAGGTATGCAAAGTTGTCTTTCCACGTCTTTCGGTTTCAACTAGTATGGCATCCAATATCCTTGCTTTTGGATGAATCCCATTGCTTTTAGGTGCTTTGGAATGACTGCTTGAGTCACGCCCAATGATTCCGCTAGCTCTTCTTGTGTTCGACACGAGTCTTGATCGAGTAACGCTTCCAATTCTTCTTCTTCAATTTTTTTCGGCTGTCTAAGCCACTCTTTGACTTTGATGTCAAAAATGCCAATTCCAAAGCGTTGAAACTACTCGAAACACTGTGTTTTCACAAGAGCATGTTCGTCATTCAATTCCACGAGCAAACGATGACTTTTGGCTTCAGTTTTCTTTGCAAAAAAGTGATTCAACAAAACTTCCTGCAAATGCTGTTTTTTTCTCCAATTTTCAAAATTTTATATGAATGAAAATATATGATGCCCACAAATAAATCAAACAATGTTAACTGATTTTGACAGCTTATGAATGGAGCTTCAAAATGACGTGTTTATCATTGTTTAAGTTTTAGACCCAATATATATTAATAATAAACATATTCATGTTATTTAGAGCTATAATTTTAAAGATCTTTTTTTATTCTATTGATATAGAGGACATTATTAAAATTCTTAAAGAGATTTAAAAGATATATTTAATATTAATAAGGTTTTTACATTTGAAATACTTAATTATTTAGGTCTAAAAATATTAATAGAATATTATATACTGTTTTAATAATAAAACTTATAAGCTGATGAATTGTACACCACAAGGTGGTTGTGCAATCAATTGTTTAACCAAAATTTATACACCTTTTTGTGAAGAGAAATCTTTTATAAAAATTATAGCTAAAAAATTCGCAGATATAATTATGAAGCTATTTAATCTCAAATTAATAATAAAGATGTTAATTATTTTTTATATTTCTTCACAGAGTATTTGAATTTATTGCAAACCAATATTAAGAGAAATTTTTACGGAATAGTTTGACTTTTTTAAATGAGAAAAAAATAATATTTCGTGCAATATATATGATAAGTGCGAAATATTCAATCAGGATTTAAAGTTCCTACATTTTGAGTCTTTTTGGTTTGAGAACAGATAGAAATTTAATTTACAACAAAATATTCGTAATATTCCAGAACTGTGTTTAAAATACAAGATATTTACAATAACTTTTATATGTTTTAGAAAATTTGTTTGGATGCAGAATCTCCTATGAATATTATTAAGGAAATTTATAAAATAATAATTGCAATTTTTAGTTTTCCTTTGGTTTGGTTAAAACAAATTTTTAAAATTTGTTATATTTTGATTTTAAATATTTTATTTTAATGTCTAAGTTTCTATTTTCTATCTCCCTTTTTCCCTAATTTCAAGCGGTAAATCTTTTTTTGCTGTGCCATTTTTGTCACTGTTAAATATGTGATATGTATGGTTGCTCCCCAAGTGGGAAACATGTTGCTTTGTTTACATTAATTTTTTTTTGTAGATAGGAATTTATCTCAATCAGTTATTTTGATCCTTTTAAGTCAATATGTTATTTTTTTTTCTTTGTTTTCTTCCGTTAAATGAACTAGATGGTCTATTTATGATATATTATGGTACACCTACACGCACACATACAACACACAAAGAACACACACACAGAGAACACACACATGAGGGTTTCTTACATTGTATTCTTCACATTTTGTGTTTAGTAAACTTTTGCATTTTATGAAATCTTTATATTTTTTTTATATTTTTACACAACAATTCTGTTGTAAATGTTGGTCATTTAAGAGATGCTAAAACCTGCACATCTGTAATAAACAAGATTCAGAGTTTATAATTTGTATAATATTTTTTCGATTATGTTTTATTTATATTCATTGTTTTTCTCCAATTGTGAAGTTTATCTTCTTGATATTTTTGTCATATATTCTTTCATGTATATATTCTTTTTCTTATTTGATGTAATGGCTAAATTTATTTTCTTCTTGAGACTTTTGCAATTAAAAAATGTTAATTTTCATTTCATATTTCAAGAGTTTAAGCAATATATATGAAAGTTTTCATTGCAAGTTTGAAAAAATCTGATATGTATAAATTTAAGATTATTTTAACAAGGTTTGGATAACAAAAAACTATTTTAATTACTCACACACATACGCACGCATGCAGCAATTATATATATAATAGAGATTTAACAACTTCCCTGCTCGCTTATACTGACAAATTGTTCGAAATTGCTGCCATTGTTTCTCTTTCATTCACTAAACCATTCAGATTGAATTTGAACATTTGCCTCGAAAAATTCAATGTTTCAGATTATTGTCTGTACTTCTTATCAATTTTCATGTTCTATAATTGTCCTTCATGTCTGAATAATATTAATGTAAACTTGAATGGAGAAATTAACAATTTATATTGGATAAGTAAGAAAAATGGTTATGTGTATAAGAGCACCGAACGTAATATAAGTTATTATGAATCACTATCTCCGATTGTCTAGTTTTGTATATCTTAGATGGAAGTATTTCCGTGTGATACTCCGTAATCTTACACAAAATAGAAACGAAACACTAAGTAGATAATATTCGAATATGGTTCTTCACAAGCTTTTATCGAACTAATTTTATTATAAAATAAAGATAAGTTTGCAATTTTGAATAAAACCAACATAAACATTAACACAAATAATTGTTCAATTCTGAATTTAGGCATCCGAAGTGTATTGCGCAGAAGGTTGAGAACTGGAGTTTTCGGTATTTCACACTGTCGGCAACACTTCTTGCAAAGCACCTGCAATAACCTAAATTATGGGCCATCAGGCACAACTTAAATAGGAAAAAATGATCTTCCAGACCACGGTCTGTCACATGTTCAACATGTTTCAAATGTTCTTACCATATCACGTACAAATTTTAAATAATATGGGCCACGTCTTAGTTTTTGATTTCGACGATAAACTTGACCTGCTTCGGCAGCATTATCCCATTCAGATGAAACAGTTTCATCAGTTCACCTCATTGTTCCCCTATAAGTATTTCCTGAGCACGTTCGAATACCTGATTTTTATTTCCAAGCTGTTTATAATAGTTTTTCCGCAAGCAATGTAATGCTTTGAACAAAGTGTTCTGTAACTGGTGCTTCTACTGTCTATCCCTGTGAACCAGGAAAACTGCTTCAATGCTCCTCCTCTCTATATTGTTTTCGGTCATCAACTATGCTCTTTTCAGCAATTTTTTTTTTTGTTCCGGCAAATTTGGACATCCGTGTCTCGATCTAATATAATTTATCACCCAGGAAATAATTGATTTTTGTCCATCAAAATATTTTCACTATAACCGCAACCACGAGAGCTCTATTGTTTAAAATCATCTCAACCTCGCCCCCTCACCCCATTCATATCTTCAAATAACAGTATCTGAAATTTATTTTTGTTTGGTAGAGCAGATAGACCACTAGTGCTTGATAAATTGGGGAAGTTTCTTACGATTTCCTGCAAATTTATAAGCCTATAAAATTCAATTTCACATCTGTCTTTTGAAATTTTTTCTTCAAGTTATTAAAATAATATAACAAAAAATGACTAAAATTTTGAACAAAGAAAAATTAAATCATTATATGGAACCGAGTTTAGAATGAATTTAAAATAATATATTTATGCCATAATTTCTAGTAAAAAAGTCATAAAATTTTCGTAAAACTTTATTCTATGTATGAATATTATACGCTACAAATTTTAAATTGTTTTTCAAAATTGTTTTTAAATTTCTGCATTTATTTTATAATTGTTTAATTTCTAATTAGAAGTTTTCAGAAAATCAGCACTTTCTATGATTAATTCTGTTTTTTCTAAATTAGTCTATCTTACTTAATGAGACAAAATTTCGTTATCAGTCGAATACAAATGGTCGGCATCAGAAATAATACGCATAAATTACTATCCCCTTAATTCAGTTTATTTTCTGATTACAAATTAAATAATAATTAACATATTAATTTAGCCTTTAAGTTACCTAATTAAATTAATTTGATTGAAATAATCTTTATACTCGTATGTATACATTGAAATAAAATTAATGTCTCTCAAAGCAGACAAAATCAAAAACAACGTTAGACATTTATATTTTCCATCCTGATGAATTATTTGTAATTGACGCAAATCCCGATTGATCAATTTTATACCCAAATTATAATTATTAATGTTATTTAACACAGTTTTAAGACTATTTTCGACGAAGAGTCTTAAAATTATGTTCCTATAAATCTAAGACTCTATTCTGCATTTAATTTTCTCTTCAGATAAAGGGAATGTGAATTAAATTAATTTGTAAATTATTATACAAGATGACCCATTCAAAAGAATATTATTTGAATGGGTCAGTGCGAGGAATTATAAGCACGTAAATAAAATACAGAAGCGTTATAAGAATGAGTAACGCAACAAATTTAATAAAAAAAAATCTACACATCAGCGTAGGATCATTTGGTCTAACGGAGAATATCCAGGCGATAGTAAATTTCCAGTCAAATGCTCTGAGAAAGGAAAATTGTTCAAACATATCCAGATATGCCTTTCGTAATACACAACAATAAAGAAGGGCCCCATCATCTGGAACATGCAGCTCCAAACATTCAAATTTGGCCCTTACGCAGAAACTCCATCACATGATGGTGATTTCCTGAGCCATAGATTCGACTTTCAATTATCACGATTTGTCTGAAAAGAGATAGGGAAAATAAAATTATTTTAACTGTAGCAATTTTTTTTTTTGCCTTCAGCTAACTGTTTGGCTTACATTTTGACGTTATTTGATTTAAGTATATCGCCTTCCGTATAAACTATATTTTATGCAAACCAACATATTGCAGGAGATACAACGCTAGTAAAATAAGACAGCATAAAATACTGGTGTGGGAAAGTTACATGATCATCGGAAAGCTGATATTTTTCACAGACTCTGTTTATAAATATTAATCTCGATTCAGATTTAATTTTGTTGTTATTAAGGTAAGTTGAAATTCCAGCTATAAATCTTCTCTAATAAATCTATAAAAAGAAAGTCTATTATTTGTAAATTTTACAGAAACGAAATATGTATTCTGTTAAAAATATTTTCGACTCCTTCATTATATTCTCATATAATTACTCGTCGTTGTAGCAAAAAGGTCATGACATTTTTTTTTCATCGAGGCATGGATTCGAGTCCTGATTCCGTTGAAAACCACCGTTTTGGGGAGTTAATGACGTTGCATCTGTAGAGGCTCTAAGTCATCACGTGGGCGTGATGTGGAAGTATGGAGTGCAGAATTTCAGATTACAAGTGTGCTCCTGGTCACTTGACTGGGGTTCAAAATTATGAGGTGCTTCACCAATATTCATCGTGTTGCTTTTAAGTGCGAAGTTAAAAACACAATATTTTGTAACAGGGATGCCAAGTACACTATCTTTTGCAGCCATATTTTAAAAAGAAATATTTAAAAGAGTTGTTAGTTCAATGTTGCCATATGGATATTGTAAATTTCCTTACATTACAATGCATTTTTCTTCAAATGATACTTTTTTGTGAATTTTTCCTCCAAGACAGGTAGAGGTTTATGGCACAAGAACCAAATATGGCTATGCTACACCAAACAATGAGTATTTGTGATAAGATTATATATTTTTCATTTTTATATGTGCATTTGGAATCAAAATAAAATTTCATTGATACATAATTCGTACAGTTCTTATGGAATCCACTTTGAGAATATATAAACTTAATTGAAATATATTATCAGACACTTTTCACTTTTTAATTCTAATTGCTTCTTTTACTTCAGATGGCTCTCTCAAAGGTATCTTTTGAACAATAAAGGAAAATATAATTGGTTGACAAGAAAAAGAGTCTAACTTCTTGCTTAAAAGTAATCTTGAAGTCTGTCACCCATGTGACATTGTGTCTCATTCCTTTCATACTGATTTTTTTTTTTAACTTTTATATGCATTTGGTAACAAAATAATTTTCTTTTATGCAGTAATCCGTAGAAAGTTAGTATAATTACACATAAATAAGGCGTACAGTGCTTATGGAATCTTATTCGAGAATATGAAAACTTTATCAGAAAGTAATGTCAATTACTTTTTTTAAAAATTTTTAATTACTTCTTCTACTCCAGATGGCTCTCTCAAAGTTATCTTCCGAAACGCTTTTCCGTCAATAAATGCCGGTAAAATACATTGAAAATAAAATTTTGTTAGCTTTGGAATTAGAACTCTCCAAAATTTCTCGTTTCGATGCATACGCAATAATAAATTGTCTTTTTACACAATATAAAGGAAACACCCTTTATGATGAATAACGTGTGCTAGAAATGGATCTTTTCAACATTCAAGAAGAAATACGAGCAATATCCACCAGATTTGGTCCGAATCGCTAAAGTTGTTACTCGCTACTCCATCGTAAGGTTATTAGTGAAAAATTCGTCAGGGGTGAGGAAACCCGCTCCATTTTTTAATGGTTTTATACCTTGAAAGTAACCTATTATCCGCCCAAAGCTTCAAACCATTCGTTGCATCCTGCCAAGTCAATTCTAAACTTTCCCAGAGTTCCACTTGCCCCATGCTCGAGGAAAAAACTTTTTATACTTAGAGATTCTATCAAGGGTCTTGTGTTCAACCAACATTTGTTTACATAATACTAAGTAGCTCTGAATAAAAAAAAATAAGAATTTAAGAATATAATGAAAAATTTCTGCATAAGAATATTTATGAAATAATGATTGTATTTGCCATTTAATGAAATAAAGAAAAATAATTTGACTAACAGAATAATTTTTGTAGCTAGATCAACCAGAAGTCGGATTAATTCCAGAAAAACATATCCTTAAAATAAAATCTTTATAACAAAATGTATTATATTTCATAGATATGTTATTAATATGCCTTTATTGCACAAAGTCAAAAATATTCTTCTATTTTACTATCAATCATTACTTAAGGTAGAAAAAAAAATCTCCAATACGTATTATTTTTAAGAAAATTATGCATGAAAATAATGCTATACTAAGTTGTTTCATCCAATCTGTGATTTTAACATTTTGTGGTTTTATTAGTAGATAGGGTTTTAAAATTTTAATCAGACCCTATCTAAACTTGTAAGTTTACCTGATTTAAGCATTTATCATAATCAACAATGTGTCTCATAAATCTTTTCTTCAAAAATTATTGCTTGAAAAAATTTCTGATGGTAAAGAATGGATTGACATGGCTTGGTGTAGAAGTTTGGAGAGGGAGATACCAGCTCTAGTGTCGTCCTCGTCACTTGTTCGAGGCTTAAAATTGCGAGGTCCGTCGCTCATAATTCTCGTGTTGCTCCTACGTTCCATGTAAAAAATGGCACAAAATCAATCAAATTACTTAATGAAGAAAAAATTATTGATTTCTTATTTACATCAATATTTGCTTATTCTTTGGAAACATTCATCAATACAAAAAAAAAGTATTTATTTAAAATTCTAAAGGAGCTTCCTCTGGCACTGTGGTCTTATTCACAGAGTGCAGTTCGGAGCCCATGGTAAGAAATGTTTTAATATTTTAATGTAAAAAGAAGCCTTAAAATTTAAAGACAAAGCAAAAGATAAAAGTTTTAAACCTGAAATAAATGAAAGCTGTCCGGAAATGTTTTTTTTTTATAAATGTATTATAATAATAATATATATTTTCTAAATTTAACTATTAAGGCAGTAAAACGAAAAGAAGCGAACTATAAAAATTTATATTGAACAATTTTCGAAGGGGGCGGGGAGCCATTTTATAAATAAATATGACTGAAAATGATCCACAGTTTCTTTCCAATTACTTATACTTCATTTCTATTTAAATTTCTGGAATAATGAGGAGTTACTCATATGGTTTAAGTCAGTTTAATTTCAAGGAACAATTATGACAAACAAAATACATAGTTCAATCGCAATATAATTATTTAGAATAAATAAAATTTAAGTATACAGTTTGTTTAGTTTTGACATGATAAAATAATATTCAAATTTTGTTCTGTAACATTTATACTAATTCAATGTATTCATGTAAGCTGTTAAATAATAATCATTATATTGATTGATTTTATAAATTAAATTTGAATACCTTCGAAAATAATATATGGCAACATTTCAGAGTGCTATCTCTGATAAATGCCTGGCAAATCTCCTCATTCTTTTTATTGTCTTACATTTTTATTCACTATAACTTTCCATCTATTATTTCTTTCTTTTTATTTTTTTTACTATTACTATTTTTCTTTATAAAAATAAATAAAGTTTACATCTTTAATCATCAACACTTTTAATAGTCCTCTCTCTTCTAAAACAGAGGTATGCAAACTTTTAAACGTCGGGAAACCCTTTGAGCTTTCTATTTTCTTGAAGGAACCCCTTGATCTAGAGAGCGGGAGAAATACGATATCAAAGCTTTATCCAACTCAAATTTATAAGATTATGATTGAATCTTTATTTTACCACATAAGAAACGTATTAATAAGACAATGAATGGTAAGGTAGCTAATGGGTATTTGGAGGAGAAGGGTTTCCAAAATATATTCTATGAATAATAAACAAAAGCGAAGTTATTTTAAATTATAACAAATTAATCAAAAGAAATTTTTAATGACATAGTTGTGATTTTTTTTATTGCAAAGTATTTTTATGTCTGGAATAATTGTTGGAATCTGCAACCTAGTGTCATCTTCAGCATCCAATCTGTTTCCACGATTTTTGCATACATATGTTGAAACATATGACATTAGACGTTTCACAACTCTTTTGGCAATTTCAGGGTATTATTTTCTAATATCAATCCAAAAATGCATAATATAAACTTGATTAAAATTTAGTTTCAATTAAGTGTCAGTCGATTTATCAATTATTGTTCTAATTCTTATATTGGGAGTTTGAAAGTGTCACAATCTTGAAAAGGAGATTTGTTCTAAGATAATTTTTCTTTTTGAACAAGGAAGTAATCAAGAAATTGTTTTTGCAGATCTGATTAATGTTGGACCAAACTAAGTAATATGCAAATTAGGAAAGCATTTAAAATATCTTTCAAAATGGAATTTACCCAAAATTTCAATTTTAAAAGAATGGCATCAATTTTACTTTACACCTTGAAAATAGTGAAATAAATGAACAAATAAGTGAGCGATTCTTTACCTGAGCAAAGAATGGATACTAATATGTAACCTAATGTGTCTAAGTTAATTATTTGTAGCAAGTGACTTTACGAAACTTTAGACTTTATTTTATCCATAAAATGCTTATTTATGTTCTTTACCATCAAACTTTGTTTCAGAATTCGATCGTTTACAAAAATTAAAATTTTATTAAAATGTTGGCACTTTGATTAAACAAATAGTAATCTCTTGCGGAACCCCTGTGAATGCTCTAGGGACCCAGTTTGAAGGTCTTTGCTCTAAAATTTCATTTTACTAGAAGAAAAAAAAAAAACTTTAGATTCTTCCTTCCCCCCACCCACCCCAAAATAAAGAGAGAGAGAGAGAGATCCTTCCTCCCATCCCCTTTGGTAATAAACCTAAGGCACTTTCAACCTTCCCCATTAGTGCATCGAAGCGCGTTTACCGTATTAGTGGGAAAATCCAGCCAACCCAACATGCCGAAAATCTTGGAATACTCAGCGCCACCTATGGATGTTAGTCAGCTTTTTTTTTTTTATTGACCGGGAAAGATCTTAATATGGAACAATATGCAATTATTTTTTAAAAAAAAAAAAACGTCAAATTAATCTTTTTCTTTTTTTGAAATTTTATTGTTTGAGAATATTATGTTGTTTGATTAGCAAATTGATGTTACATTTAAGCATTATACCACTCACAATATACAGATCCTATTTATCAAATTCTTTAATATTTACTATTTTGATCCTTTTTCTGAAACTTATGATGTGTTTTGTAAAGGAAAAGGAATTTTAATGCACAATTTTTAGGTATGAAATTTTCAGGTATAACTCTAAAGCTAAAATTTAACTTTTTAGTTGAATACTCATGTAAAGTAAAGTCATATGTTAAGGTTCCATGCACTCCCCCTCTTGCGGAGGGGAGACATTTGTAATGATTTGACAAAAATTTGGAATAATTTCAATAAAAAATAATTTTACTTCCTAATTTCTGAATCAGAAATAAATAGTTTATTCCTATTACCTGATTCAATTCCAAATTATCCTTTCATTTACTAGATCACTGGATCACAGAATCTTTTGAATCCACTTGCACATTGTTATAAATCTCTGCCTTCAACATCAAATGCAAGGTAAAATTTGCTCTCTTCTGCTCTTTCCAGAGATAATAGAGATGACAGAGATGTGTCTCTTGTCTTCTCTGTCAAAATATATATACTTATTGCTTCTCTTTCAATGATGAAATGAGTTAACAATCTTCTGCAAAGTAAAGTGTTCTTACTCAAACCTGAATCATAAATGCATTTTTATACATCAGTTACAGAGTTTTGTATATATATATATATATATATATATATATATATATATATATATATATATATATATATATATATATATATATATATATATATATATATATATATATATATATATATATATATATATATATATTTCTATATGTATAAATTTTTATTCAGGTTTCAAATAGGACGGACAACTGATTTTAAGATGAATAGTTTATATATATATTAGCCTCGTCGTAGGTTCCAGCCTTGACGCAGCTAAAGACCCACTGTGTTGTCAGAGGTGTTAAATCTGTTGAGGCCCAAAGTCCTCCCTTTTGCGTGGAGGTGAAGTTAGAAAAAGGGGTGCCAGCTCAGGTATCGTTCTCATCACTTGGTCGAGGTTCAAAATTAAGAAGTGCATTGTCAATAGCATTCGTGTTGCTTCTCTTGTGCGACATTAATAAAAAAACCCCACCAACCAACCATTTTTTTGAAAGTTTTGATTATAATATTCAATAATTATATCTTGATTTATTTCAAATTTGTCAATATAGTTCTCATTAAAAGTATTTCATTTTGGAATTTTATATTATTTTTCAATTAGTTAAACTTTAAAATTTTATTTCTATGAATTTTTTTTTTTACAAATTTTTATCTGTTTATATTTATTTTCTTATATATGTCTACTTTATCAGTGTTGATTTTTAATTTCCTGATACAAATCCAATTTATCCTTTCATTTATTAGATCATGAACTCACAAAATTTATTGAGTCCACTTTTCCATGGTCATAAATTTATCAGAAATAATCCCTACTAGGCTTTCTGTCTTGGCTGAAGTCCCTAAGAATCCCTACATCTAGTTCTTTCAAGACACTGGGACTGACAAATTGTCCCTCTAAAATCCTTACTATTTACGTCAATGCTTGGAGAAAAAGCACTCTATTTTTCGCTTCGTCAGTGCAGTAGAGACTGTGCTGCTCATCGCTAATGCAATGAAAAATTCCAACTTTCTGCTTTCTTTTCCGCTTCTGCCCGGCTGGCCGACACTGCGTCACGATATCCTAAAATGTATAAGATATCTTATGTTCTTCTGAACTCTTCTGCGCTCTTGAACTTTTCTTCAATTGCGGAGTTGTATCTGCAGCTCTAAAGCTATAGTCTCTCTCTCTCTACAGATATGGAATAAAAACAACAGTTGAACCACAGCTTCGACTCATTTTCTTCAATTTCTTGAAACGCTCTAAATAGTTATTTTGTCACACACACAAGCAGATATATATATATATATATATATATATATATATATATATATATATATATATATATATATATATTGGATCAACGTGTTCAAATTTTAAATTGGACAATAACTAAAAATACTTCTTATTTAAATCTGAAGGTTGAGTTTGCTTAATAGAACCATAAAATATTTCATTCAAAATATTGTATTGAATGTACTTATATTAAAATGATCTGAAATTCTTCTACGTTATTAGAAATCCTCCATTTCGCAGACATATTAAAGCTGCTTTATGAAATAAAGTAATAAATATAATCTTAGAATTATAAGGACAGTTGGAAAAGAACAGTAGTAAATATTCGAAGCTTGCTTTATTAGTGAGTGGTAATCCTGTTCATTGATATAAATATTCATGGTTATGTTATTTCGAAAATAGAGGATTATATCCAGCATAGAGTCCTTTTATTAGATATCGGGGGTATGCTTGAGCTCATTATCATTGCTATTGTATGGTAGTTGATTTGAAAACTTGCGTAATTGTTTTCTAAACCTTTCTTTCATGCGTCGGATGAAAAATTCCGTTTATATCAGTAATAAGTGCATTATATTAGAAATAATCGTTTAATACAATAATTGATTTTAGATAATGTAAACATAACGATTAGTTCAGATAGGTCTACCTTGAAATGTGTTTTCACAAATCTTTGAAGAATAAAAATTAGAATTAAAAAAACGATTTATATATATATATATATATATATATATATATATATATACAGTGGATACCCCTTAGTCTGGCACGTTTTGGGACACAGCTATTCATCTTTAGCGATTTTGCCTGATTAGTGAGTATCAAAATAGTTTCAAAGAGATTGCCAAAGATGAATCAACCAAAGCTGTTCCGAAGGTAAGCCTTTAAATATTAAAAACGTGCATTTATTGTGTTTATGTGCACTCTTAACCTGTGTAGAAGGTATAAATATATGACAAAATATTTATTCATTTTTGCAGCAACGAAATGAAATTCAAGCTGTGAACATTAATTTAAATTGAATATTTTGTACGTTTTTCTTCCTGCTCTATTTTCAATTTTCTATTACAAATAGTTGAAAATACAATTTTGAAGTAACTCTGTTTGGCATTTAAGTGTCACTCTTTTTCTAGATGGTTAATAATAATAATAATATATTTTGTTCCTGCTGTATTCTGAGAATCACATGCTTACTTGAAGAATACCTGTTGAGCTTCAAGAATATTTTACACTATATACATTGAGTTGTAATATTGTGAAATGGTAAAGGCAGCCCGCTAGAAAAGCAGAAACACAATACTGAAATTTGAAAAAAAATCGCAATCACGATAAATGGAGGGCGAAAATGCTAGCAGCTCTTTGTCTCAACCTGGTGGTCAAGGGAAACAAGTGCATTATCCTTACGAAGGAATCTAAAACTCCATCGCACATTCTGTGCAGTATTATAAAATGTGCTGAACCGAATAAAGTCGGATTAAAGATCTCATATTTTAATAAGAAAGGGTGTAACGTACCAAAGTATTGAAGGTAAAGAGCTGTGTGATTACCGAAATTTGAGTAAAATCATGCATACAAATCCTGATACTAAAGAATTCGTTTTATAAATGAATACGGGAAACTGAAATTGAATTATTATACTAGATTTTTAATGGAGCTCATAGAAAATGTTCCAAAATTGATTACTGAAACTGCTACTGATGTCCTTCGGTTGATTATTACGGTGAAGTCGCAGGATATAGGAAATTCTGAAATTGTCATAAATTGAATTATGTGAATTTATGTAATTTGAATCTGATTAGAATTATTGACAGAAAATCTAAGATTATTGGACAATGTTTTGAAAATGTCTATCTTCCATTTCTCTCTTACTTGTGTGGTAAAAAGGTGAACTATACGCAATAAGAAAATTAAATGATAACACACGGAAGCATTATATCAGGTTCAATAAACCGTATTACATTATTACATCATTAAAAATATTAATATATTTTAAAAATTTTATGTAATAAAAATCATTTGAAAGCAAAATTAATTTGAGTTAAAAGACATAGTTTATAAGCTGTTAACATTTTCTTTTTTTAACCAAGTGTGTAACGTTTCCCCATTAGCTAAATTAACCGTCATCTTAAATTACAAACTGAAAGTCTATAACGTAAATTTAAGACCGAAATTCAGTCAATTATAAGAATTCCAAGTTATTATTCTAATCACTTTTCTTATTTGAGTTATAAAGGGAAATGCTCTCAACCAATTCATTGTTTTTCAACACATTTAGTTACGAGGTTTTCGTAAATATTAAATATCGGGCACATTCCGACACACGGAATATGCGAGTATATGATTATGAAGGAATGATGAAGACGCAACTTTTTGAAGGGAGAGTAGAATCTTTGTTCCAGAAATATCAAATTGGATTTCACGAATTCACAAGCATATTATGCGCGTTATTCAATTCCTTCTCACTCCTGCTTCCCTTCTAAGAACTTCAGTATGTCTTATCTTCAAGTTTTTACTATAACTTCTTTACAAGCTCCATTTGATTGGGTCGAGGTAATTATTTTTCGAGTTTTCATTTCTAAAGAGTCCCCAAGTTAAGGCAAATCCTCTTGGACTCCTATGAACACACATAATCGCATTTTTGTCTTTAAAACCTTTGCAAATTTTCCTTTCAAATCTTAAACCTTTCTATTTTTAATGTTAAATGCCCCTTTTTAAGAAAAACCTAATTTCTGAATCTAAGCTGGACATACTGCTTCCTCCCCCCCTCGACTTTATACGTTTTAAGACTCTCCATGGACAGTCAGTAGCAGTTATTTAAGCCACTCCTCTGCGAACAATAGCATACCATATTTTCATCAATCTGCGTTCTCTGTAATATCTCTCAAGCCAACCTTCAGCAACTACGTTCACATACTTCTACAGCATAGAATCACTCCAGCGTAATCCAAAAGCAAATCTCCATCTTAAAATCATTTCTTAGAACAAGAGTTTTAAACCATTTTTAATCACAGTATTCCATGATTCGGGGTAGAAGAGCATTGTCAGAAAACTGTAGCATCAACGTCATCCTTAAAAGGGTACTTAGTTCATCAACAACGGCTCAGAGCTAAAAAAGTCAGTTTCCCAAAATGAAAACTACCCTAACTTTCCAACCAATACCTGTTTAAAACGACAAAATTACAAAAGTGTACTTACATATCTCCTGTGTAGAGACGGGTTGTGGAATACCCCCTTTCCCCACAAGTGTTGTAAAAGGCGACTAATGAAGACCTTGTGCTTAGCGTTGTGACTGGTGGAGATGGAACTTTTGTTATTTTCAGAACTAATTTTTTTAGAAAAGGAATTTGAAATAAAGAAATCGATAGTGAACATGAAACATTTTTTTTTCAAATTAAAACGATACAATTTGAATTCATCGAGAACTTGATTTTTCATTTCCCTTTATTATAGGAAAAAAGGTAGATTTCATCAGTGTAGGCAATTGAAAACTAGTTGTTGGACTTTCTATTCGACAATCAATAAGTGAATTTAGCAGAAATTTTTAAATCAAACATATTCTTCTCCAACCTGGAAAATCACTCGAGTCAACCAAACGACACAACGTATTCAAACGTATTCGATACACAGTGGCATTTACAAATGACATTTAATAGAATTTCATCATATCTAAATATGGAGTTTCATTGGATACTAAAATGCGAGACACCGCGTTAGTTCATTTGTGTCTTATTGTGTCATATTTTCTTCATTCCAGATAATTTTTCCTTTGAACGCTTCCTCACACTATCAACTGAATTCAAGACTTTCTGAAGTGACTAATGAAAAGATTTAAACTCTTTTTCTTGTAACGGTTCCTCAAGCACATTACCCTTCAATAACCTAATGGGATGCTCTATGGTGTTATTTTATTTGAGAACCTCTTCTTTTTAATAATAAGTGACAATTGTAAATTACCATTATTATATTGAAATATAGTGAATATAAGAATTGTTAACGATATTAAAAGCTTTCATGAACATCAAAAACTTTGAAGTTTAGAAAGGAGAGCAAGTTGTGTTCTTGACATTTTGAAAAATGATTAAATGATCATTTGATTATAAGGTTGGATATGGACCAAGCATTCCATTGAATCATTCTTTGAATTCATTACGATGAGTAGAATTTTCAATTAATCTTTCGTTTGAGAAAGCTTAAATATTTCAGCTCCACATTCGTAACATCAAAGTTGATTTTTGATTATTCTTAGATAATAATAAACATGATTCAAAGATTTGACTGTTTAATTCCTTACGTGGCAAATTGCTTCGAGAAATTTATAGAAACCCGAGGCACCACTGCAATCTTATTTTAAACTATTACATAAAGAGATTAAATGTAATAATTACAATCGCCAGCGTCACCAACAGTTCCTAACCTTGAAGTGAAAGTCAAGCTGGTGTTTGAAGTGATATATATATATATATATATATATATATATATATATATA
>BMAW01125256.1:156673-217863 GCA_019974015.1 Nephila pilipes | reverse complement strand
CGAAATTTTACATACGTAATGACTACTTTGAAATAAGTAAATAATTAGAAAATCAAAGAAAAGAGATCATTTATTTTAGAGAAAAATGCAAAAGAATGGAAGATTTAATACCCTGTTGAACCCCGTGTAGCGCGAATGCACGATGCGATACGATAAGGCATTACAAGTTCTGTATGATGTCTTGAGACATTTCGATCCATATTTGCTGTAACCTAACCTCTAGTTCGTTCAAACTCACGGGATGCCCAACTCGCCGTCCCAAATGATCCCAGATATGCTCGATCGGAAAAAAATCTGGCTATCAGGCAGGCCAAGGAAGGAAAGTAACAGTGCGGAGAGAGCCTTGTGACATCATTGCCGTTTGATGCCCAGCATTGTCTTGTTGAAAAAAGGGTCCTGGGAGCCGTTGCATGAGTGGCAACACATGTGGTTGCAGGATGTCATGGACATACCGCTAGGCTGTCATGGTGCCACGGTTCAATATTAGGGTAATACCCATACCATCACACCAGCTGTTGGAGCGGTGTGTCGCTGTAAAGCGAAGGCAGGATTGAGGCGTTCACCACGGGATCTCCACACATGAACACGATTGTCATCACTACTGAGATTAAATCTGGATTCATCGCTAAAGACAATCTGGATTCATCGCTAAAGACAACCTGGTTCCATTCCGCTGTAGTCCAGTTTCCTCGTGCGCGGCACCACTCCAAACGTAGGCGTCGATGGGTGGGCGTCAAGAGCAGCACACATAATGGGTGCTACGATCCCTATTGTCCTTCACTCAGTCTCCTTCGTATAGTTCGAGAAGACACAGGGGCCCCTAGTGAAGGTGCTACCTATGCCTGGATGGTGGCCGATGAAGCAGTTGGCTGTAAGCGTGCATTTCCCACGATGTGGCGGTCTTCTCGACGACTGGTATGTCGAGGGCGTCCTGGGCCTGGTCTTCGTGTAAACGATATCTCTCGGATCCACTGGTCCCAACACCTCCTCACAACACAATCAAAGCAGCCTAATTACCGAGCTACTCGCCTACCTGACCACCCAGCTTCCATCATGCCGATGATGATGCTATGTTAATTGACTGAAGCTATAGTTCATAAAAAATTTATTTAGCATTATGGTGTAGAATAAAAATATGACCTTTGAAAGTTAGCGAATTTAAATAGATTTAAAATGCTAATTATCAATAATATAGACTATATATATTATGATGATTGTATACCCCCTGAAATTTCTTAGGTTTTGATTATTTGTTCCTTCACTGTATAAATTTATTTTCCCTTATTTTATATTCATTTATCATATTTATATTAAGTCTAAAATTCTATTGTTTGTTATATTTATAGAGTAGTTAACTAACAAAGGAAATTCAGTATTAAATTATATAAAATGAGGACACAAAATATAAAATTTAAATTTATAATATACATTAAAACAAGTATTTTACAAATGAATATAAAAATTAAAATAAAACGTATATATTTTTATTGAAATAACAGATATGATACATCTCCTCAATTGAAGTACATGTCGAAATGGATGGAGTTGAAATACAAACTATAATGTAAGGATTTTTAAAGGAATTATGGAATTATTTCTTTCAAATATTTTTATGTATAAAAAACATAAAATTTAAAATATATTTGTCCCTTCTAGGGAAAAAGAATCCACTACAGTTAGCGTCGGAATACAGACTGTTTCTTCCAGAAGGGATCAACCTGTTAGCACAAAATTTGCTGAACTTAAGGATTTGAAAGCAACATTGAAAGAAAAAAAAAATTTTCCAGAAAATATTAGAGATGACACAAAAATAAAGACTTTGACAAGTTTCACGAGAGAAAGACTTTTTTTTTAGTTATTTTTGTATTTTTAAAAATTGAAACAGATTTCCAAAAAAAAAAGCATTAATTTCACGAATCTATTTTGTTTGGAATTTCAGATTGTACTGTGTCACGTGATATCAATTTCATGACATCAAATATGTATGTAAAATTAAAATAACTTATCATTTTTCTAATAAAAAGTATGGTGCTCGAATGCATGCAACTACTATTCAGGTTAGGAAACAAAGATATAAGAGTTATAGTAGACAGCACTGAGTTCTGGTTTCAGAATCCAAGTAGCTTCACGGAGCCGCTGCTTACTTTCAGTCATTAAGAAAGTATGAATATCTTAAAAGGATGATTGGTATTACACAAAATGGAGTAATAAGTTTCATATATCCACTACATTATATGTGTTGAAGCATATCTGATAAACAGCTCTTTATAAAAAGAAAACTGATGGATCGCTTAGAGCCGAATCATGTTCTATTGGCTGACAAAGGCTTCTTGATTGCAAAATAATTATAGAACATCGGTCGTAAATTACAATTCCCAATATTACTTAAAGACAATATTCAATTAGATATGTCTTAAATGGTCAGTTACTCCAAGTTATCTAACATGTGAGTTACAGTGTAAAGGGCTATATCAGGGGTAAGACACTATACATTTTTTGAAGGTGCTATACTATGAAGAAGTTTGCCTCATGTACATAGAATGTTATTTATAGCGTGCATGTTATGCAACTTCCACAAACATTTAATTCGAGTGAACTAATGTATATAAATGTAATAAACTTTAATATTTAAAGAATTGTATATATTTAAAAAACAATATTGTAAACTATACCGTATTTCATTATACTGTTATCTAAAATCTAATTCAATGTGAATGTTGGAGGTAACAGGTCAATTGAAAAGTCCCCGGCCTACCATAGTAAAACACATTTTTTTGGCAAAAATAGTTTTTTTATTCAACATAATTCACTTTTAGGGTGATACACTGATTATAGCGACCCTCCAACTTTTCGATACCATTTTTGTAGTACGATTTGTCCTTTGCTTCAAAAAAGGTCTCAGTTTCGGCGATCACCTCTTCATTCGACGAAAATTTCTTTCCAGCAAGCATTCTTTTGAGATCTGAGAACAGGAAATAGTAGCTGGGGGCCAAATCTCGAAAATACGGTGGATGAGGAAGCAATTCGAAGCCCAATTCATGGATTTTTGCCATCGTTTTAACTGACTTGTGACACGGGGCATTGTCTTGGTGAAGCAGCACTTTCTTTTTCTTCAAATGCGGCCGGTTTTCGGCGATTTCGTCCTTCAAACGGTCCAATAATGCTATGTAATAGTCGCTGTTGATGGTCCTTCCTTTTTCAAGGTAGTCAATGAAAATTATTCCATGCGCATCTCAAAATACAGACGCCATAACCTTGCCAGCCGACTGTTGCGTTTTCCGCTCTTTGGAGCGGGTTCATCGTGTGCAGTCCACTCGGATGACTGTCAATTGGACTTCGGAGTGAAATGATGGAGCCATGTTTCATCCATTGTCACATATCGATTTTATCACATTGTATTTTTTCCCTTCAAAAAGCAATATTTTATCAACACGCGAAATTCCTTTTTATCCATTTTTTTCACAATAACAAAAGTTGCTTCACTCAAAATGCTATAATTCACAAACTAATGATCCGACAGCTGTCAAATTTATACACGCATCTTTTGAGGGTTAGGGCGAACTAAAAAGATATGTATTTAATTCTAGTAGCGCTATCTATGTGTCAGGCCGGGGACTTTTAAATTGATCTGTTATATCTCCTTTTTCCATATGATATTTATTTTTTTAATCATTTGTTTGAATTTTTGGGTAAAATTAGAATGCGCAAATAAATTTACAAATGTGAATGACAAAATTTATATAACATACTAGAATGTTTTTAACATTATATGCATTTGAAATATGACATTATTCATGATGCTTGACATGTATTCTATTTCAATAAAAAAGTAAATGATTATGTGTTAAACTTCTTAATATTTAACCCTACTTAATGAAATGAAGAAATAAATTGTTTCCTGATATTTCATCTTAATTTTGGAATATGGTGTTGATTAAATGTATTCGATCACTCCGCTGTAAACTAACAAATGAAAGAATTCCAATTCATTTGGTTTACGTTGCAATTTTTGATAACAGTGAAAATAAACTGATTTAAATATTTCTTGGTGTGAGAAAATGTTTTATTATATTGTTCTTTTAGATCTACTTCACCATGAATGTTGGAGGAATATTTACGTTTTTCATAAGCTAATTATTCTTTAGTCATTTGTTTATATTGTCATGCAATACATAAATAAATTTACAAATGTAAATGAATATTTTCAAAAATCATACTTATGTATTATTAATATTATGTTTCCTTGAAATACTCATATGACATTGTCTATGATACTAGGCAAGTTTTCTTTTTTCTTTTTTTTAAAAAAAGTATTTCTTTTACTGTTCTATACACAGCTTTTTGCTAGTGTTCATTTCTTGTTCCATTCTTAGTAGTTGATCATGTTTTAATCTTATTTTTGGAACTAAATTGAAAGCTTACAACTCAACTGAAACGAAAATGTTTATTCTTTTTCAAAATACTTCTACTGAATTTTTAATTTACGTAAAAATAGTAAAATTTCTTACTTCAGAGAATTTTTATTTACCTATTCAAGATATTCAGATTTCTCTATGTTTGTAAAATAGTCATAAATCTAAATATAAACTCCAGTAATGGATATATATTCCTTAAATACACAAATAAATTTATTATTAGTATAATGGAGTAAATTCACAAAGTAGCACTACCTCAAAATCACATGGTATCTCCATGAATAGTTAAGTATGTTATGTCTTAACATAGGATTTCCGTATATGCTAGTTATTTACATCTTATACATTCTGTTTAAAAAGTAAAGCAACATTGGATTTAAACATTGGTTAATTTACTCAAGATATATAACTAAGACTTGACCTTTATATATGTGTGTGATTTAAAATATTGTAATTTTGCACTTTGTTTTTTAAGATTTGGAAACAAAATAAATTTAATCATAAGTAAATATTTTAAAAGAAATCAACAATATTTAAGTAAATGTAGTAATCCTTCTTAGCACCTGAAAAAGAAATATGGCTGCAAATTCCATATATAATTTCGAATTTAACAATCTGTTATGTTGCTGTGTAGTGTAAATTTCTGAATACATTTTTTTTCAGCTGATATATTACTGCAAAATAGTACAAGCAAGCATTACTGAATATTTGTAACAACTAACTGGGATTGAATTTTCAAATAATATTTATGATTTTTTTAATAAAATTAAAACATTAGCAAAAATAATCAATGTCAGACCTTTCTCTGATGAGTTCTTCTAGAGAACTACCTACTGGATTAAAAATACATTTAATTTATAACAATATACCAATTTTATAATTCCAATTTGTGACATTGGGCTATTCGCGGTTTCTCTTCACTAACCTTGGGGACTTTCAAATGAGATTGATTGCTTTCGCTAAACAACCTTTGCCCAACCAAAAATGAAACTGGATGAAGAACATTAATATGTAAAGCAGTTAGGAATGAAGTGAAGCGGTTAAATTGAGAATTATATAAACTCCATCTGAAGGAGTAGAGTATCTGAAGTAGGATCAGAGAGGCGTTGTAGGGAGAGGAGGTGAAGTCTAAGTGCTATATAAGAGGAAGGTGGAAGTATAGACTAGTATTGAGGCTCCGAGTATAGCCTACTCGGGTAAAGATTAGGTCTAGTATTTTCAGCAGTTGTTCCAGATTCGGAGTTGCAGTCGATAATAGATATTGGTAAGAGGCTATTAGATTATTATTGATGGGTTGAACTAAGGCGTTAGTAAACTTAACCTGGAGAGCATAATTATTGATGTCATAGTAAATATATACTAATAAATTGTGAAATTTGTTTTGGTGGTTCGGTAATTAATTGTGTCGTAGTATTTAATATTTGAAATTAATGATGGTACAAGATAACGCCCGGAACGAAGGGGTGTTACAAATTTAGTTTATTTCCAACAGTACAGTGTCCTCACTAAAATCTAATCAATCCGTTAGGAGAAGTAGCAATACATTGATCTAATCAATGAATGACTAGATCAGTTTTTCGGACTGTACTCTATAGATATATTGGTTGTACCATGGAACGTACTCTGTCTTCCATTTCAAGTTTATACTTAACTACCGGTATGTACTCTAAAGAGTTATTTTTACGTCTCAAAATTTGAGTGTCTAATGCTTCAAAATTAGCCCCTCGACTGAAAAGGGTTTCGGATCACTTGCAGTCAGACGCTACTTTCTCTCTATCAGCCAATCATAGCAATTTTGTCCAACAGTTCTTCGCTCTATTTCTATCAACTCTTCAATCCTTTTAAAGAAATTCTGATTAAAAAAAAGGAACGATCATTACAAAAATTCTATGATAACCTAGAATCAAAATTTAGAGCTTTAGAAGATCTAGGTGTTGCTAGAGATAAATATGCTGCGTAGTTATATCCTTTAGTCGAATTGTCAATGCCGGATGATACATTAAGAGCATGGGAAATATTCCGAGTTATTAATCGCAGTCAGAGTCTGAAAGTAGTGAGCAAAAAGAGAAAATCGAGTCAACACATCGCATGGATTTCGATGGTTTGCTTTCATTTTTGCTTGATGAAATTGAAGGTGAAGAGAGATATCTATAGCTACTCAGTGCTTTACTAAATATCAGACTCCTAAGCCTGGGAATGCTAAACACTTTGGTTTCGAAAACCGTGGAGAGTTTTCCAAAACAACATATGTTTCTACTCTAATAGCAACATCTGAACAAAATTCAACTGCATGTATTTTCTGTGCTGTAAATCATGCATCTGGTGATTGCTTTAAAGCTAGAAAGATGTCATCTGAGGAAAGGCAAAATGGAGTTCTAAATAGTCGCAGTTGTCTTTATGATTAGACAGAAAACATGTAATAGCTAAATGTAAAAAAACGAACATCGTGTGTGATTTGTGGGAAGAAACACCACATACTTTTATGTACGAGAAATATCCAAGCTGAATCAAAATCTCCAGTACCTGTTAGTAGGAGTAGGAATTAAAATACGGATGCAGTACCTCAGGGAGATGAAACCCTCACTAATTTGGCGAGATTACCAAATGCGTTTCTGCAAACTTTAATGGCTACGTTGAAAGGGTGAGATAAAAGCGCCAGGCCCGTTCTATTACTGATTCAGCTTCACAAAGATCTTACATTCAAAAAGCACTGCAGATGAAATGAAATTTGATAGTACATATGAAGAAAGATTGAGACATTCATTATTTGGCGGGTCATGTACTGATGTCATAAATCACGATGTTTTTATGGTGTTCTTATCTAAAACGGATGGAACTTATCACTGTAACTTCATAACTCTTAGCCAAGATATATTTGAGGAAGTATACCACCAGTTGGTAAAGGCGAATGGATTCGAGAGCTTAAAGGGAACAATATTTCTGTATGCGACAAAAGTAATGGACCAATAGAAATATTTATCGGTGCTAATATTGCAGACAGGTTGATGACCGGAGGATTTAAATTGCTTACTTCATGCCCTTCTGCTATAGAAACTAAACTTGGTTGGACACTTTTTGGAAAAAATGGTATGCGTGAGATCTCGGACAATTCAGCGTTGTTCTTCACATTCATGTTAAATAAGGAAACATTAACATCAATCTATAGTCCCTAGATTCACTTGGAATTCTAGATCCCTCAGAGAAGAAAAATAAACTGGAACTTCAGGAAGAGATATCATTTCTTGTTTACTGTAAAAATGAATGAAGAGGGACGTTTTCAACTCAGTTTGCCATGGCTTGATAAACATCTACCGTTAAAAGATAACTATGACTTAGCTATAAAAAGATTACATTATATTGTAAAACGACTAAAAGCTGAGAAACTTTATGATGCTTATGGAGAAGGTTTTAGTGAATGGGAACGAGAAGGCGTCATAGAAGAAGTACCAAAAAGCGAAATTGATGTAGCATGCCATTACCTACCAAATCGACACGTAGTAAATGAAAATAGTACTACACGAATTAGGCCAGTGTTTGATGCCTCAGCCAAACAAAAAGGATCACTTAGTCTTAATGTTTGTCTAGAAAAAGGACTGAACCTTATTGAACTGATTCCTTCAATTCTTCATAGATTCCATATGAACATAATAGGCGTTTCTGCAGATATACAAAAAGTGTTCTTACAAATAAGTCTCAACTCTAAAGATAAAGACTATCTAAGATTCTTATGGTATGGAACTGATAGAAAATTGAAGTAATACAGGCATTGTTGGGTAGTATTTTGTGTTACAAGTAGTCCTTTCTTGCTAGTTTCTATAATTCATTTCCTTCTAGAATCGACTTTGAAACTGCTAAATGGAAATCCAAAGTATTTCACAACGATGATTTAGCGTATACAGTTGAGATAGACTTAATAAAGTAATTCTGCGTCTATTCGGAAAATTTAGGTCGAAGACTATTTCCACATTTGTAGCAAAGGAAATTTAAGTGTACATGACGTTAACTACTCTTGGAAAGAAGAACTGAATTTATAAAACTAGAAATTATTTGTGCTTAGTAAGACAGAATTTGGAAAATTGTGTAAACAATGTTTAGTTTACGACATTCAGGAAATTGCTCAATAGCAGGACATTATCAGTCGAATGAAATGTCCCTCGTTTGTAAAATGACTTAAAATATTATTTATGATCAAAATATCAAAAATATAAAATGATGTAATTTACTTCATCTTGTTCTTGAAAAACCAGATATAGACTCATGGCCGGAGGTTTTTTCGAGTCATAGGCTCGAGCTTGATGCCACTAAACACCCGCCGTGAAGCTGGGACTGATGCACGTTGAATCTGTCGGAGCCGAAAGTCCTCCCATTGGCATGGTGTGGAAGTTAGGAGAGGGGTGGCAGCTCAGGTGTCGTCCACGTCACTTGACGGGGATTCCAAATTACGAGGTCCGACGGCAATAGCTCTTGTTGCTCTTAGCGTGTCGTTAATTAAAACCAAACAACCAAACAAACCAGATATATATTTTGTCGAAAGTCTGTCGGAAAGCTTTATTCAATCAATGGAAAAATACTCAATTAGTTAAATAATTTTCAGAGATGTTAGGATAATTAGTGCATTTTTGTTAAAATTAATAAAAGTTTAATTTATTTGCATTGTGCTTTTTTCAGCTAAACTGCTGTATTATAGATTTTGATTAGATAAACTGCTGTATTATAGATTTTGATTAGATAAACTGCTGTATTAAGATTTTTTCGGGCAATGAGTCACCAAATTAAATAATTTATTCCCCTACCGACACCAGTGGTAAATGAAAAAAAAAAAATGGCACCTTTCTTAATGGTGTTTTTCGCAATGAAATTGTTTCAGTAAAAAAAAAAAAAAAACGCTGATTCAGTGGGAGCTTGGAAATTTCTCTTTTTATTTCTTTTACCTTCTTTCTTGTTTAGACATTTATCTGTGAAAACACCATTTTTACTGATCTCAATTTCACTGATATAAACCAAGAATGAGCTGTAAAGGTACATGGCGCCATCTATCGATTTTAAAGTAAATGAATGTATACAATTTTAAATTTAAATAACTAATAAGAAATTAAAAATTGAATTCAAAAAAGAAAGAATATGTTTGAAGAAAATAAGAATAATTTCTGCACGACAAACTCGAAAATCATCCCAACTGCAGCTTGGGGGATAAACATTTTGTCAGGCATCAGTCACATTAGTTCTTTAAAATTTAAAACGCGTACGGAAAAAAAAACCTAATGAATTATTAAAAAAATCCAAAACTTTTGTGGGAGAGAAAATGTAAATTCTGATGATTGAGCGCTGCTAAACTTATGATAGGACACTCGAATTAGATTATTGTAAATTCAACAACAATTCATTAGGAATTTATCGTTTCCCGTATAAAAAATTAATTGTTTCTTGTTAAACTCGAGAATTTGTTCAGTTTTACGGTATCTGCGTAGAGTTTCAATTTTAACAAGCAAAGGGGTTTCTAGTGAAGTAAATGTTTTTTAAGTTGAAAAACTTCAAAAAAATTTGTATAGCGATATTTAATGAGTCACAATATCGTTTAAAAACGCTGAACTTTCAGAATTACATTAACAGATAAGACGCTTTTCCATTTGAAGTAGAACAAAAAGACCCTCTCCAGATCCTTTTGAAATATCAAAACTGAAATAACAGAATATAAAAAAGACAAAAGAAAGTTATTAAAAAAATTCACACTGCATTTATTAAAGAATATTAATTGATCGCATTTGTTTAGAAACAGGGGGAAACCGTGGCGCCCTCTCTGATAGTTATAGATAATTACAAGCATTATTTATCACCGCTTCAGCCGGGTGACTGTCAGTGATTTCCCTACAACTTTTCGTTCGAATGAATCAGAGGGATTTGGAAAATTCAGAGGATCTTTAGTGGATTTGATCTATAATATTGTATTCTCAATTGTGAAACTGAACTTTAGATTTATGATCCCCCTAGTATTTCTAACAATTTAATAAATGTCAAAGTAATTATATGTAATAATTATACAGCGTTAAATTTATTAGTACATCTTTAATATTTATTTCAAGGAATCTAAAGAACAAGATGATCTAAGTGCAAATTAAAGACAAGTTCTTTGAAAATGAACAAGAATAGTAATAACAGTTTTCTCTTCCCTACTTGTGAGTTCCTCACCCATCATATTTTCGGCAATAACATATGACAACCACTGCAATTCAGACCTAATCAGTTAGGTAATACACATCTTTGTAACTTTTTAAACGTGGAATTGATACGTTCTTTTAAGGGAACTTTTTTCAAGATTTCGTTTGTCCCCCACCCTACCCCCTTTTTTTTAGAATGCAGAAATGAATCAAGAAATATATTGTTCTCTAAATTAAATACAAAACATTAGAAACTGGTGTTTTATTTACAATATGGAGGGAGAAAATCGCAAATGAAATAAAAAAATTCTATTCAATGTTTTTAAGGCAATACTGTTCTCGTTCTAATGTTATATACAAGAAGGGTACATTTTTTTTTTTTAATTTTTCATCTATAATGGACCTAGAAGTAACTATAATTCTGAGTTTTGTATGGGTAAAAAGTATTGGTCTTCAAACTATAGTATTTACTATGTTAAAAAACTTATTCAAGGACTTGACCAGAAAATTTAAAATGTCCAATTTTAATTTTTAATAATGACAACAAAAAATGAATGTAAATGTGTATAAACTGTAAAGCTACCAAAACTAATTACTATTACAAAACAAATTGCATAACTTAAATCTCAATTGAAGTAATTTATATTCTACGTGATTTTTTTTTGTACATCTGTTTCATGATAATAAGTTATATGAAGCTTTTTTTGTAGATTACAGAATTAATAATGTATGGTTCAGCTATATATTTTTGTTGTAGTAATTATCATTTGAAATAAAGCTGCGAAAATTTGTGTGTGCAACTTATATTTTAAATTACGAACTATAACATTCTGATGCAAATTCAAAAACAAAAATGTTCCATGCAAAGTTTTCCAAGGATTTTCAGCCATCAAATGTGCTAACCATTCTAAAAATAATTATTAAATTATTCAATCATATATTAGATTTAAAATATCAAACTATATTAAAAGCTCGAATTTGGGAGAATATATCGAATTTTTAAATTTATTCATTAAAAAAATATATTGGAAATTTCTTCGTTCAAATGCTATCCTCCATTTATACCTATGATTATAGAAATCAAGTTATAAGCACTTTAATATTGGACGATTTCCAAAAGTTATTATAACAGTAAGTTATTATTTCAAAAATGGAAGATGAAGTGTTCTCCCAAATATTAATTTCTTTCTTGTATTTTTAAAATTATTTTACTGCTCATATTTTTTTTTTTTTTTTCAAAATAAAAACAAAAAATTTTAAACATATTAATGTTCATCACAATTATTACAATTTTGCTGATTTACATTGTTTGAACTGCTTTCGATTTTTGCTTATAATTGTCACTTTATTTCTGTTAGAAATAACGATTTAAATCGTGTAAAATAGCCTTTTAGTGTAATATTTTTATTTAGATTAACATTTCTATCTACTTTTGATTTATATGTAGACAGCAGCATAAACAACAATATGAGAAAAGAAAATTCCTTTGAAATCGTCATCCTGCTTGTAAGACAACTGAAACATTCGGCACGAGCAGTGAACGTAAAATTGGGACCAGAGAAAAAATATGAAGGAACACTAATACAATAAAAGAAATACACTTGGTAATATAGTTTACATTGTAGAAATAATTTTAAATATCATTAAACAATTCAACTAGCAATGCGATAAACTCGTTGTGTTTATCGCATTGCTTAGAACTCAAAGAAGAGTCCTGTTTTTATTTTATTTCCAATACTCGGTTGAAATGCTCAAACTGCAGCTTTGACCATCGTTCATCATCAACTAATATGGAAACAAGATGAATTAAATCAATATTCACTTTGTACTAGCTATGCGGTTAGCTGGAAAAGGCCATAATGCTTCGAAACAGTGGGGTGCTATATTAGATAAGCCATGTTTATCAGAGCCACCTGTCAGGAACTGTGAAAAGAAGTTATTGGATGTTGTATCAGCTATTGCGCAAGATTCCATTATTACTGCGGCTTCTGAAATGAAAGAGATGGGTTCTCAAAGGAGTATTTGACAAGCTGTGATGTACCTTGTGACGGTACTTGCCAACGTCAAAATTACACATCATTAAATGGGTATGTAGCAGATTGATCCATTTGTTTTGTCTAAAAGATTTTCATTAGAAGGATTGGGAGAGTTTCAAGATTTTTCAACAGTTTATTAATGACTTGGACGGACACACACAAAAAGACAAATAGTTCAAATCAGAAGGTGGGATGAATTATCGTTCTAGATAGCAGTTCGAATTCGACGCATTCGCAGCATCGCCATGTTCTCAAGTTCAGTTTTTTTTCTTCGAATTCGACTGGCGTTGTCAATCTCAGTTTAATAAACTATACAAAAATAATTGAGTACTCGCGACATTCTCCCACCTTTTGATTTTTAAAGAAAAATCAAAATAACTTTACAATTATCACATATCTCAAAATACTACAAATCTAACATTAAATCAAACTAATCAATTACTATTATTGAAAAATATTTAAGATATAGATTAAATTTAATACTGAGTTTGGAAAACACAAATACTTTAAATGAGTTTAAGTAAGTGAAGAAAATTCAAGAGGATGCAGTTTTTTGACTGGTCGGGTCAATTCTCCAGCTTTCGTTTTCACTTTCACTACACGTACCTGTTTGTCTTCTGCGGGATAAATACCTATAACATGACCAATTACCCAATCGGATCTCTTTAAATTATCTTGCCCTACAAGAACGATGTCATTGATTTTGATTGGTCTCACAAATTTTCTTTTCAAAGGCCTTTGCACTAAAAGTCCAAGATCGATTTATATAAATTATCGATATCAGGAACTCCAACAGTCTTAATATCCTTGATAAATAAGGAAGGTGATAAAGGTTCAAGATCAGAAGGATCCTCTGACACATAGGTCAAAGGCCGAGTATTTATGACCGCCTCTACATCGTAATGAATGGTTGTCATTTCTTCAAATGTTAAACAGGATTTTCCAAGAACTCTTCTAAGCAATTTTTTATGGTTTGGATTAATCTTTCCCATCATCCTCCCCACCAACTGGTATTTGGTGGGTTGAACTTCCATTGTATTCTCATTTCAGAGGAGAAATTTGAGATCTTGTTTCAGTCGATAGCTTTCAAAAGATGATTTGTTCCAACAAAGTTGGATTCATTGTCGCTGTAAATCACAGAATCGGAGTTTAATAAGCTATTCAAATATATTTGTACGCTCACGACACTATTTATAATGGTAAAGTTGTAGGTATAGAAATCATGTTAAAGAATTTTCGCATATGTGGTCGAAACAAAAGATCAAAAAATTATCCCATGATCACAATAATTCACAAAATCATTCTGGGTCATCATCTAGTATTTAATTTGCTGAAACATAACGTAATTTTGAACGGTCTTGCTATTTACAACAGCTGAAGTATTCATCCTTTAACGAAGACAGGTTACACACAGGTTTTCTCAGTAGTCAAAGATATATATGGAAAAAATAGTGTTAGGAAATATGAGTGATTTGAGCAATTCAGAAAGGAGTCGGTACCCGCCTTCGCAAACTGAAATCAAATCAGAAAGGATGAGGTGGCAAAGTAACACTTACCAACAAATTTATTAATAGATTGCAAAATTCCTATGGTATTACTATTAAAAGCAATGCTGGCGATTTCTTGCGAATACAAAGCTCTGTAATAGCGGTATTTTATCATAGCTGTTCAAGAAAGGATCAGTCAATGCACGGCCAGTGTCTGAAAGGACAATTTGGTTGGTATAAATATCAACGGGCTATTGCTTTCAGAGCAAAGGTAAATAAAAAATGCAACAGCCTTCCTAAAACCATTGCCAGTTCTTTTAAATCTACATTTTTCAGTTTACGGGATCAAAATTTGTTTTTAAAAAATGTCTCCATGAACAAACGCAGAATTCTAATGAATGTTTCAATGGTTGTTTGGGAAAAATAATTACGAACAATGTATTTATGGAGCATGAAACAATTGTTATAAATTTTAAGATGGTTAAAAAGGAACATTAAGAATATTACATACATTATCTGTTATTCCTGGCAGTTGAGGCTTTTAAGAATTTGGATTGCATTCGTATTTCTGACAAACAATATTCGTAACCATCAACAAAAATGGTTAAAAAATAGGGCTACAAGTAAATCACGTTTAAGAAAAAGAAGATATGTTTTACAAAAAGGTTTAGGTGAGTTTATTTTGTATGTATATCTGTGTTTTCGGTACAAATTTCAGCTTTAAATCCATTTTCTGAAGAATTAAATTTAATTACAGTGGCAACATTGGAAAGGTAATAACTGAAATACATTTTTATATATTTTGATATAATTTGACAGAAATGTTTCTCACATTATTCCTGAAAGCCTGGATTTGATTATGTGTAATGAATTATTTATAAGGGCATTTATTCACATTGTAATGCATAGGAATGGAGACTTTTTGTAATTGTAAAGAAACGCATGTTGTTACTTCGACTCTCAAAATTTGTAAATGTTTTGAATTATTAAAAATTCCTAGTCATGCCTATACAAATGATAAATAACAATGATACAGATGTATTTTTCATGAAAAAGACTATTTTCACAATACGCTATTTTTCTCTTGTTTCATGCAAAAAAATTGCTTAAAATTTTCTTTTTTAAATAAATTGTGTAAAACTATTTTTATGTATATTTTAATTTAGATGACACTAAATTTTTTAAAAAAAATATTCATTTATGTTTTTCTGCAAAATCATTGTTCCGAACGTAATCGATACCTTAAGGCAAACGATAATATGACAAACGGAATAGGAATTGGATTCATCCACTTATTCCCTTACTCACTTATTAATTAATTAATTAAATCATTTATTTATTCACTCACTCCTTCATTTATTCTGAGCAGAAAAGTTTTTTTTAAGGACTCGTGTAATCATTTTGTTGTTGTCTTAAACAATAGAATCTTTGGTTGTTAATAAAACAAAATATTCCGATATAAAATTCAAATTATTCAATTAAATATTGAAATTAAAACAAATGGTAAAATATTGAAGTAGACAATACTATTATTTTCAAATATTAAAATTAAAGCAAAATGTATAATATTAAATTGAATATATTTTCAGCTAAATGTAATTATTGCTACCTAAAATTAAACAATATTCATGTGCTTTATTGCAATACAATAAGGAAATTTAGATGAAATTTGTTATGATATATTTTTGAAGGTTAAGCCCAAGACTAAGCTAAGTAAAATGGGCATTTGAAAGTGCTCGAGTGATTGTTGATGTTTAGAAAACTTACTGTACTTTTGAAGTATTTTATTTTTCTGTAATTATCTATCTATATATATATAAGCGAAATACCACTGACTGACTCATCACGATATCTCTAAGACTATTCAACCGATTGACTTGAAATTTGGTACAGTTACTCATTTTGCAATGTAGACGCTCACTAAGAACGGATTTTACGGAATTCTTATTCTAAATGCAATTTTAATCCGTTAATCTTTTCTTATCTATCGGTTATGTCATTTTTGGCGACTTTATCGCCAAAAATGACATGACCGACGCCAAACAGAATATATATTTTTTTTTATATGTATATGGAAAGATAGCAAATAATTTAATATTGAGGCGCTGATGGAGGATTGGCAAGATTTTGGCGAAGAAGCTCTTTATGCGAAACACGCAAGACAATCCGCTGAGTAGGATGCATTGTAGGTTTATCATATATAATGTAAATGTTGAATCCCGAAATTCCGATTCATCACCAAATATCTTCCACTGCCAAGTCGAAGCATTTCAATGACCTTGCATTGTGAATTTTAAAAATCTATACTATGGTAATCCCAGCTGATTTACGTTCGCTTTTCTGAGCAAACGATTATTTTTTATTGTTGTGGAACCTAGACGTAAGTTTCAAATTTATGAGAAAAGTATTTTATTATTATTAATGATTACATTTGTAAATCTAAACGCAATCTTACGAAGATATTGAAGTTGGCTTTTAACAAATGAATAATAACGGTATGTTATTCATATTTTTAAAAAAATAAGTAGCTGTCAAAATATTTATTTTTATGTACGCATTATCTGTAACCTAATGTATATATTATGCTAAAATTTTGTTTCTGTGTTTTGGTAATTTTTAGTTTCTTGATTTTTTTTTAAATGGCTGTATATTTTACCGTCTTCAGAATACAGAATTATTTTTAATGCTTTGATTTTTTAAGAGCTATTTTGTCTATTCAATTGCAGTTCCAGATATGCTGCTAGCGTAAGAGTTATCCCTTAGCAAAAAGGATCACGTAATACGGGTGACTTTTCGCTAAAAAATTTTACTTAACTTTATTTTTTTGTTAGTATTTTTCGTTGAATTTTTAAATAATTTGATTTAAAAAAAATAATTTTGGCTATATTTTTTAACTTGAAAAATATTTCATTGTAGGTTAATACAAACTGATTTTTCATATTGACTTTTCAGTTACAATTTTTAATAATGGATGTTGAATACATTTGGATAGATGGAATACCTACTCCTTTCAAAGATTTTAAAATTCTTGGCGACGGAGCATGTTTATTTTCGTTTCTGTCTTTGTTGGTGTTTGGTGACATATCGATGGCTTATAAAATGAGAAATATTATTGTTTCTCACGTGTTTAACAACTGGGATTGGTTTAAATGCTACACGCAAATGCTATCTGGCGCCCCTTATAATACTAACGATTTATATTTTACAGAAATGTGTAAACCAAACACGTATGGATCTATTTGCGAAATTATGGCGGCTGCAGAGCTATTTCCCTATCAGTTCGAAGTGTATCAAGGTGGTTGCCTTATAGCTTCTGTTGGTGAAGCAATTCAAGGGAAAAAAAGATTACGTTTTACGGGAAACTGTAATAGTGGTCATTTTGATGTTTACATTGAAATAGTTGGATTAACAAAAATAAGTAAAGTTAATCCTGGTGATGATAATGTGAAACAAAATGAAGAAAATGCATCATCCTTAGTGTTTCAGCCTCAAGAAAATGTATCTGTGTTACTTTCAAAGACTCAATCAATATCCAACATTGATTTATCAAGTTCAAGTGAATCAATTATTAATGATGTATTATCTCTTCAATTAAATAAAGGCAAAAAAAAAGAAAAGATTTACAAATTCAATTAGATATAAACAAGTAAGGCAAGCTGCTACAAAATATACTCAAATTCATCCTGAAGTACATAGAGAAGCTGCTTCAAAATATACTAAAAGCCATCCTGAAGTACATAGAACATCTGTAAGAAAATACTTTTCTAATAACCCCCATGTGAATCAGGCAGCTGTAATTAAATACAATGAAAAAAGATCAAAAGTTAAGTTAGCGCCATGGACTTCCAAAACATTTTCTGGTTTTAAATATAAAATAGATATTGACTATTCAAATGATAAAATTGTCGGTATCGGAAAACGTTTGCCCTGTTCGAGGTGCCGTGCTTTAAAATGGATAGATGAACCTCCAGGAATGTGTTGCAGTAGTGGTCAAGTCCAGCTTCCTGCTATTAGATCCTACCCTGAACCTTTGAATAGTCTTCTTAACCATAAGAATCAGCTTTCAGAACATTTTCTTTCTACAATTCGTAAGTATAACGAATGTTTTCAGATGACGTCATTCGGAGCAAAAGAATTGAAGGAGGGAAATTTTATGCCAACATTTAAAGTCCAGGGGCAGGTATACCACAGGATAGGTAGCCTTTTGGCTGAGCCTCCTCAACAACCTTCTTTTCTTCAGCTATACTTTCTCTGTGATGATGAACGTGAACGAAACATTCGTTGTGGTATTTTCCCAGGTGTTAAGTCAGAATTAGTTAGCCAATTACAAAAGGCGCTACATGAACATAACAGGTATATTCACGATTTCAAAGCTGCTGTTGATTCAGTTCCTAAAGAACAAAAGGAGTTCAAGGTTATAATTAATGCCAATAAAAAACCATCTGGAGAACACAAAGGTCGTTTCAATGCTCCTCAAAAAAAGAAGTAGCTGTCCTTATTGTGGGTCAGGATTTCGAAAAAAGAGATATCATTCTATACAGCAGAGACAGTAAATTGGTACGAATTAGTGAAACGCATCGAGCTTACGATGCTCTTCAGTACCCTTTGATATTTTTTCGTGGGGAAGATGGTTCAAAACTTAAATATTTCAAAACTTGATAGCAATACTAGGGCTCCTATCAATAAGACTGTCTCTGCTTCTGAGTTCTACAGCTATAGGTTGATGGAGCGTGTTGGTGAAATTAATTATCTATTACTCTTTTGTCAACTTTTTAATCAGTTTTTGGTCGATATGTATGCAAAAATAGAGACTGAAAGGCTTGATTGGATTCGTCACAATAAAAAAAAACTTAGGAGTGAAGAATATGTCCACTTAAAAGACGTTATGGCAAAAAAAGATACACAGTCTTCAGAAATAGGTAAAATGGTTGTGTTGCCGTCTTCGTTTACTGGAGGACCTCGCTACATGCATGAACGAACTCAAGACGCTATGACATACGTAAGACATTTTGGACGTCCCGACTTATTTATTACATTCACTTGCAATCCTAAATGGTTAGAAATCAAAAATCTTTTGAGGCAAGGACAAAAATCTTATGATAGACACAATGTCATTGCGAGGGTATTTCATTTGAAAGTTAAGCACATGATGAATCTTCTGACAAAAGGTTGTATCTTTGGCAAAACTAGGTGTAACATGTATACGGTAGAATGGCAGAAGCGTGGACTTCCACATGTTCATATACTTCTCTGGTTGGAAGAAAAAGTAAGACCTGACTCTATTGATGAAGTTGTTAGGACTGAATTACCCACCCCGATCATGATCCAATTCTACATGAAATTATTAAATCAACGATGATTCATGGTCCGTGTGGAGTCTTCAACTACAGTTCACCGTGCATGCTAGCTGGTGTTTGCACCAAAAGATACCCAAGGCCTTTTTTAAAAGAAACTCAAACGGGAGAAGATGGATATCCTCATTATCGAAGGCGGTCTCCAGAAGATGGTAGAATAGCAATCAAAATTAACGGCAATGATATTGACAATCAATGGATGGTACCATATAACCCTGTTTTGTCACGAACTTTTAATGCTCATATCAATGTTGAGTATTGTAATTCGGTTAAATCTATTAAATACATCTGCAAGTACGTAAATAAAGGTTCTGATCAAGCAGCGTTTACCGTAGAAAATTTGGATAAGATTTCTAGATATGAGGCAGGACGATACATAAGCAGTTCTGAAGCAGCCTGGCGTATCTTTTGCTTTCACATTCATGAGAGATATCCTCCTGTAGCATCTTTCTGTTCATCTTGAAAATGGTCAAAGAGTTTATTTCACAGAAGAGAATGTTGCTAATAAAATCATAAATCCTACAAAAACAACCCTTATGGGGTTTTTTGACCTTTGTAAAGTAGATGAATTTGCACAAACTCTTTTATATTTTGAAGTTCCAAGTTATTACGTTTGGAGGAAAAATGAATTCTCTAGGAGAAAAAAGGGAAAAGTTGTGACAGGTTTCCCAGAAATCAAAAAAGATAATGTGTTGGGTAGAGTATATACTGTCCATCCAGGAAATGCAGAATGCTACTATTTACGACTTCTCTTACATAAGATTTGTGGTCCGACGTCATTTAAAGCCTTAAAAACTGTAGATGGAATAGTGCATCCAACTTTTCAGGCAGCTTGCAGAACACTTGGATTATTGGAAGATGATACTCACTGGGATCGTACTTTAGAGGAAGCTTCGATTTTCGATTCTCCGTATAAAATTAGAGAGTTATTTGCGATTATGATAGTTTTTTGTCTAGTAGGACATCCACTAAAGTTATGGGGAAAATACCGGGAACGTTTATCAGAAGATATTCGAAGGCGAATGGGGAGAGAAAATAGAAATAGTGAACCGGTCGTTGATATTGTTTACATCCAATGTCTTATCCTTCTAGAAGACATTGTTACATCAATGTCAGGTAAGTCATTGTTACACTTTGGGCTCCCAGAGCCCATAAGAGAGGAGAGCATCATTATTAAAAACCGTAAGTTTATGAGTGAATTAGCTTACGATATATCTCGGTTGATCCAAGTAGTCTCTGTAGGTGTTTCGAAATTTAATCATGATCAAAAGAAAGTTTATGATGATGTCTTAAACAGTGTTGCTTCTAATTTCGGGCAGTTATTCTTTCTCGATGCTCCTGGTGGAACTGGGAAAACATTCTTGATCAATCTTCTACTTGCTAAAGTTAGGAGTGGAAAAAATATCGCTATCGCTGTAGCTTCGTCAGGGATTGCGGCAACGTTGATTGATGGAGGCAAGACGGCGCACTCCGCTTTCAAACTACCTTTCAATTTGAATCATTCTGATAATGCCATTTGTAATATATCTAAACAAAGTGACATGGCGTACATACTCAGAGAAACAAAATTTATAGTATGGGACGAATGTACTATGGCCCACAAGAAAGGAGTTGAACCTCTCACCCGGACACTACAAGACATCACAGGAAGTAATCGACTAATGGGTGGTTTGACTGTTCTTTTAGCTGGTGACTTTAGACAAACTTTACCTGTTGTACCACGAGGGACACGCGCAGATGAAATTAAAGCCTGCTTGAAATCTTCAATTTTATGGCCTCATATAAAAGTCTTATCCTTGAAAGTTAATATGAGGGTCTCTCTTCAAAACGACTTGACCGCGAAAGAGTTTTCCGAACTATTGATTGACATAGTTAGGTAACGGAAATATTACAGAGCAAGAAGGAAAGATAATTATTCCGAATAACCTATGTGATACTGTTGGAGATTTGATTACTTTGACTGATAGAATTTACCCAAATATTAAATATGCCACATTTAATAGCTTATCGTGGTTGAAAGAAAGAGCAATTCTGACTCCTACAAATGAATCAGCGGATAAAATTAACGATTTTATGCTAGAGAAACTGACAACTGAACATATAAAGTATGAGTCTATAGATACAGTCACTGATATAGAAGATATTGTTCATTATCCTGTGGAGTTTCTGCACACACTCAATCCGCCAGGCATACCGCCTCATATTCTTTATCTAAAGATTGGTACACCTATAATGTTGTTACGTATAATTTAAATCCTCCTAAATTATGTAACGGCACCAGACTCAAAGTGAAAACTCTAAGAAAAAACGTTATAGAAGCTACTATTTTTACAGGAAAGTATGAGGATGAAAATGTATTCATTCCAAGAATACCACTAATTCCATCAGATTATCATTTTGAATTTAAGCGTTTGCAGTTTCCAGTTAGAGTTTGCTTTGCGATGACTATCAATAAAGCACAAGGGCAGAGTTTAAAATTAGCTGGTGTAGATTTACAAAGTGACTGTTTTTCCCATGGTCAGTTCTATGTGGCATGTTCAAGAGTTAGTTCACGTGAAAATCTAATCATCCTTCAACCAGAAAAACGAACGAAGAATGTTGTCTACAGAGAAGTTTTGCAAATGTAGGCATATTATTTCATATTTTTCTTATATTTAACTATTTCTAAAATTAGAATAATATAAAATAACAGTGAATGTAGTAATTAAGATTAATAAATTTGTGTAATAAAAAATAAAAATGTAGTTGTCATTCTCATCAATTGTCATGCACACAAAATAATAGAAATGTAATACACAAAAAATTGATTCAATAGGTTTAAAAAATAAAAAATATGTATATAAATGTATTTTTATTTTTATGTTGGTAATTTTTACATGGTTAAGGCCTCCGCCATGTAGAATAATGAGAACACATCGCACTACACTGTACCTCATAGGTGATGCGGAATTCTGTTCAACGACAGATTTACTGACTAAATTACATTTTCATTCATAAACTATTAACAATTAAATACTTTTCTAATATATATTTGAAAGTCTTCGTTAACCTTTACTACATACAATCAATTTCCTAAAATTTTAAATTCAGATTTTAATTATCGTTTAAAAATTAAAAATTTTCTTGATATTTTACGTATAGGTTCCAAAATATATTATCGTCTGCCCAGCTGAGCGGGCGGGTATCAGCTAGTCAGCTTATTATAGCCGCGATTCAGTTTAGAGACATCAATATATTTTGATAAAAGTACAAAGAATCAATTCAGTTTTATTTTTAAGGAAAATGTATAATAAATTTGAAGATTGTGGAAAGGACGGGAATTAATGTTTTTTCATCTAACATAATATTTTGTTAATATGTTTTGATTAGGAAAAATTCATTTCGATTCTAAATATCTCCTGTAAGACAATTGTTTTAATAATAATCACATTTAACTGAATAATAATAATGACAAATTAACGATGAATAATACTTTTAAAAACATTCCACTCCTGTGTATTCGGAACATATTGCAAATATAATGTGCTCTTATAATTACATTTATTATAGATGTAACACGGATTAAAAATTTAGTGTATATTTGTAACAAGAGAACACATTTATTTAAAAGTCCACATGACATTGATTTAGAAAGGTAGCATTTCATTTTCATTTTCTTGTACTCCCAATATTAATTTTTCCTCCCTCTTCTTCATACAATGAAACTCTCAAAGAAAAAAAATTAGAGTTGATATAGAGCACTGTTTCTGTGTTTTGCTTCATACGAAGGCAATGAATGTTATTGTTCTGGTAAAAATATCACCTCATGATTTCTAATGTGTTTCAATATAATTGAATTATAAACATAATTCACTGAAAAAATAAATTGCAGCAATATATTTGAATTGAGTTTAAGAAACAAAATATTTGATTAATATTTGTTCCAATTGTTTTAATGTTAAAATTTTATGAGAGGCATAATTCACACATTGCAAAATAATAATAAATAAAATAAATTAATTTAATTTAAATTAAAAATAGTTATTTTGCTAGTGCAAATAATTTAATTCGTAACATTATAATGATTAGATTCAAATTTCACAGTTTATCTTTTACTAAAAACTGGCATTCTGTGGTTTTTCTTTAAGCGTTCTTCCTTTCTTTTTTAAACATTGCTTTAAACGTTTCTCTTTTTCTATCAGATGATCAGATTCTCTCTCTCCTCCTAATTCCTCCAAAATATTTACCATTTCTCTGCTTTGAATTCGGTTTTAGAAAATTTGAATATTACACCCTCATTGCCGTAGGGGGGGGAGGGCAATTTGTCTGAGAATGGCATATTTAATATCAATGATTATCAGCGTCACCTTTGATAAATATTCAGTTTGGTTTTCCAATCAGGCAAAATTATCGGTGGCATTATTGCGTGGTGAAAAGTTTTCGATATTTGAAAGCGATAATTCTCGTTCTATTTTCGTTTCATTTGTTCTCGGATCTTTAACGTTTTCAAGGGGTCAGATCTTGAACGAACAAATGCTTACAAACCACTCTAACTAACTATGTCGATATTTAAAATACGTCGGTTGTTTTGCATTTTGTGTAATTTTCTCATTACAATTCCAGAGCACTGTAGATAAATTAAGGTTGTTTCAATCAAACATATCGCTCGTAAGAGGTCTGCATCTTTTTCAATCATTCAAATTTCAACACGTTCTCTCCAATCTCTTTAACGCTTACCTGTATTTCGAAATTTATTTCTGGAGGTTTTCAGAATCCGGATAAGATAGTTTAAGACGTCATAGAACTAAATAAAGATCAAAAATTTCCAACGTTAAAAAATTATTCACTATGTAAAATCATTAGACTTCAGTTTTTAGAAAAACACTTAAATATATTTATAAATGTTTAGAAAAGTGTTGTTTTAGAAATTATAACGATATTCAAAATCATCTATAATATATGTAATTTTTATTGGGTTGGCAACTAAGTAATTGCGGATTTTTTTTAGAAAATCAAAGACAATTTTTTCATGGAACTAAATAACTTTATTCTGTAATGTATTGCCTATTTTGATCAATGACCTTTTGCCATCTTTCAGGCAGCATCATAATCCCACGTTCATAAATCTTCTGGTTTTTATAAGCAAAAAACTGAATCAGGTACGATTTGACATCATCATCGTTATTGAAATTTTTACCATTCAAGGAGTTTTGTAAAGATCGAAACAAAAAGTAATCAGATGGTGCAAGGTCAGGACTATATGGTGGATGTGGCAAAACATCCCAAAAAAGCTCCAATTATTTTTGCCGAGTGACCAAAGATGTGTGTGGCCTTGCATTGTCATGATGGAATACACCTTTTCGATTTGTTGATTCGGGCCACTTTTTTTCAACTGAATTGTTTAATTTCGTTAGTTGTTTAATGTAGACATCAGAATTGATCGTTCGGTTGAGTGGTAAGAGTTCAAAGTAGACAATTCCTTTGTAATCCCACCAAACTGATAACAAAACCTTCTTTTGATGAATATCAGCTTTTGATGTTGTTTGAGTGTGTTCACCTGGCCTGCTCCACGATCTTTTCCGCTTGATATTGTTGTAAACAATCCATTTTTCATCGCCAGTTATCAGTTGTTTTAAAAATGGATCATTTTCATTACGTTTCTTTAGCAAATCGCAGCTGTTAATGCGTTGCGTTAAATGCGTTTCTTTCAGTTCGCGAGGAACCCATATATCGAGTTTTTGAACATAGCCAAGTTGTTTTAAGTGATTTTCAATGCATGTATGTGATAAATGAAGCTTCTCTGCAATCTCACGTGTTGTACTGTGACGATCCGAATCGATTATTGCTTTGATTTGGGCGTCATCAACTTCAACTGGACGACCAGAGCTTTTTCATCTTTGAGTGAAAAATAACCAGAACGAAATTTGGCAAACCAATTTTGACACTGCCATTCTTTTAAGGCTTCGTCACCATAAACATCACATAACTTTTTATGAGCTTGTGATGCGTTTTTCCCTTTGCGAAAATAAAAAAGCAAAATATGACGAAAATGTTCCTTTTGATTTTCCATTCTTCAACGAAGGCTAAGCGAAAACTACGCAACCGATCAAAAAACCTTTTTTACTGATTGACAGCTGAATTGCCAACTATCAAATAACAAAATGTGTTTTACACTTGTACTACGTCTTCAAACCTAAAAATTCAACTGATGCCATCTATGAGTGAAATCCGCAATTACTTAGTTGCCAACCCAATAGTAAACGTGCTGTTTATCAATGGAATTATTCCATAATTTAAGATATTTCTTATATAAAAAACGATCTATCTTACTTATTTAAAATAATTTAATTCATCTAATTTAATTAAACAATTTTTTAATTAAACAAACTCCGTTTCTTTCCAATTAAACAATATCTAATCTCGCGACTGTGCGTCTAATAAAAGAAGCCTAGTATTAAATTTTGATTCAAATATTCAGATTATATTAGTTACAATAATTTTAACTTGTGTAAATACTTTTAATTCACCTTGTGTATAAACACTAGTAGCTTATGAACGTATAGAAAACAATCCAGTCATACATAGATAGAATTTAAAGGAAAATTCACTGTAAAAGTATATACTGAATAATAAACGATACACAAGAAGAATAATAGATCACCCGTGTGTGACAAGGTGTGAAAGAATAGTCCCACTGTAGCTCATGTTTGTAGTAAGAGGCGACTGAAGAGAATATCCAGTGTCTAGGAGTATATTCGGATACCATACCTTTGGGAATTACATCAGGGGATCTCAGGGATTTGCCTTCTTTGGTTGGGTGCCAGCGTCATAAACCCGAGGCCCCCTTGTGAACTTTTTTCTTCATCTTCGGGGGTTTCTGTCTTTGGTAAATACGGATGAAGCAATCCGGAATATCTTAGCGCTCCTCCTCTACTTTCAACCATCATTCTTGCCAAATATTTTATTTTTTCTCCGTTTTTTTTTTTCAAACGTCTAGACCACATTTATACCTTGTTTGAAGCAGCATAGCCACATCTGGCTCTTGACCCATCAAACTTTACTTTCCCTCACTCACTCATGACAGATATTTCAAAGAATTTCATTTTGATGATAACAAAAAGGGGTTCTCTTCAAGACAAACACACTTAGAAAATACTGTTAGAAAAGAAAATGTATAAATTTATTGAATATTTTTACAGTTTAATACTAAAGATTTATTAGTCTTCAAGAATGAAGTAAATTGAAGATAAAAGGAGTAGGTTTCTGAAAGGCTAAATAATTAAAGAGTTAAAAAACTATGAAGCAATTATTAAAGAAATCATTGAGCAAATAACTAGGAAAACAATTCTAACTTGATAGTCATCTCTATTAACATCATAAAAATAAATTAATTATTTGACGAATACCGTAATTCAATATTTTTATATTAAATCCAATTAAAGAATACCTATTTCAAGTGCTAAAAAATTACGAAATTCACATCATCATATTTGCCAAGAGTGGCGAAAAGGTGGCTCACGAGTCGTATGTGGCTCTTCAAGAAGTTTATTGCTACTCAACTATTGAATGAAAAATATTTGTTATATTTTAAATTTCTTGAATCTATAAATACATTCAGCCATTGGAAATGATTCGTAGAGGCGTTCAGAATTCTTGGTTTGACCCGATTCGACCTTAATAACAATATAGTCGCTCTAACACTTATACACTTGTTTCGATATGGAGTATACCGAGTATGAGCAAAACTCCTCAATCGAAAATCCAAATGTTTTAGTACAAAAATTGAACGAAATAAGAAAATACATCAAAAAAACTTTTTCCTAGGTTTATTTTTACACTATTTTGAATTTAAAAGGGTTTAAAAAAATCTCGAAATGTACAAACTTGTTTTTACACACACTTGGTTGATTTGTTCAAAGTTTAAACAACTGTCAAAAGGTGAATCCCCTAAAATTAAGACTTAGATTTCAGTATATTAAACTCCTATTTCATCACAAAACTTCCGATCATATGATCGGACCATTCAAATTTCGCCACATTGAAGTTTATAGAACGTATTGGAGTGCTTAAAGTACTGGATGATGACCAAGTCTATCTTATTTGTGGCCACATTAATTTATATCCTGCGCTCTCTTCTTTCGAATATTGTTTTAAAAGAACTCGGAATGGAAAAAAGTGGAGGCGAGAGGGGTCAAATTACAATGTCAACAAAAAATTATGTCAAAGTACTAATACTATTGTACCAAAGAAGGTTAAACGTATGTATGCAAAAAGAAAAGCATGGATTACTTATTGAATGAAATAAAATTCACATTCGAAATATAGCGTTTCTGTATTCCTTTTTATTTCACGAACTAAAATTTTAAAGAACTTTTTTATAGAAAATAAAATTAATTTTATCCCCCGTGCTTTCACGATTCGCCTGAGTGCGCGGGCGGCATGCGTAATGTCTTAAAGATACATTTTAATTGTTTTATAAGAAGAAAATAAACTTTTCAAACGTTCTTTGAATATTAGAATATAAGACAAAATTTTATAAGTAGATAGAAAAAACATTTTTAAAACAGAAAATAAATTCTAAAGAAAAAAAAATAATATAAGAATATAAATTCTTCTTAAACGTGTTTAGCGTTAGAAGAAAAAAAATTATACATGTTGTATTTTGAAAGCACATTTTTATATATTTAAGTTTTAAGATGTAATTTTAATTTAAATTTTTTATAAAGGGAAAATAAATTTCGAACAGTTTCAAATGTTAGAAATATTAATTTTGAGTATTTTATATTGATAAATTAATTTTGAACATTTTTGAGTTTTAGAAAAATAAATTGTTGACATTTTGTATTTAAAATATAAAATTTAAAACATTGCTTTTCCTAAAAGATACATTTTAAACCTAACATTTTTAATAGAATATAATTTCTTTAACAGAAAATAAATTTTTAAACAGAAATTTTTGTTAAAAACTAGAAAATAAACTTTTAAGCAATTTTCATTGTTAGGAAAAAAGTATTTTAAATAATACGTTTGTTAATAAGTACAAATAATTGGTAACATAAATTTTTATATTATTAAAATCATAATTTCTTACAAGGGGGAAAAAGACATTTTTTGTGAACTAAAACATTTTTTTTTATTCATAATTTTTTTTCAAAATATATTTATACAACATACATATATACAACATATACATACAAAATATTTACAGCATAAAACATATATACATATGCAAAATATTTACAGCATAAAACATATATACATATGCAAAATATTTACAACATATAAAGATATATAAAATATTTACAACATAAAACATATAAAGATATATAAAATACTTACAACATAAAACATATAAAGATATATAAAATATTTACAACATATAGTTTTAATATTTTTAAGAACCTTACGGAACTGTTATGCAATCAGCTTTCATTATAATGCGTTTGTCATACACGAAACTGTATAGTTTCGTTTCCACTTTGTTGATGACTTTTCTGTTTTTCGGTTCCTGGGGGATCTTATTTGAATTTGTGACTGCTATGAATGTATTTTCTAAGCATGTCACTAAGTGAAGCATGTTGTCAAAATTTATGAGTTGCGAATTCCGAAAATTTAGTGTGAATCCACTCACCTTACAACAGGTCACTCCACTCTCAGTTTCTTAAGCCTGGAAAAAATATTTTAAAATTACAACCCTTTTTTTCGTATATAGAAAACATTATTTCACTACTACTTCCTGAAATAAAAATTGTTATTCGGTCCAAAAGAAAAACACTTACCAAACACAGACATTTTAATTGTGTCCCCCTCCAGCTCGTCCATGAAGTCTATAACAAAGTTTCCTAGAGAAGGGTCGTTTCTATCATTACTGGCATAAACTAGGCTGTCAGTGTCGTGATAATAACAGGTCTCTGCCAATTTATACGTTTCAAGGTTGAGTTTATGTTCGGCACAGGCTGTCGTAAATGTTACGATAGAAATGTAAGTGGAGTGTTTCAAAGGAATTTTATTTAAATTCATTTTAAAAAACGTGTTTGTTGCCAACACTGCAATTAGGAGAACATATGGCAGTAAATCAGTTTAATAAGGGATTTCTGGGATTATTGGACATATTGAAACATTTCAGTGTGCCTATTTAGATTAAAAAGTTTTTGCAGAACTGGATGGAGTTAGAGTAACAGAGTCAAAACAACATTCCTTGTCAACGGTAAAAGTTGCCACAAAAAAAATTGAAAGAAAGCTAAAAAGAAAATAGCTTAAAAGAAAAAATTGAGCAAATAGAAGGTATAAGTTATAAAACTGATGAAATTTAAGTAAGTAGAAATGTATGATAAATTATACTAAAAGTGCATTTTTCAGTTTTTGTGTATAACTCCAAAAATGATAACTCGAAATGTTTTTGCTAAATTTCTTTCAAACTTGGCACTATCTTTTCTCTTAATGTATTCCAGGGCTTGAACTAAAACAATAAGAATATTTTTTTAAAATTATTGTCTATTATTTGTATAACAAAATATGGTAAATTTCTTGCGACAGCTCTTCAACTGGCTCTGAAATTAAGCAGCCCAAACATTTCAGTTCAAGCCCTGGATACATGCATAAGGTTTATTTTGATACTAAATTTACATAAATTAGGCGAATAGATTTTTTTGTAGCATTTTTGAAATTTTTCTTAAATTTCTTCAAAATTCTCTATAGATTCAGTAATTTATTGCAAATATCAGTTTAACATAGCTTATTCATATTGAAATTGAAGTTGAATTAAAAAAGGTATTAAATTTTCACCAAAATAAGGTTTTTTAAGAAAAGAACTCCAAACGTACCTTAGATGAATGACATATATTGAATGAATAATTTCTGTTACTGATAGTGCAGCCCCCAATGGAACCGGTTCATTCTAATCTTTTCTATTATTATTTTAAATGTTTGAATGTTTATTATTACTTTGTTTATAGAATCACCATATATTTGTTACATACTCTAATCTTATCTATTGTATTTTGACCTGTCACTGTTACCTTTCTGTAGTTTCATTTGGAGAGGGAGGTGCATTAGAACAATTTTTTTTTAAAAAAAAATGTGAAATTAAATACAATAACATTGAGTGTTATTTTTCACCTGGGTGGGTATCACCTTAGTTTGAATATAATTTCAATTTTTTTTCCTTTTAATTTTTGGAATGGAATTTCCTTGTAATTATTTTAAAAGGTATAGAATTTGAGGAAGTTTGTATTCACTGGGGTAGGTATCTCCCCATTTCAATAGGCCTTTTTTTACGGCACTGTGCACTGGGATGGAATATAAATTTGAGGAAGTTTATTATAAAAAAAAGTGTCACTGGAATGAAAAATTGGTAAGAATTCCTTAATAGAAATTAAATGGCTTTGCTACAGAATAAGGGTTTTTTTTTATCAACTTAGATAGGCTTATTATTAAAAAAAGATTTTGGACTCGTTTCAGAGTGTGCCACATCACGCCTGACAGGGGGCATAAAAAGAAGAGTCGCCGGTTCCACAGACTGGAATCGATGACACTTTTAATTCAAAGGAAGGATTGAGGACACTTTTAATTGAATTTGGATTTTCACGATTCCATCAGAACTCATTGGGTCGGATAAAAGATAAATTATTATAGGGGCATAAAAAATGAGTCACTGGTTCCAAAGACTGGAACCGACGACTCTCTTACTTTAAAGCCATTATCTCTCAAAATCTTATAATTATAATTAAATGAATAATTTTCCTTCTCTTATTGATAGTGTAGTCTTCGACCCTATGAAGCATTTCAGCTTTTTTTTATCCGCTCTTATTATTTGTATTTCAATTTCCATGAAAAAAAAAAGAGTTGGATTATTTACAATAGTATACATGATAATGATACATAAAAAAGGTAAGTTTTATATATAATAAAAGGAATACTTCCTATTAGAGGATTCCACACCACTTCACGTGTCATAAAAACATTTTTCGAAGTCTGATTGGAACGAGACTCGTTTCCAAACTCAAATTGCTTGTCCCAAACTGGAACCTGCTCCGGGTAGGGCTCCAATCGCTCTACGTAGGGCCACATCTTATCTTTCCCTCAAAGTCTAGAGTTGAAAATATTTCAAAGTCCAGTCACTGGAACCCGTAGTCCCACTCGGCGGTTAAAAATTCAACCACGGTTCGGAGAGGGCACTAGTCTCTCTTCGTAGCATTTCAGTTGGCTGGTGAACGATTCCTTGAGCCTTCAGAAAATCTTCTATTTCTTTTCCAAAATATTCTCCTCCATTATCACTCTAAGAACTGTAATTGTTCTTCCAAACTTATTTTGCGTTATCTCAAAGTATTCCTTCAATTTTGAATGGACTTCATCCTTTTTCAATAGAAGATGATTTAAGATATACCATTGAATATCAAAAGTAACCATCTACAAAAGTTAGAAATTAGTATTTCCCACTAACGTTTTGTGTTTTCATCGGTCCACAGAGGTCAATTTGTGTTAATTCTAGTGGACGTTTAGCTCTATGTTTTGCTTCTAATATTACTAAATTGTTTTGTTTCTTTTATTTACAAGTTGCCCAATAGAATTAATGTTGCGGTGGCTAAGTCTCTTGTACCATAAATAGGCGCGATTGGGAATCTTACAATTATACGCAAAGTAGAGTTTCGAATCATTTTTATCCTCCTGCGTAATTACCCCATAAAGACTGGTATTATTCGAAATTACTTCTAAATACACAGTATCATTTTTTTTTAACTTAACACCGATTGCTGAAATGTACAGTGAAACCTTTTCCAGTAATTCTTTTTTACCGACAATAAATTACATTACAACTGTGGTAAATAGTATGGGTTTTGCAAACATGATTAAAGAACGCCGTTTTTCGTTTTGGTTTTGAAATAAATATTCCTGATACCTCGTGATAAAATACTTTTTCCATCTACAACGATAGTTTTTATAGACTTCACTGATTCATCCAGAGACGAGAATATGTTTGCGTCCCTTCTTAGGTGTTGACTGGCACCAGAATCGATGAAAAATGAAATCTGGATTATTTACAGAATCATTTGCGATAAGAGAATGTGTTTCACTTTTATTCTCCAGGACGTTAATTTTTGATGCGTTAGAGATATTTTGTTTTGCGTGAATTCGTATGCGCGATCAATATTTTGGCTAAGTTTTTCAATCTGTTTTTGTGGTTAGACTGTCTGTTGGAATGAAAATCCTTTTCTAGATTCGAATTTTTCATTCTCTAAATTAAAGCAAAAATCTCGCGTGTGACCGGATTTCTTGCAGAAAGTGCAGAATTTCTCATTTTTATTTCGATTGCGCCTTTTAAATGTAATGTTGGTTTTGAAAGCATGCGCTAAGTTTCGATCTGTCTCTTGCTCCATACGACGGTTATATTCACCCATTAATTTATTTTCAATAAATTCTGGAGTTAATTCATTTTCCAATCTAGCTTCTAGAGTCGTTATTAAATTGCAATAGTATTTACAGCAAGGTATGGTCGTATTTTATTTCTTCGCATACAGCTTTAAGTTTGTCAATTAATTCAACCATTTGAGCGATGTGTTCGTTCATGTTACCGTCTTCAGACATTTTTGTCGCGTATAATTTTCTTAGCAGAAATAATTTGCTGGATAGATTACTTTTTTCGTGGATAGATTTAAGCTTATTCTATGTTGTTTTGTATTTCACATGAATTATTTGTGAATCTTCTACATTGGGATTAATTATTGCTCTCGCTTGCCTATCTCTTTTTAAATTTTTCGTTTGGTTTAGAGGGGGGATCGTTTTCTATAAGATCATACAAATCCTCTTCGATTAATATCATTTCCATTTTGAATTTCCAAACGGAATAGTTGTTAGCATTGAGCTTAACTATTTGAAAAGTCGATTCTCCGAGTGAAGATATTTTATATTGAGATTAGAGTTTCAAAAACTTTAAATTATTGAGTTTTAATCTCCTGAAATAATTTTATGTTATTTAATTCAAATTCAGTCACAAAAACTGTTGATTTCGTTCCGATTAGATCTACATGGTAGCATTAAATTAATTTGCTTAGCCTTTTGCTATGTGGAATAAAATATTGCATTGGTAGCGCACAACTGGAGCAATCCATAAGATTGAAAAGAAATACATTTTTATTAAAGTTAAAGTAAAAACAATAGTTTTTCTACCCATCTGATAGGAAGACAAAAATGTCACTCTATTTAAGCTGGCAAAACCTCCTCATAGTGAAATCTATTGAGAAAAATTAGAACTGATTGATTATGTTTAATTTTATTATACACAACACCATTCTTTTTCAATAAGGCACTCAGAGGTTCTGCAATATCGGCAAAACTCCTGTTAAATCACCAATAATAGGATAAGAAAACCAGAAAACTAAGAATATCTGAAATATTTGATCAGGAAACCATGTTAAAGCTGCTAACTTTTCTAGATATGGATAGATTCCATGTTCATCGACTAAATGGAACAATACCGTCAGTTCTGAATGAGCATTTCTTTGAATTTAGCGATAGTCCTGCCTCATGGACACACTTCAGAATTTTTTTCAAACATATTTTATATTTGGTGTTCTTGAAAATTCGGTGTATATTTGATGCTGTCATCTATGTAGAACAAAGAAATGTTATACTTGAGTCCACTAAGGACTGTGTCCATCTGCCATTCCAATGTAATTGGAGCATTACGTAACCCAAATAACATAATCTTACATTCATAAAGACCATCAGGAGTCACAATAGTGGTTATTTTCTGGTCTCTTTCATCAACGTCGATCTGCTAGTAACGGTACTTTAAATCCATAATAGAGACAGTTTTTGCATCAGCCGGTAAGTTAAAAGCATCATCAATGCGTGGTAGCGGATAAACATCATTTTGAGTAATTTATTTAGCCTTCTATAACCGACATAAAAACTCCATTCGCAAATTTTTCTTTTTACAGAGCGCAACAGATGACCAAGGATGCTCGGGTGGTTGTATGACCTCTTCTTTTATCATTCGTTGTACTCCGTCTTCTATCACACGTCTCTCACTGGCTGAAATGCGATAAGGGTTCTCCTTGATTGGAGCACTACCATCTGTATTGATCATAAGTAATTCTGTTGAATTCGAATACACTGCTAAATTCTTCAAGCAAATTCAGTAGCTCGAATCTCTGAGCAACTGTAAGCTCAGTGTTCTAAAACGAACTTATAATTCATAAGTAAAACTAAAACATCCGCATCTAACCGATGCCCGGGTACCTGAATGTAAATAAAACCAAAGAGATTTCAGCAAATATATATTTTATTCAGGAAAGGACTGCACAGCACAGATACACACACAAGTAAACGCTCAGAAATCGCCGAGTGCACAATTCGTTCTATTTTACATTCGTGAGGGAGATTCAGCTCGTAAGCTGACGTCAAAGTACAGCCGCGCAGCAGCAGTTATTTCACTTCCTTTCCCAACATCCTCCTGAGACTCAGAAAGAGTCTTAAGAGTGTAACAAACATTATTCAAAAGATCGAGTCTTGTAGGGGCTTTCACAAGTCTTCCCGGAGGATGTAAATTTTCTCACTATCACAGCATCAGCAGATGTTACATTGTTTTCATTATCAGTCACATTATTAGAATTCGATTCCTCTCCACCCAGTTCCCTATCAACAGATTTCTTTGAATAAATTTCTAATGAGTAGATACGCTATATAAGGGGTAAAACTGTCGCATGTTGCGTTGTAAGTTCAACAGTGTGAATTTTCCCATAGTATCCTGGAATCAACTCAATAATTTTTGCCAAGGGCTAAAACAATCGTTTTTTATTATCATCTCCTACTAAAACTATTTCTCTAATTTGAAGATTACGCGATTGCTTTTCATTATGTTTTTGTACGAGTTGTCGAAGATATTCTTTCCTTAAACATTGGCGTAAGTCTTTTAATAGTTTGCTACGATATTTTATTCTTTTGTTCAGACTCCTCGAATTCAACTCTTCCATATAATCAGTGTTAGAATTTCTGTTTTCGATAAGAAACACACTGGGGGTAAGAGGAATCACTTCTTCAGGATTTTCTGATACATATGTGAAATGTCTACATTTAATAATTGATTGACAATCACAAATTAAGGTGTATAGTTGATCATGGGATAACACAATTTACCTTAAAGTACCCTTTAATAAATCTTTTATGGTAAAGACCAACCTCTCCCAAACCCGCAGTTCGAGGAATAAATTTCCAAAATATTTTTTTATGAGTTCTGGTCTCCTTTTGAACTTTACTCCAATTTAATTTTGATAAATCATTAGAAGCACCCCGTAAATTAATCCCGTTATCACAATAAATCGTTTGTGGTCACCACATCTAGTGATAAACCGTCTAAGGGCCAAAATTAAGGCGTCAGATGAAAGGGAATTAACAAGTTCAAGATGAATGGTTTGGTATACCGCTTAAGTTAACGGAACCATCCACAATTTGCACTCATTTTTCAAAAACATTGGACCTGCTAAATCAATTCCCACATTTTCGAATGACGAACAATCAGTTACATGGTCTGGTGGCAGACGTTTTGGTTCACTTGACTTTATAGCATTACAATTACAAAGAACATTTTTGATAGCTCTTGTACCTCTGATTATCCAAAAATTCTCCCGCATCAGGCATTGCATCATTTGGATTGCAGCATGACAGTTTTTCCTATGTACATTTTTAGTTAACAATTAAGTCAATTCGCATTTATCAGGTAACAATATTGGATACAAAAAAGATCTTTCGTCATTTCGGTTATTTTTTTTTTGTTTTTACTCAAAGAATACCATTATTATCCACAAAAGTTACAACATAATTTAAAAGCTTTGCATTGGAAAGATATTGGCTTTGAACTAAGCAAATTAACTTCTTTTCAGATATTTTAAACTCAGATGGTGAGAATTCATTGTTTTTACATTTTCCATTGCCTATTTTACAATTATTTATAAATCTTAATACCCAAGCAAATACTCGGATCATTTTATCATAATCAGAAGCTCTTTCTGCATACAAAGGTTGTGGTGTGTCTTTTGTCAGATTCATATTTACAATTTTGCACTTTCTTCTTTCGATATCTACTTCAATGGGTTGAGAACTAACCTAACTAACAGGCCAAGATTCTGGATTTTCTTTCATTCAAATTGGACCCACCCACCATTTAGAATTTAACATTTGTTTGGGAGTACATCCGCGTGATAAAAGGTCGAAAATATTCATATTTCCTGTTAGATGAGCCATGAAAATCACCCTATTAACTCTCTAATCTCTTTAACGCGATTTGCAACAAAAACTGACCATTCTCCAAATCCTTTAACCCTTTCACTGAGAAAAAAACTGCTTCTCTGGGCCCGCGGCTTCTTTCCGTGGAGTGTCACGCTGTGCCCAGACGATTTTAGATATTAATCCTAATTGGCGAAAAAAATTCCTCTAAAGTAGGCTATTCATTAGAATATTTTGATTTCACATATATTATTTAAAAGGCGTTAAGCTTAATGTATATGAAAGAAAAAAAAGATTTAATCGAAAACTGTATGCTTTATACATAAAATTATTACATAAAAAATCATATCTTCTAAGAAAATACAAAATATACTTTTATTTGTTACATAAATTTCATGGTGTAATGATGTACCTTTACGTGGAATATTAAAATATAAAAAAATGAATCTGATTTTGCTGTATGGTACTTTTATAGGAAAAAAATCTTCAATGCATAGTCCAACGTCCATAAAAGAGTTTATTTAACTGATATTCAATATAAACTGGACACTAAATTTGGAGAATTTTATTTTATGATGACTTAGTATATTGCTTACCATATCATTACTTCTGGCAACTCTTAGGATTATTTTTTCAATTGCATAGATAAAAAAAATAAATAAAAGTTACAAGAAGAAAGCTATCTCCGGCTTGTGCTGCATTTGCACCTTATATTTTCTTCCTGAGTTTTAAATTTTTTTTAACTACAATAAGTTTTAAAAACATCAACAATCCATTCCTGCGGACTATAATGTAAGAATTTGACATTCATTTTTTACTTGTTGTACCTATTTATACAATTTCTGAATAATATAATCTGAGATTAGAATGGCAAAAATATTTTTCATGTTAATGCTTTAGGAAGCATGAAAGTACTATCCTCCGTATATATATTTGTGATTATTACTATTTTCGAGTTGTAATTTTTAAAATTATTTAGTTTCAATAAAAAGAGCTATTTCCTTTGGTGTTAGGATATATGAAAAATTATGAGTTAAATTCCTGAAAAAGTTATTTTGTCCAAATTTGTATATATTTTTACGAGGAAGCTGTTATATTTAAGAATATTTGGCAGATTACTAAAAATATTTTTACTAACATCTTCCAGGATTTCCTAATTAAGTTTTTTTTTCTACGTATAATGCCCTCTCATAGTTAGTACAGTTCTGAGTTTTGAGACTCTATGAGTAATCAGTCATAAAATGGTCTTTCAGACTATATAAAATAATATCATAAAATAAACAAAACTATATTTGTATCATCTGAGAATAATCCAAATCGAACTTTATTTCGAATATGTAGCGGTTAATACCTTGCATCCTATGCAAAGATTATAATTGAAATTTCTGCTTATCTGAATAACGGAAAAATTCGAACGGATTCAGAAATATATACTTGGTGGAATTTAAGTATCGATCACTAGACCATCTCGCGTATTTCAAAGCCTCTACTTCCCCACTCTGATATTTCCGATATCTCTGGCTGATACCTTCCTATTCAGTGCCCTACTTATGCAGTAAGATCTAATTGGTATAAGTCACGGTTCTTTCACAAGGTGAAGTTCTTAGTTCAAATAACGAATGTAGTAGCTCAAAAGGTGAGTTGAAAATGGGAAAGTATGAGAATTCGTTACACCCTTTCAAACTATTTAAATATAAACTACCTGTGATAAGATAGGCTATAGCGAATAAGATGGCTTTACCTCAATGGGTTCAGTACTCCACTCGATGGCTAATGTACCTGTAACCATCTATCAATGCAAATGTAACGCCAATTTCTGTTCCATGTGCATTAATAAATTAAATAGAAATATATACAAAGCTAAAAATGGTCATTTTACTTCCAAGTGTTTCATTTCGATAAGCGATATTTCTGTTATATCAGATAGTTTATAATTTAAGTATTCAACAAAAAAATAACAAGCTTCTACCTAAAATAATTTATAAAGTCTTTATAAAGTGTATAATGAATTAATTATTATGCATAGTTGTAAGTTATTCTATAAATTAGCTAACGATAGGCTGTTAAATTATAAAATAAGAAACGACAAAAACAAATGGCATGTAAATTGCACTCATAAATACATAGATATTCATTATCATTTAATTCTAAAAGGAATTGCTATAATAAACCTTAAAAGTTAGCATTCATGATTTTTTAAACAAGTAAATTTTTTCTGTTTCCACATTGGTTTCTACATGTTGATTGAATGACTCCTTTACCGGGATGACTGTTTTAATTATAGCGACTTATCAACTTCAGCTATAATAAGATTTTGTTCACAGATGCCGATGCAATATATAACTGTTATTGCGATGTTTGCATTAGAAAACGAAATGATAAGTTTCATGCAATATTTGAAAATAGAACAGGGTAACTACTAAAATAGATATGACAACATTTCTTCCTCAATTCGTTTCAGGCATTGGAATATGAACAAAATATCCACCCCGAACAGGATTCTGTCTCTTACGACCTGGAAACCCAGTACCTTTCCAAAGGCTTCTAAATCTTAATTAGAGTTTCCAACCTTTATTTAGATTCTTCATTAGATTCTTCTGGATATATACATTTCATTAAGACACAATTTTTAGACTTTCCTTATGATTATCTTCCAAAGCCTGGTCTTCTACTAACAATGTATCGATATCGCTTAAACTTTCAACAAATTAAGATAATAAAACGAAATAACTCTTTTACGCTTCTTCGACACTGTATAAAATTATCAGTTAAATCACGAATCATAATTATACTTAACATTTCAGTTTAGTTCACCTGCTATTTCATGAAATAGAAAAGTATGTTATACTTTTAAAGGTATACTATATACACATAGATAATCCACTTGCATAAATAAACTATTTGTTTCGTTCTAAAAAGCCTTCTGTTGATTATACTAATATGATAATATCATCACCTTAAGAGTAATAGTTTGAATTATTAACTTAAAAATTCTAAAATAAATTGAATATTGGCATAAATTTTATTTTGTAACTTATTCGGTTGCCCTTTTCTCGTAACCCTTAAAACACGCAAGCTTCTGAAAAAAAATGATGCAATGAGGCAAATGGAAACAATCAAAACTAATTAAAACAATTAAAATAAATGATGTGCTGCAAAATTCATCTTAGTGTACAAATATTTAAATTTAAGGAAATGTTAAAATATTAAAGTAGAGAACAAATTATTAATATAAATCATGATATTATGTTTCGATGATAAAATTAGAGAGAAAACGATAAATAATTAAATTAAATACATCTTAAGATGAATGCAGCAATTTCTATCATAACATGAAAATGAAATACATCTTTATTTGTATTGATCAACCCTCCTAATCCTATTTTTAAGCAATGTTTTAACATTAGTTTATTAAAAGTATATTTAAACCTATTGCATTCTTATACAATTAATTCATATTTAGTCTGTGTTTGTGTAATAAGTTAAAACACTGAAATATTCCAAGTACAAGCATATTCCACTTAACCATTGCAGGCACTTGATTATTTTATATACTATGTGATTGTATTCCTGTTCTCATAGTGGTTAATTTTGACTTCACTCTGTTATACCTAGTATATTGTCATTTACATTGTATCCAACTGTAGCATGAGTAAGTTAATTCAGGAATATTTAACAAAACTTTAAGTTCACACTCTCACTTTGCCATAGTCATTCATTAGACGTACTAAGGATTATAATGAATTCATAAAGAAAGTAGCTTTTATTAAAATATTTTTTTTAAAAATTATATACCAGGTTAAGATCAATTCATACCATTTTGAAATTATATCGAGAAAATGAAACATATATATATAAACATTTTTATCCCTCACTGGCAGTTTGATCACCGATAAATTTTCTGCAAAAATCAACGCATTCTGTGATTTCCCATTTTTTTTTTAATTTTTCTTAACATTCTTTGAAACATATTCACCGGAAGCATTCCATTGTTTTTAATATTGCTTGTTTTCCGATCTATCCAGATCTCATATAATTTGATAATTTGGCGCAAAATGACGGCGACAACTCGACCTGGCAGAAGTGAAAACTGACATATGAAGCAGTGCATTAAACTACTTTCTGTGATACATTTATAACGTATTCTATTTTGCAAAGGATTATTACAAACCCAATGAAATACGAATTATTTTTTTATTAAGAAACATATATGCTACAGTGGTTGAAAACAATGAATGCGATTCGACTTTGCTATATCATTCTTTTAAACCTTGACAGCTTATTAACCAAAAATTATTTGGGTAAAAAATTATGAATCATTTAGTTTTCCCAATTTACGTTACAAAAATCTTTAATTTTCAATTTCCATCCATCTACCTTTTGCGTTTCGAGCTTTCCTGTGTTCTCCGAACCGAATTCAAAAATATTTGGTATATGAAAAGGATTAATCAATTTATATGATTTGGAAAAGTAAAAATAACATGCAAGATTGTTTTGTGAGTTAACGTACGTCTATTACTATAAGCTTGTATATAAATTGTTATAATCATATTTTTAAAATATGACTTTCCCTTTCTAAATTTAGTTGAATTTTAACATACTTTCTTTCATCCAATTGAATTAAAATTTTGCACATACGTATAGAACATATAATTGCATTTTAGTCTTCAATTTTCACACTAAAAATGATTAAATAAATATAAATATAATATTTTTAATTTATCTGATACTTAAAGATGGATTAAAATGAATATAAAATATTTTTTTAATCGTAAAATATTATAAACTTTAAGAAATCTTAAGGCGTAAATACTTCTTTTGATCTCATGTATAAGTTGCTATGGTAATTATTTTTATCGGTAATTACCTAGGTATCTTAGTTAAGCGCCTCAAGCTTTTAAAAATTATATATTATTTTACATCTAAAAATATTTTTATAAATTTTAGTATATCCTTAAATAAACACTTTATTAAAAAATTTTTACTCTTTTTTTTTTTTTATTTATTTTTTTTTATGTGCGTATTTAAATTATTTTTCGAAGTTACTTTCTCTGGAAATGAACAGGAACCGAGACATAGTTATTATTTTGCAATCGTTCCTCATGGTAAAAATTTCGCATCATTAAATAACGTGCTACATATAAATCTAGATGATAATTTAAAAAACATTTCTTATTTATTCAGTTATATTTCACACGTAAACAAACGAATTGAAATTATAAATTCGTTTCATGCCTTTGGTGACTGTTCTTAAAAGTAACTTTGACTTTGTAGCGATATTTGAAGACAAACTTGACATTTATTGTTATACTACGATTAGATAAGAACAATGACCTCATGCAAGCTCAAGGATATCTTAGCTATTTTATTGATGACTGTTGGAGATGGTATCCACCAAGCCAAAATAGGGAGAGTAGTTAGTTTGATCATACATTTATTTACAGTCTCTACGCACCAATCACACATAAATAAATAATTATACTATATACAAACTATACAAGGCTTCCAAATAGCCCATATTTTAATTTAACCCGCTTTTGCAGTCAGGAGAAATTACATCTAATACAAGAAAAAACCCGCCATACGCGGTTAAGATCCAAGAGCACTCTGAAATATTACCCATGCACCCGTGTGCTCTCACTTACACGAGACAAGATGCCTCCTGGCGGGATCCGAGTAATTTATTTCCAACACTGATAAACTCCTTTTTTCCTGAACTAACCAAAGGGGAACGATCACAAGAGTTCGTGCATTGATTGGAAATGATCTCATGTTGACTTTTTGATAATGTATCCAAAGCACTTCGAAAGAAAAAAAAATTATCTGTAGCACACGTAGTTAATCTTGAAGTGACACTGATCAGCAGTCAAATTAATCTAGGTATCTTGTTTCTTCAATACGCAACTGTGTCTACGTTTAATACCATCATCTTCAAGAATTAGAGTAAATCAAACTTTGCAAGAAATCCCTTTTCTTTCGTTAAATCTTCATTGTATATAAGGAAATTTGTACCATAGATCATAAAAGTGGTAAGTAGAAGAAGAAAGAGGATAACTGGAAATAAACTTCACTTTTTGCTCTCAGCGATGGCAACCAAATGGCGAAGGTGGTTCAAAACATACCCATGTTGGGAATGGTAAATGTGAATGAGATAATTCACTATAGTATTGCACATTAACTGCTTTCCTCTTTTCTTAGGTCAATGAGTAAGACGCATCATGAACATAATCCCAAAAATTGCATTTTAACTTTTACACCCAGTCTTCACCTTTTTGGGGCATATTCAAAGGTAGCAGCTCATAGTTTCATTGTTGCTTCATTTATAGTTCATACCAATGAATGTCGGTGCCATAAATGATAATTTCTACGGTAGACCAGTAGTCATGTTCGTGAATTCACATCCGACGAGTCATGAGTTCGAGTCCTGATGACACAAAAGACCTATCTAATAGAGGGGATGGCATGGTGTACAAGTTTGGAGAGAGAGTGCCAGCTAAGATGACATCCATGTCACTTGGCCGAGTTTTAAAAGACCAGTTTCGTCTCTAATGACCTTCGTGTTGCTTATAAATGAGCCATTAATATTCAATCAATCAAAAGTTGATCGACGGTAACTTCTTGACTCAATTTGGCGATGAATACTCCATGCGGATGAAATCAAAATTGACTATGAATCAGTGTGAAATTAATTTCGTCTCTGTTCACAACAGATAGCAGTTAATAATAATAACACGAAGGTGCTTTGAAAATGTCATATATTTTCTAAACAAGTATTTTTTTATCCGCTCTCGTGTATATGGTGTGTATCTGTTTGTTATCAAATTACAGCCTTCACCAGAAGAAAATACCATAAATTTCTAATATATTCAAAGACTATAGAATAATTAAAATTCTAAATAAAAAAACTGATTTGGTTGATTGTTTGTTTATTAACGATGCCCTGAGAAGCAACTTGAGGGTACATGCCCTCTGGGAGACAATCATTCCCGCCCTCAGCATTTATTACAAAAGAACATAATATATTACAAATAGAGCAATTATGAATTTTCAGAGCAAAAAATGTACAACAGGAATAAATAAATAAAAGAACAGGATTAATTTTCTAGCAGAAATAAGATGTATTATTGGCTAAATGGCACAATACGAAAGCGTCTACAAACTCGTATACAAACAATTCAGTATTCACAAATTTTTTACATATATATAGGGTATACAATAATACTATACAATGAAAAATAATTTGAAATATTAAGACATTGAAGAAAATTTCAAACAATTTGAAACTTTTTTTGTTGGGTAATTTTACGAACCGTAAGAATACAAGATTTAAGCCGCCGTGATATGTAAGGAATTGCACACACGGACTTCAGCAAAATAGGTTTCGCTTCAACAATAGGATAGTTTAAGTGAAAATTCTTGGTAAAAGGGCTAAAGAAAAATCATAGTAGTCGATATCTCCAACCACCAGGAACATATTTTTATATATAGGACTGAACTCGAATAACAGTATTATAAGTTGATCAGCAGATCTATCAGTCAGAATGAAGATTATTTTTTTAAATCTTAACTATATGAGACCGAGGGGCAGATACATTCATTCCCTCACCATCAGTGATAGTAAACTTTGCAAATGAATCAGCAGTTTCGTTATATTAGTCTGCGACCTGAGCCCGAACCCAGTGTAAGTGGTAAAAATCAAAATAAGTTTTTAATTGTTCTTTAATGATATTAATGAAAGTTGATTTAATTTTGGCGTTCTGCAACAGTAGTATTGATGATAAACTATAATTTTAATTAGAAACCTTAAAGTTATGAGAGAGAGTCCGAAAAACAGCAAATCCGATTGTCGAAAATTTGGCCTGAAAACTGAATTATAAGAATTTAGTTTAAACAAGTAGACTCAATTTAGGACACCCCGGTAGAAGACACACATTTCGAACCCTATATTGTTCCCAATCCTTGATCCACCGGTGTAAATCTCTCACTCGTAGGAACCCGAAAATATGTAAGAAAATAATTCTTTTTCAGAGCGAACTGCTCTGAGAGAAATATATGAGTCGAATGTGATATTATCAATCAGGTGAAAAAGTTTGAATTATGCTACTTCCAAATTTGATATTTAGGAAACTGAAATTTTAGTGTAAGAGGATTAGGATGACTCCCGGCAATCTAACGTTCTATAAAGGCCTTGGTAATTTTTAAAAGGTAAATTCTCTACATGGATTTTAATTCAATAATTTGAGAGGAGTTAGATTACCATCCCAAGCCCCCGGCACCATGTATAATAATAGGTTCTATAACAGATAAGTTCCATAATTTATAATGTTTAGAACAGAAATCACCGAAGAAAACAATATTAAAATTTAATGAGATAATAATTTTTTTTCTTTAAGAAAGTTAATGTGGGGGCTCAAAGAAAGCCTGAAGTTAATCAGAGTACTTAAATATTTATAAAATTTACAAATTTTTATGTAGAAATTGTTTTGTTAAAGAATTGTGTTTCGATTGAAGACGCTGTCACTTGAACTCCCTTGTTGTGGATTGATGGGCATCTAAACACAACCGAGGTGGTTTTTCAATCTAAATATCCAACCTTAGCTGTACCAAATATCCAGCAATAAGATCAATTAAAATATTGGAATTATGCTCCTCTGGAATTTCTGGAGGAACTAATCCCTTAAACAACGGCAAAAGCACGAACTAAAAAGTTTTCGGAATTAATATCCAAAATAGAATTAAAATATAAGTTCCACCGAGCGGGTGCAAGCATCGAACCCTGAGGACAGCCTTGGTTAATTAACACATCGATCAATAACTCCCGAGTCTAAAATTGAAAACAACATTTTTTTTGCAAAATTTTTTTTTATTCATCAACATAACACCTTTTGTTAATCACCTTTTAGGGTGATACAATCGTTCCAACGCTTTTCCAAATCTTTTTTTTTTCCCCAAATTTTTATTTTTTTTTCGCAAGAAATCTTTTTTGTTGTGAGTAAATAGCGATAAACAGCTTTCTGAATCATCGACTCGTTGCTGTTTTTGTTCCATCGAAAGCAATCGCGGCACCCACTTGGAAAAAACCTTTTTCACTTCACTTCAAAAAACCTTTTTCCTGGTCCAATCGACTTAAAATTTTGACACGTTTCAAGCAAAGGTTAGTACTCTAGACCTGGTTACTGGTTTACTACGAGCGCCATCTCTGGGTTAGTCACGGGAGTTATTGATCGATGTGTTAGATAATAGATATTTTATCGTAAAATTATTGTTAGGAAAAATAATATGTCGATTTAAGAAGGAAAAGTGAATGTGTGTGTGTGTGTGAACTTTTGGAAACAAAATAGAAAATTATGATTTCTAAGAATTTTAAAAAGAATAGACCAATATATGTTTCCGAACATGCCCTTGATATCATTAAAAGTAACAGTAACATGTTCTGTGGATCTTTTGTGTTTGATATGCGAAACCAAAGGGAAAATTGCATGATCACAGCTTAAATTTATTTTAAACAAAATTTAAGTGGATGAAGAATATTGTTTTGATGATTCCAGAAATTTAATCTATTGAAAAAAACACGCTCGACAATTTTTCCTTAGTTCAGTAACAAACAAAATGATTTTTACAATTTAACGGATGATGGATTCTTACCATTTTATTTAAGAATGTGTTACAATTTAGCAACTTTTAAATTATTTGGAAAATAAGAAAATTGCACACATAAACTTATAAATTCGCTAAAAGATTAGGAAAATTAGAAAAAAAAAATGTCTTCAAATTCCATAGTCCAAGAAATCGAGGTCAGGAGTCTTCTCACCACTAAGATTTTTTAAAAATTTAAAGATACCTCTTTGGGGGAAACCTTCGGAAGCAGCGGAGACTCCTCAAAATTCTAATCAAATGTCTCCTCGAAGCCCGAGAAAAGGGAACGTAATAGAAATTTATATTTCTGCTTTTGGGATTTATTAGATGAGCAGAAAATTATAACTTCAAAGGGCTAAGAGTTCAGGGACATAAAAAAGGCAACCCTGAATTACAAGTTTTCATTATTAGTGGTGCAGAAGTGCTCCCAGGCCTCATTTTATCCTCAAGAACTTTACTTTTATATAAAGATCTTTCTTTTTTATATTGTAAATGTAAAATATCAATTTCTATAGGTGAAAAATTATTTTTAATTAAATATACTAACTTTCTTTTAAGAACGTTTAATTTTTTTTTAAATTTTTTAAATTGTTGTTCCACCTGGAGAAAACTGGAGTAGCACGATACCGTCGTTTACGAAAAGATATGAAAGCGGATGACCGAACGGTTGAAATCAATAAATCAGCAAACTTCTCTAAATGATCAAAATTCCGCATTAATTTAGCTGTTTGAATAAGTTTGGGATACAATTTCTTAAATTTTTCAAAACTTTGTTGGTACCGTATTTAGTTTTTAAGTAAAATTCGGAATTATTTAAATCACATCACAGATGCATACCCACAAACCGGTGATCACTCAGAAACTCCAGATCGTAAATCCTCCCACATATCTACCAAATAAAGAATGCTATTAGATATAAAAGAAATATCTAGGTTATTCTTACCTGAGAGAGAAACAAAAGTAGGACCCAAATCTGGTACATTTAAGAAGTCTAAATTATGGTGTAACGCTAAATCGATCGGACAATCCCCTTGGGTATCAGCCAAATCAGAGCTCCAGATGGGAGGCCTCGCATTGATGTCTCCCGTTAGGAAACAAATATGATACAAAATTTTATTTTCAGAAAGTTCCTTTAACATAGATTTGAAATCATTGTGAGGAGAGAAATATAAATTTATTAAAAATATAGACAGTTTTTTTTTTTAAATATAAATAAGACACTTAATGTATGATCAATTTTGTTGAAAAATTCGGGGTAAATTAATTTTTTAAAACAAACAGTGAGACCTTTGTTTTTAAATGAGAAATATTGAATTGAGACGGGGGGAGTTTAAAGGAATATTAAAATTAAGATAAGGAACTTGGATTAGCAGAAGATCGGATTCGAGTTCCGAAGTAACCACAAATGCCTGGAGATGCGCAGCTTGCGAGTGATTAGCATTCAATTGCAAAATATTGATTTGATCAGCCAGGGGTTCGAAAAGCGAAAGAACTAATGACTGAAGTTAGTGTTGGAACAAATGAGAAAATATTACAAACCAAAATAAGTACGACTAAAAATAATTTTTTTTTTGATTTTTCAACATGGGACAATTCTTGTCCCTGCACCCGTGTTGTGGCGACGGGCCTCTTAATTTTGAACCTCGGTCAAGTAGCAAGGACGATACCTGATTTGACATCTTCCTCTCCAAATTTCCACACTACGCCAACGGTAGGATTTGGGACTTCCAGAAGATTTAACGTGCATCATCCCCAGCTACACGGTGATTCTATAGTGGAATCAGGACACAAATCCTCAACTTGTTGAAATTAATGCCGGTCGATAACCATTAGGCTATTGAGATTAAAAGCAGATTTGCAAGGAGTTTCGTGTTATGAAATTGATCTAAAAGTCATTTATTTCAACTGAAACAGATATTGAAAAGAAGATCAATAGAAATAACACGCATTCAAATTCTGTTCCTTCTGAAAAGGAACATTTACTTAAAAAACAAGAAAGTGTATTTGGAAGCAAAGAAAAAAAAAAGATAAGTTGAGTCATTAATAGCAGCTACACTTTGGAAAGAAACGATACTTTGGAAACAAACACAAACTGTTCATTTGAACTCTTTTCTCAAAAAAAAATGTTTTCGTTTTATATAATAGTAATAAAAATTCAATTTTCTTTACCTTCCTACTCTTATGATTTTGATTTTTCCGCGTTGTTTCTCCCTTCGTGACTTTTGCTTTTAATTATTTTTTATTAGGATTTTATAATGTTAACTGTTTCCGCTTTCTCTTGGCTAAGTCTTGTTAAGAGGATTTAGTTTTATAGAAAGACAAATACCTTTATTTTGTATCTCAAAATTGTCAACTATTATTTTTGCTTTGTTATGGTATTCTGATTATTTATGATATTTTAAATTATGCATATTATAACCATTTTTAATTCTCAGGATACATAGAAAAGCGTTACTAAAAAGCAATACGAGGTAAATGGTGATAATTGGTCAAGTAACGAGTACACTTTAGCTGATCCCCTTTCTCTTTGAGAGTCAACAGATTTACCAGGCATCCACCCTGCTGCATGGCGGGGCTTTAGTGATGATTTAGTGATTATGATCGATTGATTGTTTTTATTCATGTCGCACTGAGAAGCAAAATGTAGGCTATTGGTGAAGAACCTGGAAATTTTGAACTTCGTTCAAGTGACGAGGATGACATCTGAGCTGGTATCTCCCTTTGTAAACTTCCATTTCATGTCAATGGGAGGACTTTCAACATCGACAAATTTATCGTGCATCATCCCCGGCTACACGGCGGTTCTTTTGTAGCATCAAGGCTTGAACCCTCAACTCGACGGAAGTTGTCTACCGTGAGTCCGCAGCCATGACCACTAGGCTTAATCTGCCAGTTTAGTAAAAGACCGAATCAATGATTGGGCGGAAACTATGCCGACCATGTCCTTGTGACTTCTGACTGCTTGGCTGTCGAGGCCACTTGATTATACCTCAAAGTTTTGTTCGTTTTGTAATAAGAAAAAATCTGATTTATTCTAATAAAGTGCAGATGTAATTTAAATATTGTTTCAGAGAAAAAGCAATATTTTAGAATTTATACCTTTTTATTAGGATTCATTCAAAGTGTTATGTTATATACCATATTATCACAATCAATAATATGTTCTTCTTGTCATAGATTTTAGAAAATTTCCGTTAATTAAAAGACTCCTTTCTATATCGGCAAATATGCGCAGAATTTTCAAACTTTAACAATTTGCAAGCTATATTTTTGAATGTTTATGTGTCAAAACTTATTTATTATTTTAATACCATATACTTTATGATCTTAAAAGAAATGTAAATAATTATTACAGTTTTATATATTCTCGATAAGAAGAAATATAAAATTTTATTTGTCTCTTCTAATATAAAATTATTTTTAAAAAAGAAATATTATTTTAATGATGACGAAAATATTACGGTAGTAGATTACGAAGCCTAAACAAAAATAAAGGATAAGTACATGTGAAATCGCTAATGTTTCAGATTTCACTTAAAATGAAAAAATATACATTTTATGCAGTACATTTTTTAAAATAGATATTTAAATATAGATGAATATTTATAGCGCTTTGAGCTCCAAAACAAATATACTTCAAGACGTTAACTACACCAAATGTATTGTATGTATTTTCATTGCATGATTATTTCTTAAATATTATTCATCGTTATTATGAACTTTACGTAGAAGATTTATTTACATCTTTAGTTATCTACCGTATTAGCTCGAATGTAACGCGACAGAAAATGTGTAATAAAGAAAAAAATAACAAGTAATATAAAAAAAAAACAAGTTTAAAAGTCAATTCCTATTTAGGTCAACAACGAAAAATTTTATATTAGTTACTTTTTATTAAATAATTACAATTAATATAAATGTGTATATACATATGACAGAATCACAATATTAAGTGGCAAAAGAAATTTTTTTCCAGCGATCTACACCCTTCGTCATGACGGTAATTATTCCTAAATTTATATCCTTCTAGATACCTTATATAAGAGAAATTTTCCCCCCATATAAAACTAAAGTTAATTATATGAAAATCAAATAAAAAAAATTATGCTTCGACGAGATTCGATCCGACGGAATGAAGATTCTACTCCGACATTCTACCAACTTTAAGACAAGACAAATGACATAGTAAAAGTATTGGCTTGTTTCTTAATTCATCCGGTAAATTAAATGGTTGGAATGCAGTTTAGCCCAACAACTCTTGGCGACAGGAATTATCTGGAGGTATTTTGTCAAATTTGGCTACCTAGGTCCTCTTCGCGGAATTAAAAAATTTTGAAATCGCGCCAAGTGGTTGGCTAAACTGCATTTTCACCAATTAAATTTAATTAATGAATTAATATTTGCAAAAAACTGTATAAACATCAAGTGTCATCCACTACAAGTTTAAACAAAATGTATTTGAACTTGAGTGGATGAATAAAAAGTGTTTTATTAACGATTGAAAATTTGAACAAGATATGTAAATATATATATATATATATATATATATATATATATATATATATATATATGGAGAGTGTGAGCTAATAGTATGAATTTAAATATGATGAATCTAATGCAATTTATTCATTTTACATAAAATAATTCGAAGAAGATAAAATGTGGTCAGATAAACATTTATTTAAAATAATTAATGACACAGGTTACTGTTACTTTTTTAAAACATTTTTGATGTATTTCACTTGGTGTGTGTGTCATCAAATTTTCGATCCTTAATTTAACCAACTTCCCATCAAACTAGAGCTCTGAAACTTTGGGAATCGTTCGTACTCGCCTAACAATGCAATATTTTGACATTTGCGACAAGTTTTAACTAATATTTTCGTTATTAATGCAGTTTAGTCCAACCACTTGGCGCAATTTCAAAAATTTCCAAACTTGGCGATTTTTTTGGCAAAACGTTAAGTCCACGAAGCGAAAGAGGGTAGCCACATTTTGCAAAATACCGCCAAATAATTTCGGTCGCCAAGGGTGGTTGGGATAAATTGCATTCCAACCATTTAATTTAATGGATGAATTAATTAATTTTTGTTAGTTTTAACGTTTTTATGTATTTCATTTGGTGTGTGTTTGTCTGAGTGTGCATAGGTGTGTCATCAAATTTTCGATCGTTAATTTAACCAACTTCCCATCAGCTCTGAAACCTTGGGAATCGTTCTTACACGTCTAACAATGTTATATTTAGACATTTGGGACAAGTTTTAACTAATCTTTCAATATTTTTTTTAATAAACTTCGCCATCATATAAAAACGTTGTTTTTAAAAACGTTGGTTTTTATCTCGAATTATTGTTTATGAATTATTATTTTTATTATTTCTAAATTGATAAGAAAAGTTGCTACATTCCATTACCTAAACCTCGAATTTCGCGCGAGACAATATTTTAACGAAAAATGAAGAGTCAAAATTTATCGCTTTATAATCAGGCTAGTACGATGTTTCATATTTACATTTTTTGGTCTTAAAAACTTTCTCATAATTTACAGTTATAATAAACCTAATTTTACTATATACACAAATATTCTGCAATATCAGCAATAGGTGATTCAATTACATACCACTTATTTTACTTGTCTGGATGCCTCCAAACATAGTGATTTCACGCCTGATTTTCAACATGCAACATAATGTACAGAAAAAGAAAATAAGCATAATATGCAGTCGAGTACACAAAATATTAATACTGTATTCTTTCAGTAATATGGAATATATCAGATCTAAGCAACGCCGGATTGTTACTTGAAAAATCACTAAGAATAACGTAATAACGTCTTTAAACGGCACACAAGTTCAACACTTATGCAGTTTAATACAGTATATGCAAAGAAAATGCCAAACATACGAAATACCTAAAACTACAATAAACGTACCATTTTTGTGTTGAAACCATATATTATTCCGTAGAAGTAGAAAACATAAATTATTTTCTGTGTCACGTGGGCGTGTGATATAAACACCGGATTACTAGAGAGGCCTGGAAAAAGAAATGCCATTTTTTTAGAAGGAGGACTTTATAAGTAAAGTAATTAACAGTAATAAAATTTAAATATGTAAAGTCGATTTACCTGAGGTATATTGTAAAGTTTACTTAGTGCCCAAGCAAGTTTCAGCATAAGTTTCATTCTCTTTTGAGCATCCTTCAACTTAAGTGTATGTAGGGTTTGTAAAGTAGTTATCTGTCCAGACATGCACTCAAGAACCGAAGACGAAAGATAAAGTCCGAAAGCTCACACGGACAGCATCACTTTGCAAGCATTGTCGCCAGCCACCCACTTAACGGTGATTCGCCAAGCAATCTCAAATGGAATCATAACGAAAGTCACAATAAGGTCAGCTATGGCCAGAAGCAAGATCATCAGATTAATTCTGGGTTTTCTGAGTCGATTGCAAAGGAGAGTCACAAAGACGGGAATGTTACTGGCAGCAGCGAGAATGAAGATCAGACTATATAAGATAATCGCCCTGATAGAATCTTCGTTGAAAGTCAAGTAATGCGGCAATTATAGGTAGACAAAAGATCTATTGTAGGTGCCGTTTGGTCGTTAATGTTGTATTCTTCCATGTAAGATTCATCGGACTCCAGAATCCCGATTTCCATGCTTGGTCCAGCCATTTTTGATACTAAGTAATGACAACTCAGCAAGCGGAAAGATCAGACTTTGCGGATAATTCGTATATGGTAACTTTGAAAGCGAGAGTCACTGTTCTGTTCTATTTTATACAGTGTTATAATTGTTATTCTTCGTTATAGTATTATAATGCATTTATGCAATGTTAGTCACATCAGTAGGTGTTTTCTTGAATAATGTACACATATGTTCATTTGAATCAACTATGAAGATGAAATAAAGGAGAACAGAATTCTGCAGAAGAGTTCAATGTTTGCTCTTCATCCCTAGTACTCCAACTTTGATACGTTTTCATCATTCATGTCTGAAAGGAAAGATGTATATTTTTCTATTACAATTCACTGAAATAAATCCGAACATTAAATATAAGCCTTAGTAAGGCTAAACATAAATAAGGACATTAAAACAGTTTGCTTAAATTACAGATAAAATAAAAAAAAAATCCTTTCTTCTGTACATTTTCAGTATGTTAAAAAAAATATTATTACTGATATACCAGAAAATAAATCGAGATAAAAACCAACTTTTTTAAAAACAACGTTTTTATATGGTGGCGAAGTTTATTAAAAAAATATTCAAATATTAGTTAAAACTTGTCGCAAATGTTTAAATATTTCATTGTTTGACGAGTAAGAACGATTCCCAAAGATTCAGAGCTTGATGGGAAGTTGGTTAAATTAACGATCGAAAATTTGATGGCACACCTATACACACACAGACAAACACACACCAAATGAAATACATAAAAACGTTAAAATTAACAAAAATTAATTAATTCATCCATTAAATTAAATGGTTGGAATGCAATTTAGCCCAACCACCTTTGGCGACAGGAATTTTTTGGCGGTATTTTGCCAAATGTGGCTACCCTCGTCCGCTTCGTGGACTTAATGTTCAGCAAAAAAAAAAAAAAAAAATCGCGAAGTTTGGCAATTTTTGAAATTGCGCCAAGTGGTTAAACTAAACTGCATTATTAAAGAAAATATTAGTTAAAACTTGTTGCAAGTGTCTAAATATTGCATTGTTGGATGAGTAAGAACGATTCCCAAGGTTTCAGAGCTCTGGCTTGATTGGAAGTTGGTTAAATTAACGATTGAAAATTTGATGACACACACACGAAGTGAAATACAGATAAACGTTTTAATAATGAATTATTACGAGAACTCGAGATATTAAGCAATCACTCTCATACATACACTTTTAGGGTTATATGATATTTATTGTTTCTGCTTTTTTATATTTATACAAATATCTTTCTTAAACTTAAGAAACTCTTAAATATGTGCCAATTTCATAGTATACTAAAGAGGTACGAATTTATTAATTTTCAGAAAATATATACATTAAGTCTAAGGGAAATATATTCGTTTATTAAGTAAAAAAATAATACATTTTCAACACATTTATAAATATTTACCAAATATTATAATTTTTACCTGTCTTGTGTTTTTACCAACTTGAGTACCTCAAGCTTAATAATAAAATGCTGTAAATATAAGTGAACGATAAAGAACTTTAGGAGTTTCTCAAACTCAACGAGCAACTCAGTTCAACGAGGAATATCGACAAATGGATGATCTGGCTGAAATACTCAAGAAAAAGAAATCAACGTTGGACAGCTAGAAACGAATCATACATCACCAGAAACATGTTTGACTACATACTGCCCAGATTACTCATACACACACAAAAAAAAAAATTAGAATTAGGTTTGGTAATTCTGTGACACTCATCATATTTCCCGACCCAGCACCATCTAATTATCTTTTATTTTCGCTCCACCCAAAAATGTTTTTTGTAGGAAAAAAATTCTAAAATGAAACAGATGTCATCCTAACCTTACTCGAAATTTTCTTCTCCATAGCTAAGCCCTTTTATTGAAATGGAATCCATAAATTGTCAAGACTAAAGAAACTTTCTGGTAGACTTAATATTTTTTTTAGTTCTATTCTTTAAATTTTCAAGCAGCTCCTAGAAAATTTTGAATGAACAGAAAAAGTTTCCACTAAAATAAAATGGAAAGGAAAGTTTAAATATATACGCCTCACTTTCATTTCATTTATTCAATTCATTTAAAACTGCATATGTTTCCTTCCATTTTTATGTATCTGTAATATATACCTGGAAAAAATACAAAATAGTGTTTTTTTTATTTGCGAAATAAGTTAGCTTGAAAATTCTGTGTTTTGAGTGTATGTTTACTCTTGTCTAAGTCAAGAGCATATGAATATAAGGATACTTAAAATGAAAATAAAGCGTGTAGAACACACACACACACATATATATATATATATATGTGTGTGTGTGTGTGTGTGTGTGTGTGTGTGTGTGGGTTTGTAGTAGAAACACTCGATCATAGAGGGAGCAGCCTTTACTACTGAAGGGAGCCCGTTCTTAAGGAGAGTCGACGGTAGTCATCGGATCGAGGAAGACGCCCTTGTTGATGACTCTAGACGATTTATGATTTAAGACGCTGAAGAAGATTGTTTTAATGTTTTTAAATGTTATTGTGAAATGTCTCTTCAAGTATGTGAAACTTTATGTTAATGTGAAACGTCAATATTAAATGTCTATGTGCTAATTCAAAGTTAGATTTTTTAATTAGTAATATCGGCCATCCCCCCCCACACACACATACATATATATATATATATATGGACTATAATATGAAAAACAAAAGGCGAATAACATTTAAGGTATTCTGGGCTGGAAAAACATATTTTGAAAGAAAAGACTCTCGAAAGACTGAAGTATTGTCATGATTTAAGACGTTAATAACTTGTGAAGAATTAATAAATAGATCCTACAATGAGGGTCGGGGTAGTTGGCTGTAAGGCAATCCAGTGCCTCCAATTAAACTGCGAGGAAATTTATTATTACTTGAAATTTTTTTGGTACGATAAGGTCGTAAAGTAACTGATTGTAAGAACCTTACATTTCATCTGTAAAAAATACATGAATTACTGAAGGGAGAATTTTCTCACTTTTTTATTTCAAACTAAGTTTTAAAATTTCAATCTATCTAACCACTGTAAGATTTTATTTCGAAACGTTTGACACTTTGTGATGACTATACTCGCGTTAGGTGGCGAAGAGAAACTGTTCCCATGATGTTCAATCGCGAGTTTAGATCATCGTAAAGATTGGGGTTAAATGAGTACACTTGACTTTGGCTCATGAAGTGGAATTTGGACCACAGGTTCCTTCTGAGATAACTTCATCATGAAAATATTGGTATAAACTGGTACATCTGAGTGCAACTCGTTAAGAAAATGTTGGAAAAATGAGTGCTAAAGAAATAACGGTACTTGCTCATGGGCATAGAAGTCTCTAAAAATTTATCATCATAAACAATTATTGCTTCATATTCTAAATCGAAACATTTTTGCTTATATGTTTTATCCTCTTGTAGAATCATTAATATTTTTCTATTTAATTCCTTCAATTCTTTGAACTTCTGTTCTAAGAGAACAATTCGCGTTTCTAAAATATTTATGTTTTTCTCATTTGTTTCTAAAATTTCCGAAGCTTTATTTATCGATTTCGTAAAATTAGTTCACATCGGCGTTCTGAATTTTTTAATGCTCTCAACATCTATATTTAATTCTCAAATCTTATCAAATTCTTTAAAATAATTCGAATCCTGGCAGGGATGCCAGATTTTGTTTCTATGTTACAAAACAATCGAAATGTTAGTAAAAATTTAATCGTACCGGTAAAGTCCCGGGTACGATCAGTGGATGTTGACGGAGAGCATCTCTACTTGTGAAAACATTGCACCATTCGGTTTCCTATACTACTACATTTATTTTATTTAATTACAGGTTATATACGAAGTCATCCTAAACCTTTAGTGGAAAAGAGGTACATATTTTAAGATTCATGATTACTTATTTTGAGGACACAAATTCTTTTCAATTTCTGTGAAATTTCAAATGGTAATAAGATTTATTTTTAATATAATATCAAAATTATTTTAACATATTAATAATATTTTATATAAATATGACTGTCAGAAATTTTGGTATTTATAAGATTTAAAAGCTAAAGCATTTGAAATTTTGATTGATTATAAGATAAAGCCTTATCGGTCTTAAGAAGTCCTTCAGATGGTGCCTGTCTCCATTTGTTTAGTTCTTGGGCTTGTGTGAGGAGTGCATATATGAGATGATGTTGCAGCTGATAAAATTTAACTCGAAGTATGCCAACGCTATAAGAAACGGACTTCATGATTCCAAGTCACGATCACGTTACCGGGACGACGCATCAATTGTATTTTCACCATACAACGAGAAAATTTTGATGGTTGGTTGTTTTCATTGCTATATCAGACACATTTGGCCAATCTGCGCATAACCTCGTGAATTTATGACAAAACGTCTATGATAGAGACAAAAATTTGATTACTTTATTTTCTTTCAGAAATGAAAGAATCGAAGATAATGGAGTGATAACGAACAGTATTGAAAGTAAGTCGATTGAAGCATTCTTCTATTTATTACCTTCGGGAACTAAATGGCGATAAATAAGACGATCGACCGAAACAAATCAAACGTGATCTTGGCAAATTAGTTAAATTAAAGAAATGTAATGGAGATAAAAATGGATATGCGAGGGGTATGCCAAAGTTGGTATAAAAGATGCAGGAATGGAATAAAGTGCGGAATATCCGTGTGTGTGAATCTGCGAGTAATTTGATATTGCCTGAGCAACGATTCCACTTTGCATTGTAGAAACTGAAGATATAGATTTGCCGTAATTCAATAATCATCTTCTCGGTATCAAGGATTGGAGTAAGCTTGATATTTGATATGTATGCAAAACTTGTTAGTAAATGTGTTGAGAGTTTTGGTTTGGTTTGATTTTTATTAACGTCGCACTAGAAGCGGTGGCTAAGGACCGTGAAGGGGACTGTTTAGTGATAGTGAGAGTTTTTTCCTTTGTGAAATGAATAAGTAAGTGATTTGACTCATAATCTGTGATTTTCTTAATTTATTAAAATTTATTATATCTGGGCTAAGAATCTAAGCTAAAATTAAGTTTGTGAACTAAAATGATGGGATAGTTAAATAATAGGACGTTTCTTTATAGAGAAAAATTGCTAGGGCAAACAAGTGTTTGTTTTTCGTGTTTAACAAAGATAGTAAAAACTGCGGAAAAAGAAAAAAATCACTCGAACTTAACAAAAGACGCATATACCGTTTAAAGTTAGTCTCCGAGCCTAAAAATTTTGTGTCCCAGGGACATACTGTGGTTTCCATAACTACCTGGATTTAATGAATACTCCCCATAAGACATTTTAAATCTAAGACGGGGAAAAGAATCAACGGCATAATATAGATGTCATAAGTAACTTCCATCACTTTTAATTATTTTAAGTAGCAACCGAAAATGATGAAGTCACACTCTTCAAATTACAAGCAATCACTCAATCAGAATGGAAAGAGGCTTAGCAATCCATAACAATATCTGTAAGTGTGTGCTTAAAATAATTAAGATCTATTTTAACAACATTGTGAAAGGTTTAATAATATGGACTACTACAAGTTAAATTATTGAAACGAAAACAACTATTAGCATTTATGACTCAGGCATGTACTTACTGTTACATTGATGGAGATGTGTTATTTGTAAAGGCAAATCTGGTAAATTAAATATCTAGAAGTCTCGCAGGAGCCAAGCGAATCGTATAATTGATGTTATGCCAACATTTTAGGACGCGATTTGGGACGAAAGTAGCATCAATAGTTCCTCTCTTTACAGTTACAAGGAGAACTTGACTTTTGATTCATAAACATTGAATGTAGATGAATTACATTTATTTCATTAGCTGCATAGAGTGCATTTAACAGATGTTAATTTTAGCGCATCATTGTACAACTGCATTACATATAAATATATATTATGGGACATTCTGGAATTTTTCTTGATTAGAAGAGTTCCTTTCCAGTCTATTCATCTTTACTTTTATTAAAGAAGTCCAAATAAATTCCGAAAGTCTTCACATTTTCGTTCTGCCGCTACAAAAATTAATTTCAGTGCGTGTCTATAATTTAAATTAAGGGAAATTGTTTTCATAAGTCTATTATCGTATATAATTTTTAATTTAAAATAAATAAATTCTGTAAAGAAATTCCCTTTTATTGTAACTGTAAAATATGAAATTTCAAGAAGAGTCGAGAAAGTGATATCGGAACCACCCTTGTTCCCCACAATTTATTTCTACTAAATAGTAGACCTAATAAGCTTCCTAACGACTACCAGCACTTAAAATAAAATTTAACCTGAAATAATATAAACAATTGTGTGAAATGAATGAAGTAATATTGGAAAAGAATGAAATCCTTCAAAGTAGTCAACATTTGATTTTATTTAAGCATTCTAAACCTTTTATACTGTTATACTTCCAAACCGTGAAGAGAGTAAAGCCCGTGTCACACAATAAGTGAATAGCAGAGGAAAAAGAATGAGAGATCATGCAGAGTACTTTTATAGCAAGGCAGAAAAGGAAGTGCCACGAAATAACTTTAATTAATCATCAGTAAAAAGGTAATCGAAATGCCATAACACGCGCTACTCCAAAAAGAAAATCAGTATTCTTAAAGATGGAAGAAATGGTTTCGAGTTGCGAAATTAAAACAAAAAGAAAGATGATCCCCCATCTACATGACTAGTAAAACAACTTGGCAATGGTAGTTGACGACCCAGCGAAATGGAATTTCAAAAACATGTTTGGTTCTTGTTCGTGGCATGAAGTGATTTTAAAAAAAATTATATAAATATACAACTTAAAATTCAAAATATTTTAAGTAGCCTATCTTTCATTAAACAGCATTATATATATATATATATATATATATATATATATATATATATATATATATATATATATATATATATATATATATATATCTCTATACTATATATATATATATGTACAGGTGGAGGACAAAATAATACGAACACCTGTGAAAAGGTATGACGTATTTCACACCTGCAGTACAGCCGCGACACCTGCAATAGAAGTCTGCCACATAGTGAGCGTGATGAGGAAGTCTCAACAACAGTCTCTCAACAACAGTCACCTGCATTGCATACGTCTATCAAACTGTCTTTGATAAGTTGAAATGTCAGACCTGCCAGATTTCCAAAAAGGAATGATTTTTGGAGCGCGTTTAAGTGGAGCATCAAATACAGAAGCAGCAAACATTTTCAGGGGTTCCAAAATGTACGTTATCAGCCGTTATAACAGCGTACACTAAAGGGGTAAGACGACGTCTTCAACGCACAACAATGGCCGAAAGTCAAAGCTTTCTGATAGGGATAGACGGGTCTTGAAGGGTATAGTAGCCCAAAAGTACAAGCAATCGTTATCCGAGATAACATTCGAAATGAACAATAATGTCAAGGACCCCGTTTCAATAAAAACTTTCAAAAGGGAACTTTATGCTGCTTACATTTATGACAGAGTGGCAATTCGTAAACCCTTGGTGACAGCAACTAATGTTTTCCAGCCACTCCAATGGTGCAGAGATCACAAAGGATGGTCCCCACAGCATTGGCAACAGGTAATATGGTCAGATGAATCGTCATTCATACTATTTCAGACGACCGGACGCATTTATGTCTGAAGAACACTCAGAGAAGCGTTTGATTCTGAATGCATCTTGCCAACTGTGAAGCATGGGGGGGCTCCATTATGGTATTGGGGGCGATATCTTGGCGCGGTCTTGGACCATTTGTTATTCTGCTTAGGAGAATCCAATTTCAATTACTATCTTAGCATTCTAGGGGATCATGTCCGCCCTTTTGTCCAGACTATATTCCTTGAAGAGCGACAGCTTTTTCAAGACGACAACGCCCCTATCCACACTGCTAGGTGTGCTCAAGCATGATTCAAAGAGCCTGACGATGAAGTTGAACATTTTGCCAGGCCTCCTCCGTCTCCAGATTTGAATATTATTGAACATTTATGAGAATATTTGGAGTCCAAACTTCGCCCCCTAATTCCACCTCCATCCAGCTTTTCGGAATTAGAGACCGTTCTGGAGGAGGAAGGGCTTAATATTCCTTTAAATATTGTCCATGACCTTTATGCATCTATCCCATGTCGCATTAAATCTGTACTTCAGTCAAAAGGTGGTCCAACCCCCTATTAATAAAGATTTTCCATTATTTCACAGGTGTTCGTATTATTTTGTCCTCCATCTGTATA
>BMAW01125256.1:110147-151673 GCA_019974015.1 Nephila pilipes | reverse complement strand
GTGTGTGTGTGTATGAGGGTTCTCAATTAAACTCATATTTTTCAATTTTTATTGTTCGAATAATTAGTAATTAAAAATGTCTACACATATTAATATTTCTTTGGAAGGTAATATTCTTACAACTACAGTTTTCAGGAAAAAAATATTAAAGTTACAAATGTAATTTTTTATGCATTTTAATAATAAGGTTTTAGGAAATAGGACTTCCTATTCATTGGTGCGGGTTAACAATCCCCAAGGTAAGCAATAATATTTTTTTAGGTAATTTGTACTCCATTTTCGCAAACCGTACCCGTTTTGTGACCTGCATTGCCAATATATATTTTTGGATCCTTTTTAAGCCTAACATTATCTACAAACTATAATGGTTATCTTATGCAAACTTCTATAAGTCCCTATAATCCATTTCCGTCTAAACGCTGTTATAAAAAAAAGTTTGGAGCCGTTTATTTAGTGAGAAATTGTATTAAATTCCAGACATTAGTTTTTCGTTTATCGAACAGACTTTTATCAATTCGGAGATCCCCTTCAAAAGTAATGAAAGTGATTTGACATAGTGCTAAGCTAAATAGTACTATTTTAAGGCATTTTTTTTTTGTAGTGATGGGTTGTTCAAAGAGGATTCAAAAACGTTTTAGTGAATAGCTAAAAAACAGTTTTCACTTATTAAGACAATTAAAATGGCATTTCTTTGAATAAATGTATAATCTTGGATGAAAGTATGCAGATTTAAAAAATGATAATGCCAAACTTATTCGAAGAGAACTACGTTTTTAATGCAGAAACTGTAATGTTGGGCTCTGTGTAGCACCGTGTTTTGAAAAATATGACTCTATGACAATATTATAAACGGTACATCGACACATAAATGTATATACATAGTTTTCTCCATAAATATAGTGGATTTAAAACGTAGTTGAACAAATAGATATCTTTTCCTTTTGCTACATATAATCATTTGTACCCTTCCAGTTTCAGGAATGTACAAAAGCTTAGACAACATTTTCACTTAGTTAAGGTATGCGCACACTTAAAAATCAACGTTTTCGTGAAAATTTTCGAAAATTTTTTATTACTTTTTATTAACATCTACATATTTACAAGTTCAAAAATGATATTTTTGCCTTTAGTTTAGTTAATTAATTTATTATTCCAAGGGCATAATATTTTAAGAAATACTAAAATCTTTACTTGCATTTTCTGAAAAAATTGTGATTTTAATTTTTTTTATCACAAAAATATCATTTCTTAAAAAATATTTCATGTATTATTATTAAATGTTATCACGATGTTCAGAACAATTGTTGGTATGTTGTGAACCTCAAACATAGAATTTAAGTCTATAACAATTTATTTTGAAGCTAATTTTTATTTAAAAAAGTGATGTATTTTTTTTATAAAATCGTTTTGTGTTCATTAAGTTTGGTATAACTCATTAAGTTTAAGAGTTATCTGCAATTTTCCTGCTTCACTACTCATATACTAAGTAGGATTTTCCAGGTAATTATCAAAGTATTAATTGTATTTTCAAATGTACTGTAAAACCAGTTCCTCATTTACTCGATATATGGCACCCCAAATCAGCCTCAAGTGATAGCTCAAGCAGCCCCCCTTATTTCTGAACAAAACAGAGCGACCTTTTGTTCTCGCTCTATTTTCCCCTCCTCCCGCTTTTCTTTTCTTCCGCTCTTCCCTCGTTGAAGGTGAACTCCGAACGCCAGGGAGTATTCCAATGTCCATCTGGTACGAAGTCTTTGAAGAAACCGGTAATTGAATTACTCCCCTAGACAAACCAGCCCTTTGCGTAAGAGCACACCAGTGTAGATTCGGGATGTATAACCTCCCACCCCGTTCTACATATATATATATATATATATATATATATTAAAAATATTGTTGAAACAAAAAGAGACCTATACTTATTACAATTTTCTTTATGAACTGTGCCCATGGTAGCCTAGAGGTCATGGTTTCGGATTCGTGGCCGGCGGTTTTCTTTCAGCGGATGGAGCCTTGGCCACCAAAGAACCGCTTTATGACCAGGGCTGATGCACTTCAAATGTGTCTGGGCCCAAAGTCCTCCCATAAGCATGGTAAAGAAATTACTAGAAGAGGTGCCAGCAAAGGTGTCGTCCTCGTCATTGAACCAAAGTTTAAAATTACGAGGTCTGTCACCAATATTCCTCGTGCTGCTTAGTGTGACGTTTATACAAACTAAACAAATTTTCTAAAAAAATGAACTGGAGCGTAAATGTCAAAATGTTTCTTTAAATTTATTTTCATTCAAACTAAGTTTTAAAAAAATTTTAAACATGCAAAAAAAGTTTGAATTTACAATTTAACAACACCATTATAACTAACAACATAAGTGTTTTACAAAAATTTCTTTTTTTTTTTATAAAAAAGAAAGTACATCGAAGGTAGGCCTTAGAGACATTTTGCTAATTTAATCATTTTATAGAAAATATTAATATTTTTTTCTTACGTATCTTTGATATTTTTATTATTTGTAACCGTACATTTTGTTATTATACAGTCTTGTACATTTTATATAGTTTATAGGGAAAAGGGCATCTACATAATTGAATTTTTATTCTAATAAACACATACTGTTATATTTAGGTACAATTTGTAAAATTTACAAAGATCTGTAGAGGAATATTAGTTTCACATATTGTGAATATTTTGGACTGAACTAAGACATACATTTTAGTCCTTTACGCTTTGAGAAGTGAATCGTAAGCAGTTTTGCGCTGAGGTTTATATTGAATATAAAAAGTTCCTCGGCAATTCAAAAAAGAGGTGGTTTACTTTAGATCCAGCACACTCATACACACAAATAGAGTGAAATTTGAAATTATATGATCCGCTTCGGTCATGTTATTTAAATTTGGAAAAACACCTTACACTTGGGAAAAAAACACCGTTTACGTAGATCAAAAATACGCTCTGCTTTATCCACAGCAAAGCTTTCTTTTTCTACAAAACTAAGCAAAAATTAAAACGTGTTAACATTTCAGCTGCAATTTTTTTTATTGCAATATAGAACGAGATATGATGATTAATTCGTACCGTTAACACTTAAGAAAAAATAACAATTTTGTAGCGTTATAATCCTGCAATTAAGGTTGTATTTCTAAAATTTAAAATTTGTTATGAATAAGTTGAGGAACTGTCTGTAAACTACACTAAACTAAAGTGTTTTAAGTGTACTGCTTTGAAACACAAAATTAAAATGGAAGAAGTTTCTCTCACAGTCGAATTTGTATTAACTGATATGAAAGATATAGTTATCGATGAGAATATTCCATTAAAAGAAATATCCAAATATGTATTTAAAGTTTTAAACACTAAAGAAGCGGAAAGGTAATAATTCAAACGTGGATCGAAGATGGTTAGAAATATTTTCACATTTTGAAGAATATATACTGCACGAAAATCTAAAATTATTGATTTAATGTGTACTATGTTGCCCTGGTACAAATGTGGATGTAGAGAGGGTATTTTCTCTTATAGCAAGTAATTAGTAAGCGCCGCAGTACGCGGGACGGAAGTGACGTCATACTCCCCCCTTCTTCTGGCCGCGTTGGTCTGGATATACTGATAAGGTTATCATGTGTACCTATTATATCGATAAGGGACCCCACCCCGTTATCTTTGAGATTGTTACTTACGGAGCGATAAGCTCGTTGTGTTGATATAACATATAAGTTCTATTCTGGATAAATGAATATAATTGGAATAAATGAATTAAAAGTATTTTTACTCGATAAATTAAAAGTATTTTTACTGAGCATAAATTAAAAGATTTTTTTTATACGAGTTAGAGGAAATGTATTTTGAATAAATGTTTCTCTTTTACGCGCGAAGTTGTTGGATATCATTATTTAATAAACTTTTTTTTCCGTTTGAATGAACAGAATGAATACATTTTAATCTGAATTAATTGTAAGATATTTTTTTTTATTTCTTCGCATAAGGTTTAGGAATTGAATATTTGTTTCATACATTGTTTTCATTTGAATGAACTGAATGAATATATTTCAATGTGAATTAATTTGATTTTTTTCTTCTGTTTTACGCGCATTTCTTATTTTGCTTGTATATAAGTACTTGAACGTTTCTTTTAATTTCCTTGCATAATTGTACCAGGTAACGCGCATATATAGGAATGTCTATCGAATATATGTATAAAAATCTTGAAAAACCTGCAAGTTTTACTGGTGTAAATGCATTGTATAGAGCTTTAGGAAATCGTGTTAAAAATAAAGATATCAAATAATGGTTAGAAACTAAAGATTCTTATACTTTACATAAAACCGCAAGACGAAAGTTTAAGAGGAATTCGGTCATAGTATGGGGATTCTGCAAGAAGGTTTGCTCGACGTGTTGGGATTTCGTTCTCAGCTCGTGAGCGGAACTGAAGAAAGTTCTTTCGTAGCCGATCCACAGGTAGTATTTCCCTTTTTTTACGTTTACAGTGATATTGTACAACCTGTGGTGGTAGGTCACGTAGAATATTCTCTTTTAAGAATCATCCGAATATCTGGAACCGACGGTGATGTTGTGAGTGCTCATTACGATAGACCTCACTACGTTCCCGTTATGCGTCAATCTTTTCACACTATTGAAATCGAAATTCGTCTGAATTCTGGTGCTCTTGTGCCTTTCGAAAGAGGTAAAGAGATTGTAGTTCTGCATTTCCGCATGCGCCAGATACTATAAATACGGAATGCGTCAAAGAATAGCAATCATTCACAGTATGTTAAAAAAATGAGTCGCATCATGAAAGTACCGTACGTGTGTTGTACTAAAAAGTTTGAAAACCATTACACGAATCATGCAGGGTCTGGAGTTCCATATTACGAAAGTGTCTCATTTCAAAAAGGCTATGGATTAGGGGGTATTTTTCGTCGATTGTTTAGGACTGCTTTACCTTTCTTGGTGAAGGGCGGAATGGTCGTAGGAAAAGAAGCTCTGAGGACAGGAACGAGAGTAGTCAGTGATGTATTATCCGGAGAAGATTTCAAATCAGCTGCAAAAAAGCGAAGTGAAAAAGTAGGTAGAAGCATGGCTCGAAAGGCTATCCAACATATTCAATCGATGATTGGACGAGGAAAATATAAAAGGAAGCGAAAGAAACAGAAGAGGGTCATTTCAAATAAAGTGAGAAAGGTGAGAGGACAAGATATTTTTGATCCATAATGGCATTTATTTTAAAAGGATCCCCCGAATGTGTCAAATCAGAATTGGAACTTTTTCATTTACCTGCCACCCAAACAGCCATAGAAAGTGGTCAGTGGGTAGAATTTCATCCATTATCCAACGTATTTGATGGCGGTCCTGTTGAATTTCATGTCTCTGGAAGCGGTGAAGAATATCTGGATTTCAGTCAAACACAACTTTACTTAAAAGCAAAAATTGTGAAAGCAGATGGTTCATCCATAGAAAAAGGCACAGCGATTGGTCCCGTTAATCTTTTTTTACATTCTCTTTTCTCACAAGTAGATATTTTCCTCAATGAACGACTCGTTTCCATTTCAAGTAACACATACCCATACAGATCTTACATTGAAACTTCTCTGAATCATGGATTCGATAGTAAAACTTCTCAACTGACATCTGAAATGCTTTTTAGAGATAACGATGATGGATTGAAGAAACGGTCTGAATTTTTCAATTTAAGTGGTTCCGTGGATATCATTGGTAGCTTACACTGTGACTTATTTCATCAAGAAAGATTGTTGTTGAATTTAGTGGATTTAAAAATAAAACTGATTCGAAGTAAACCAGAGTTTGGCCTGCTAGGAAAGGAAGGACATAAAGTAATACTAGAGAAAATTACCTTTTTATTAAGAAAAGTACGTGTAAGCCCAGGCGTTGTATTAGGTCATGTGAAAGCTTTGGAAAATGAAACAGCAAAATATCCTATTAACCGTGTTTTGTGTAAAGCATACTCCATGCCGCAAGGAAGTATGTTGTTTGTACAAGATAATATTTTCATTGGCCAAATGCCTAAAAGAATTATTGTGGGATGTGTCGATAACGATGCATTTCATGGTACATTCACGAAATCTCCTTTCGAATTCAAACATTACGACATCAATTTCATAGGTGTTTACGTAGACGGTCAGCCAACTCCACATAATCCTATGGAGCTAAATGTTGCTCAAAATAATTACATCAAAGGTTATCATAGTTTATTTAGTGGAACTGAAAAATTAGGTCAAGATCAGGGTCTTTTTATATCGAGAAAAGAGTATATAAACGGAAACACGTTATTTGCTTTCAATTTGTCACCTGATCTATGCAATGGAGATCACTTGAACTTGATCAAACACAGTAATCTGAGGCTAGAAATAAAATTTACTAAGGCACTGAGTCAAACCATTTGTGTACTTATTTTTGTCGAATTCGATAACGTTATAGAGATAAATAAGACGAGAAATATTTTACACAACTTTGGAAATTAAAAATGGATGGAAATCAAATATATTTCATTCTATCGCATGACCCTGTTACCACCCCTTTTTTCTGAGGAGTTTTCGCATCGGACACTGTACCGACATTAAAGGGAAAATCTGCATGTGTGGTGAATTTGGATGACTCTATGCAACCCGGATCACACTGGCTGGCTTTCTATCACGAAAACAATCGTCTCGAGTTTTTCGACTCCTACGGACATCCACCAGAATATTATGGACTACCATTTCGAGACTTGGTTTCAAACTACTCTACAGTATGCTGGAATGCAAATGCATTTCAAAGTCCCAAATCTAACGTATGCGGAGCGTATTGTATTTATTTCATTCTCAAGAGAAGTCAAGGAGATTCTATGTATTCAGTTATAAACAATTTACTTCAGTGTCAAAAGAATGATTTTCGATTGTATCAGTTTGTAAAAAAACGTTATGGTGTAAGAATGATTTTTAAGCAATAAAGAAAAATGTGTGTTTATAGCTTTTTGTGTGTGGAAAAAATATCTTACTCTTGTGAAAATTTTCTTGTATAAATACACTTTTACATAAAGTTTTCTTTTAGTTATAATGGAAGCATTAAAGTTAAAACATCCTTTCACGATGATCGTGGCAGGATCTACTGGTTGTGGAAAAACACAACTGAATAAAAGTTAATAGATTTTAAAATGATTTATCCTTTTCCTCCCAAAATTATCTGGTGCTATGGTGCCTATCAATCTCTTTATAGTGAAATGAAAGGCATCGAATTTTATGATGGCTTACCTTCTAATATAAACAGTTTGTCTAATGCTTTAATCGTAATCGATGATCTCACGTCGGAACGTACAGGTGATACCAAATTAACAAAACTATTTACCAAGAGAAGTCACTATCGTAATTTGAGTGTTATTTTTATAGTGCAAAATGTCTTTTATAAGGGAATTCGTGATATTTCTCTAAATACTCATTACATGTTTTTCTTTAAAAATCCACGAGATCAATCACAAGTGATGCATATTAGGAAACAGTTGTATCCTGGGAAAACCAAAATCTTCAGAGAAGTCTGCGAGGATGCTACTTCGGAACCTTTCAGTTACCTTTTAATTGACTTTAAATCCGATACGGGCGATTCAATGCGCTTGAGGTGATGCGCTGGTCTTTTTCCAGGTGATAAATACTATGTGTACCAACCTCGATAATCAGTAAGTCTTGAAAACGCCAGGGCCTCTGCTGTCATAGATTTCGAAGGATTTCATCTTACTTCGGAACTTTTCATCGTAAAAGAACTTGCTGTCTATGCCGTCAACGATGACAGTTTCCGCGGAAGGTGGCTATTCAAACCACAGCATTCTTTCGATCAGTTATCTAGACAAAAACAATTAACTTATTCATGGGTAACCAAAAATCTACATAAATTGAAATTGGAGAGTGGTGAATTACCTTACGAGTTTTTCCGCTGTGTGATAGATGTAATATTTGAAATGTTTCTCTATATTTACGTGAAGGAATTGGAGAAGAAAAAATTCTTTCATTTTTTATTGGGTCGTGAAATATTCAATTTAGATGATTTTGAATGCCCGAAAGTCAAAGAGTTGCCATCTTGAGATTTGTTGTGCCCTTTTTCACACGAAAAGAATTTTACTCATTGTGCCGTTTAGAAAGTCAAAGCCTATGGAAACTTTTTAGAAACTATATAAATTCTGTTGCATGCGAAAATACATATCACTTGATTGCAATATGTCGGCTTGTACACACGAGCATTTAGAACACTTAAAATGGATTGCTTAAGCTAAAACAAAGGGTATCCTTTTGAAAAAATGTCCAAATAGTGTAATTAAATCTTTAATTATGTGAATATGCTTTGAATGTTCTGAAAGGAAATGTACCTTTGACTAAAAATCAAAAGAATCGTTTAGTTCCCTATAAAAGAAGTTTGAGAAAACTTTCCGATAGGAAAGTGCCTATACATAAGAAGAGACAGCTTTTAGTTCAGAGAGATGACGGATTTCTTTCTGTACTATTACCCGCGGCAATTTCTTTGATTGGTTCTCTCATCCATGGAGTTCAGTAAAAAAATGATTTTAGTACCCGAAGATCGAATAGATTTAGTTGATAAACTGTCCGATTTAGATAAACAAATGCAAGATATTCTTCGGAATAAAGATGTATCTGAAAGTGAAAAGGCGAATCAATATTTACAAGTTCTTTAAAAATTTGTAAAAATTCATCATCCTCAACAAGAAGCGTTTGAAGAAACGGTGGAAAATAGTGTAGGAGAAGACATTTTAACCACAAAAATTTTATAAGCTGCTCCGTTTCGATATCAACAAACTGCCTAAGACATCTTGGACCCCAGAGGGAAAAATTGTCTGCAAAGGTCAACGTTTAACTCGTACTATTATTGTTATCTTAATATCAGATTTGCTTTGGAAAAGAAAACAAGCATCTACTTTTTTCAAAGAGTTTTATGCTGCTTTAAAAGAAATGCATATGCCTGCAAATTACATTATCAACACAAAAAATTGTTTCAAAGTACTAATACTATTGTACCAAAGAAGGTTAAACGTATGTATGCAAAAGAAAAGCTTGGATTACTTATTGAATAAAATAAAATTCACATTGGAAATATAGTGTTTGTGTGTTCCTTTTTATTTTACGAAATAAAATTTAAAAAAAACTTTAGTAAATAAAATTAATTTTATCCCCCGTGCTTTCACGATTCGCGTGCGTGTGCGGCGGGCGTGCGGCTCGCGTAATATTTTAAAGATACATTTTAAACGTATTTTTATAAAGAAAATAAAATTTTCAATCGTTTTTTGAATATTAGAAACTTTTTAAGACAAAATTTTACAAGTAGATAGAAAAAACTTTTTTAAAACAAAAAATGAGTAAAAAATTTTAATGATAGAAAATTAATTCTTCTTAAACAGGACAAAAAATAATTTAAACATTTTAAAAATGCATTTTTATTTTAAAAAATAAATCTTAAAGAAATTTTTTTACACGTGGAATTTTCGAACATTTATGAATGTTAGAAAAATACATTTTAAATATTTAATATTTATAAATAAATTTTGAACATTTTATATTGAAAAATAAATTTTAGAACATTTTGTATTCAAAACATTGTTTTTTCCTATAAGGTAAATTTTAAACCTAACATTTTTAACAGAATTTAGTTTCTTTAATAGATTATAGTTTCTTTAATAGAAAATAAATTTTCAAGTAGAATTTTTTTTAAAAAAAGTAGAAAATAAATTTTAAACCATTTTCATAATTAAAAAAAAAAATTACCTGTAACGTTTGTTAATAAGTACAAAATGACATTTTGAATACGAAATAAATTGGTAACGTAAATTTTTATATTATTAAGAAATGTAATTTCTTACAAAGGAAAAAAGACATTTTTTGGAAACTAAAAACTTTTTTTATTGATAATTTTTTTTAAGTATTTACACAATATATATATATTTACAACTTATAGCATAAATATATATGCAAAATATTTATAACATAAAGCAAAATCACGTACAAAATATATAATATTATTTGGAAGTGTTGACAAATCTTTTTGTATGATTATTTTGTCATACACGAACCTGTACTGTTTGGTTTCCATTTTATTGATAACTTTTCTTTTCTTCGGTTCCCGGGTGATCTTATACGGATTGGTGACTGCAATAGATGTATTTTCTAAGCATGCAACTAAGTGAAGCTTGCTGTCGAAATTTGTAAGTTGTGATTTCCTAAAATTTAGGGTAAAGCCCCTCACCTTACTCTCAATTTTATATGCATAGTTTTTCGGACCACCTGAAAAAAAATTTAAAATTACAACCCTTTTTTTCGCATATAGAAAACATTATTTTACTACAACTTCCTGAAATAAAAAATGTTATTTTGTCGAAAAGAAAAACACTTACCAGACACAAACGTTTTAATTGTATCTCCCTCCAGCTCGTCCGTGAAGTCACCGATGAAATTTCCGAGCGGAGGGTCGTTTCTACCATTACTGGCATAAACTAGGCTGTCAGTGTCGTGATATAACACGTCTCTGACTAGTTTATCCATTTCATGATAGAGTTTAAGTCTAGCCCAGGCGGTCGAAAACGTTGCTATAAAAATGTTAGTGGAGGCATCCTGTTCCACAATTTCGTCTGTGACTTGCCATTCAATTGCAGCCACCTCTTCCGAAGGCAGAAAAATATCTGTGATCTGTAAGAATTCGTATAAAAAAATTAGATGCTATCATGTTATAAGTATAAACGTTATTTTATTTTATATTAAAATGAACTTACGTTTTTTGTAGGATCAGTCAAATATCGGTTGAAATCTGGTACACTGTTAAAGTACGACAGTTTCGTTTTATTTAAATTCATTCCCCACCTGTGCAAATAGAAAATATGATAAAACAAATTCTCTCACATAAAACATTAAAATAATTTTAAAGGTAAACAAAAAGAGTTATACCTTCCCCAAAAACTATTGAGGGCCAATTTTTCTACTTTTCTCCTCCCTGGAATTTTTGCAATATGCAAAGGATTTAATTTGATACCTTCCTTTCTCTCGTATTCGCTGATGTATTCTTGTTTCTCCTCGTCTGACGAGCATTCTCTTGGCCATCCATTACTTTCTTGTTTTATTTTTAAAAACAAGTCAATATAAGAATGGAAGAGAATATCAGACGATTTTGAAAAATGATACACTTCGTAAATCTGAAATTAAAAAAAAAAAATAGTGTCAAAGGAATAAAGTCATTGAATAAATAAAATATGATTTCAATATTTTTTCATGACTTACTTGAGAGATGTGGTTTCCTTTTTTCTTTGCCAGTTTCAATTCTTCCGAGACCCAAGTGCCAATAAGAGCTCTTTCGTCATCGGAATGTTGACATGCACTTTGTTGTTTTTCGTCAACACATGTCCGACACAGAGGAAACATCAACTTGTTTAGGGATCGGTAGGGAAATACCGGTAGATACAGATCCGTAGATGGAATCACTTTGCATTTAATTATTCCAAAGTAATTATGCACGTCTTGAAAATCTTCCGCAATTACTTCAGGGTGTCCGACGGGATACTGGCAGTACTTGTTTACCTTTTAAAAAAATTAAGAAAAATTTAACAATGCATATCAAAAGAATTCTATTCAGATAATGTATGAAGAGAAAAAAAAAACTTACCCATGGATAAAGGGAGGAAAAATCTAAGTACTTAATGTTCCCTTCGTGAAGCAATTTTAAGGCGTTGGTACGTCCTCGAAACAAAGAATCTCTTGAGTTCAAACGATCCTGAATGGTGTGTGTCCTCAGGAAAGCTTGAAGCCTCTAATCTTCCTGATTAAGACGCAGGAACTCGTGCTCCCACATTTCCACCACGTTATATCCAAGGGACCTCAGATTTTCACATTTCTCCTCGGTGTGACGCCGTATGGTGCTCATAGTGCACTGTTTCAACGGATGCATGGTGTCTCCGTCGAAGCATACAGTGCATCCATGGAAGAAACAGCCCTACAAATAAACTTTCTATTAAAAAGCTGCTAGGATATACAATAAAAATATTTTCTGTACGTATTTCGATATTTACCTGATACTGATAAACTGTTTTATTTTCCTCACAGTATCCATCTACAAAATTTCCACCAATTTTCTTTTCACCTTTTCCGTTCAAACTGTGAAGTATTTTCAGTTTTTCGGTGCAGGATATGTAATCCAACCACCTATTCGCATCAGGGCTGAATTGCTTTCCATGACTGTAGCCGTGTACTGGAACCATGGCGATAGAATAGTCCTGAATGTGTCCACTCCGATAGGTTGCCATGCAGGCCGATGCAATGGTTACGTATCTGATAAAAGAACATGTACATTAAATGAACGAATTCACACACACAAGGTCAAAAAATTTTACGAGGGAAAAAAAAATTACTTACCGAAATGGATCTACATTCGCAATCTCCATAAATTGTTCTCGAAACACCATACAGCAGCGGTGGGGAATATCAACATCACAACTAAAATGAGACGAAAAATATGTACATGCTCTTTTTTTTTGTAAAATGTACATTCTCTCTCTCTCTATAAAAAATGTTTACGTACCGACAATAGGAAAGCATTTCCGTCTTGAAATTAAAAACATCATCTTGGTGTTGTTCATGTCAAGACATGAATTCACGGCGACAGGCAGATGCCATGGAATCAGGACAGTAAAAGGATTGATCTGGCATCTTCCCAATGTAATTTTGGTTTTTGCGAATATTAAAAAGTTGGGGAAAATACCTTTTCTTTAATTCTGAGAGACCAAAACAGCTTGGAAGTTTTTACAGAGCCATCGGAAGAAAGTTTAACGAATCGATCACTCTGATGTTTAATGAAGGCTGTCGAATGGACATCAGTTTCGACCCATTCGGTATCACTTCCGGCGCTATGCCCTGTTTCAGCAACCAAGCTAATAAAATTTGCCCGTCAAAGCTGAAAAATAAAATGTTTGTTAGACACACCACTCTCAATTTTTTCCCTTAAATATAAAATCAAAATATAAAAACAAACCCTTTCATGTTGTGCGCAATGGCAGTGAATCTCTTGTGACGTGAAGAAAACAACCACTCTCAAAAGTCCTGGCAGGCCGTGTATCCAATGAACACTTTTTCTTTCCCATTAGCATATTGAGCCAAGGCGAAATTTACAAAGTGCTCACCTGAAGACTGGTCCGTCTCGAAATATAAAAAAAAATGATGTCATCATTTTGTTTTTGAGGTATCAGGAGGGGTAAATGGCACAGATGGTCAGCAATATGAACAAATTTTCTGCAAGATGGACACTTGGTGGTGCCACACAGGTGCAAGTGTTTCGGACAATTAAGGCGTCTAATCACCTTGCAACAGTCCATACATTGGTATACCTAAAAGGAAAATAATTCGTAAATGCATTCTATCCAAAGAAAATCGTAATAGTAGAAAAAAAGGAGAAAATAGAACTTACTCGATCGCAAATCGATAATTCTTGATTTCCTTTCGTCGCTTTATGCATTTTAAAACATTCATCTGAATTGCACAGTCTGAATCCTGACACCTTTACGTTTTCCCAGGCGTACAGTCCATTCGCAAGCAAACAAAGCATGTAACACATGGATCAATAAGCTCCGAGACTAACCCAGAGATGGCGCTCGTAGTAAACCAGTAACCAGGTCTTTCTAGAGTACGAACCTTTGCTTGAAACGTGTCAAAATTTTAAGTCGATCGGATCAGAAACAGCTGAGTTATCGAGGTTGGAGTAAAGTCGTTTTGTAGTTTGTTTAAAAAATGGAAAAAACCGAGTTTCGTGTTCTGATAAAACATTGTTTTTTAATGGGTAAAAACACCGTGCAAGCGAAACAATGGATTGAAAAATGTTACCCGGACTCTTGTCCATCAAAAGCAACGATTTGTCGGTGGTTTGCCGAGTTTAAACAGTGGTCGTACCGACACAAATGACGCGGAACGCTCGGGTAGACCTGTGGAAGCCGTTACTCCGGAAAATGTGAGTGAAGTGACAAAAATTATAATGAAAGATCGTAAAGTGAAGCTCCGTGAGATTGCTGAGATGACACAGATATCATATGGAAGTGTATTTACTATCCTTCATGAAAAATTGAGCATGAAAAAGGTTTTTTCCAAGTGGGTGCCGCGATTGCTTTCGATGGAACAAAAACAGCAACGAGTCGATGATTCAGAAAGCTGTTTATCGCTATTTACTCACAACAAAAAAGATTTCTTGCGTCGTTACGTGACCATGGACGAAACATGGATACATCACTACACTCCAGAGTCGAAGCGGCAGTCATCTGAGTGGCGCACAGCTGGCGAAAGCCGTCCAAAGCGTCCGAAAACGCAGCAGTCAGCTGGCAAAGTCATGGCGTCAGTTTTTTGGGATACGCATGGCGTGATTTTCATTGACTACCTCGAAAAAGGTAAATCGATCAACAGTGATTATTATATTGACTTGCTGGTGCGTTTGAAGGAGGAAATTGCAAAAAAACGACCGCACAGTCTCGGGACTTATTGATCCATGTGTTATTTGGGCAATGATGATTTTCCAAGTCTTCAAAAGGCTTATCGCAGGTCTCACAATAATAATTCGAGGCATAAAAACCTTTCAACGACTTGAAAACGTCGTAATGCCCATAGTGCAGCCATAAATTGATGCGTCGGGTTCTGCATTGACCTTGTAAGACACCAGTAAAAATACAAACAAATTGAGACGTGTGTGACTATTTTCACAATCTGCATAAAGCAAAATAAAAAAAAATACCTTATTCGAATTTTTGGACGATATTACCACTATTTGCACATTTAAGTGGTTTTCCAAGACTGTTATGTCTTGGAATGTGCACGGACCCATAGGAACACCTGCAGACTGATGCAGATCAATTGCCCTTTTCAGCCTGCGATTTCTCAGGATTTTTATAGCTTTTCTATCATTTTCCAAGTGTGCTAATGCAAACACAATCACCTTGGCACAACACATTCCGTCATCGGCCATGGGAATGGCTAATATCGAGCGTTTGGTGAGCTAAGTTAACGCTCGATACCATACGGATTCTACCTGCTCCTACAGGTCGTCTCACCGTTATGATATCCACCGTAAACCCATTGTCCAGCTGAATCGTATCCTTAGACTGTAGCACTTTCATTACAGCAGAAAGTACTTTTTCTGCCGTAAGAGAAGATATAGGCATAAGGGTAGTCGATATCGGCCTATCTAAGCCCTCTCCTGAATACAAAATCGGTACAAATCAGTAGCATTCAGGATTACGGTTGTTCTCGCTATCAAAAGCTCGAACAGTCTTCAAACGTTGTCGACAACCGTAGACAGCATGATTCCTCTTAAATCATGAGGAAGTCTGTCTTTGTCGATTTGGGCACGAAAAATGATTTCTTCGGCATGAAATCGATTGTTGCGACGTCTCGATCTTTACTGTAAAATTATAACATCCTCCAACTGTTAAAAAAAAAAGAGTGTTGATTAAAATAAAATAACACACATCAACAAAAAATGCACTGTACTCTCAAGAGCTACAAATAAATTATACATAATCAAAACTAAATTTTAAAAAATGTAGGATAAAAAAATAATACCTCCATTCCATTAACAGACTGAGAAGGTAGATTCTCAAAAAAGGAGATGCTTCCAAGAAATCCTGACTGCATTTAGTAATAATCTTAAATAACAGTACAAAATAATTAAATAAGAACTTATAAATTTCACCAAAAAAAGTTTTCAATAATATATTCACTTACTTCATCGTCGCTGTCAAACGGCATATCTTCATCTTCAAATGGAATCAATATAAAATAATACAATTCCAGTTAATAAAAGCACATGTTGATTTTCAATTGTGACTTAAATAAACAGAACGCTCTAACGCATTATTCTATAATCGAATTATTGATAAAGTCATTATAATAAAAACAAATCATAAAATGTATTAAGATACACTTATTTTCAAAAAAAAAGTATTATTTAAAAATAATACGAATGAATAATCTATGAATATATACTAATATAATTTTTTAAATTAACTAAGCATGTTAAGTAAAAGGAACTTACTTCGCTAAAAGTTCTCTTAGTTGGTTCCATTTCGAACAAAATTTCATTGCTAAATCGGCAGAAACTAAAATCGTAAAAAAAAATAAACTCAAATAGTAAGTAAGCAAGAATAAAATCATAAATGAAAAGGATTTGAAATTGTAGAACCTTATATTTAAGAAATTTGTTGATGTCATATTATATTTCAGCCAGTCAAAGATTTTGTAAAAGTAGCTTCGTAATTTTCAACCAATCACAGTTTATTTGTAATCACATCCTCCTCGTTTATCCGTGATTAGAAATCATACCAGAACTTTTCAAAAATAAGTTTAGCATTTCTGAGAAAAATCTTTCCAAGAATCAATTGATATATCTCCCTCATTGTGATAAGATATTTTATCAGAACTTTCCAAACATTTTAGTTAACATAAAAGTCCAGAAAATCCTTCTACCGTGATTAAGTAAACCTACCCCTTGTTGTATCAGTGATTAAATATTCTACCAAAACATTATCACAGTTAAACCAACATAAGCCTTGGAAATCCTGATTCCATAAATCAGTAAACTTTCGTTGTATCAGTGATAAGATATTTTACCAGAACAATCCCACAGTGAAAATCAACATAACCCTCAGAAATGAAATTCTTCTTTGACAATATACACTAGATAAGGGGGCACAGGCTATCGGCACCGCATTTATCGGTACGCAGATGTTTCCTAGAATTTCGAAGTAAATACAGTCAAGAAAATGAGATAAGAAAAGTAGGAACTCTAAATTAAAATGTTTTCAAATATTAAAAGTATATTTTCAATATACTTACTGGTAATTGTTTCATACATTAAGGTTTTATTATAGTTAACAATTCGTTCTAAATTTATTCAGTTAATTCATTTAACTAAAACGAAATATTAGGAAAAGGATGCATACATGAAAAAAAAAAATTAACTTGTTGAATATTAAACAAGATTGTTAGAAGTTAGTTTTCGAAAAAGCTAAATATGTGTATGTCAAAGGAAAAATAATTCAAGAAGTAATCATTAAAAAATATTAGAGTAAGAAAGTTGTAGTAAAATCATTTAAACATTGAATTTTTTCCATTAAATAAGATTGTGTTAGTCTTCAAAAAATATAGTTCTATTCACTGGATAAAAAAAATTAAATTCATTTCCTATTCATATAAAAAATTGTTTCTTATAGTATATCCGCTAGAATTTTCGTAGAATGTTTATATGTTTATTAATAATATTTGAGCAAGAAGGTAAAATTCAAAAAATGGTGTTTTAAAAAGCGTTTTCTTTTCAATTCTAAAAATAATAATCATTTCGTTACGATACAATGTACGCATATACGAAAGTTTTTAAATTTAAACTAAATAATACTTAATCAAGTATAAATAATTGTATAAACATTCAAGTGCTTATATACATGCAAAATGAATATGATCGTAAAACAGAATAAGAAAAAAAAATTAAAATATATTCATTCAAACGAAAAAAAAAATTACCAAGCAAATTTTTAATTCCTAAAACTTATGCGAAGAAATCAAAAAAAAAAAAAAAAATCTTCCAATTAATTCAGATTAAAATATATTCATTCTGTTCATTCAAACGGGAAAAAAAAAGTTTATTAAATAATGATATATAACAACATCGAACGTAAAACAGAATCATTTATTCAAAATACATTCCTTCTAACTCGTATAAAAAAAAATCTTTTAATTTATGCTCAGTAAAAATACTTTTAATTTATGCTCAGTAAAAATACTTTTAATTCATTTACTTTAATTACATTCATTTATCTAGAATAGAACATATATCAACACAACGAGCTTATCGCTCCGTAAATAACAATCTCAAAGATAACGGGGTGGGGTCCCTTATCGATATAGTAGGTACACATGATAATCTTATCAGTATATCCAGACCAACGCGGCCAGAAGGGGGGAAGTATGACGTCACTTCCGTCCCGCGTACTACGGCTCTTTCTTCTCAAGTAGTTCTGCAGTGAGTGCGGTTTGGAAGAAAATTTTGATTCATGCGGAAAAAATTCTTTGAACAAAAAAATATAATTTTAAGGATTAAATTTCATTTAAATTAAAAATATTAAAAAATCACTCTTTGTTATTCTAAATTTAAATATAATTGAATACAGGAAACTCAGTTTTTTATTTCAGTAGTTTAATCATGTTGTATCACAATACTCGATTTGTACCTTTGCAAAAAAAAATAATTAGTCGTTAGTGACAGGTTATGGCAGTGACACGATCGCATGACTATTTCTAGATTTACCAGAATCAGACAGAGTGACTTACCTTTATCATAACATGCAAACAATCTTGTGTTTTCTTGGAATTGTATTTAACAAACAATACAGGTTGCTTTTGCCTGGTTAAAATCATATTATTAATTTTTTTTTCTTTAAAAATGTTTCCAAAATTTACAGAAAAAAGAATATTTCTATTGAATGAAGTAAACAAACATTTTTCAACTTTTAACGAGCCAATTTTTTTTCAAGTGGTATTTTTTATTCCTTATTTGTTGAAACACATTTATTGAAACTCAATAGATTGGGTGAACTCCTTCCAAGTTCTGATCTGAATAATTTGAAACTGACACCATGTAACAGCCATTCAAACAAGAATCTCCCAAGGCAGCGAAACTTCTTTTCAATCAAATATTAAGAGACCGATTGAAGTAAAAATATTGTCCAATCCAAGTGGTTACTGTCGATCACCCACGTCTTAAAAGGGGGAAGGAATAAGAACATCTTGCTTTTTCGAAGTTGTGAACGGAAAACGAAATTTTGTGCGACCGGTAGCTGTGCTAAAATAGATAGCTTTATGAATAGCTTTGCACTAAAAATTAAAACGCTTGGAAGGATAATTAACATGATTCTTAAATTTTGGTTTAAATATATCCCCAAACAACGATGAACACATTTTCAATTTTAAATATTATGTGGGGGGGGGGGTGATCTAATGCAAAAATGAGCAGATTTTCAATTTTTACATATTGTGAGAAAAAAAATGATTTCGATGTCAGAAAAAAAGATTAAATATGATGGAAATTTTCTTAAAAGGTAAATATTAACAGCTTATTATTTTAAGATCTATTAAAACTATTTTTTCCTACTGTATCCAATAACATGTTATGATAGCTTTGCTGCATAACACATTGAAACACAGGTTAAAGCAATTTACCATTTGGTGATTTTCTTTTACACAGTACAATATTACTGCATGAGTCCGATTTGTGAGTTTAATCTGAATGTACTATCAATGTGTCTTAAACTAATTTCTTAGAAAACATTTTAAATCCTTCATTTTCTATTCAGCATTTTGGAGAAAAAAATTTACGCAAAAAATTTTGAAAATAGAAAACAACATTGATAAGAAACTTGTATAATTATTTTTATTATATATTACTCTCTTTTACATAATACAGAATCAAATACACCCATATTGTTTCCAGTATAATCTATTGAATATATAGTTATATATATATATATATATATATATATATATATATATATATGAATACAGAACAATTGACTAGCACTTTTTAAAATTAATTTTGCTACGTTGGAATCGAAGACTGATTTTGAGTCACATAGAAAATGAACTAACAAAAGCTAATGAACGTGAAAAATAAAGAATGATTGTTCTCAAATTAAGTGTACGCAAATAACGACATATGTCAAGCGAGATCGAGGTAAGTGGAATATTTTTCATTCAGTGGTAAAGGATAGCTATAGCAGACCCCATAAAAAAAATATAATTTTTTTTATAAATTAACTCATCAGATTAAACATTCAATCGAAATTTCTGAGTGGTAGTAAGTATAATTTGATTGAAAATGAAGTTGTCAATTACTGAAAATGTATCACTTCTTTTCAATGTATCTAAAAATATAATTAAATAAAATATATAATTTCATCGTACATATAACAGTGTTTAGACATCGTGTTAAAAGAGAGGAAATTGATCATTTCAGTTTCAGATTATCGTAATGCCTTTGTTACCTCCAAATCCTGTTATAATTTGAAACATTGAATGATATGTTCAACTTAACTTTTAAGAGTCAAACATTCTTTTAAATGGATGGCCAAATCCACTAAAAATGCTTAAAGAGGTATTCACATTTATTTATTTCATTAAAGACTTCATTTCAACAGAAAATCATAAAACAGTTTCAATATATCAACATATGACCATCTTACCACATCAATGGGAGAAATTTCAGAACTTGCAGATTTAACAGCTTCGGTATACATGGAGTATTCTTATTCGAAATCGGACTCGAACGAAAGAACTGAGACCACAATCTCACGACCATAAGCACTCAGCTATCGAATCAGCATAATTTTGTTTACAATTTACATAACATTATTCAAATTTAAGGCTTTCGCACACAAATGATCTTTTTTTTGTGTATTAAGGTATTGTGTCATTGTGACTATCTCAAATGTTTGAAATTTTTTGACTGAAAACTCAATAATTTACAAACGTGACACAATTTAAAAGAAAATAAAAAGATAAAAACAAACGATCTGACAGCTAAATGAACGATGTGACAATCGGCGTCAGAAAGTGGAAGTCAAGGTTTAATTAGCTGTTTAAAAATGGTCAGAAGAATTTGAAATCACTTCTGCGCACCTGTTCTCTTACTCGGTTGGACCTTTCTCTCACGACTGATGGCTAATTTGCATAGTTGTATGTTAGTATGGCAAGAAGCCACAATATTTCCCCACGAAACAGAAGATATGTCATGACTCCGTCGAATGATTCAATTTGGATCTAACTTTCAGCCTCGGAGCCTCCGTGTGGTAACCAGGAAAGAATAGTATCATTGTAGCTCATGCGTGAAGCAAGAGGTAACTAGAATAAACTGTATCTAGAGGTAAAACTAAAACAGGGGACATTGCCCCTGAAGATTAATTCAAAGACTTGCCGTCTTCGGTTGGTGCGTGCATTATGACTCCGGGCACACTAGTGATAATTTTCTTCTTCACTGAGATAATTTTCTCTGGTAAACACGGGTGAAGAGCACCCGGGATACTCTAATGATTCTTCTTTGATTCGACTCTCCTTCTTCTATGCAACCGATTTCTGTCTCTTTTCATTTTTTCAAACATTTGGCTCACAGATTTACCTTGTTTAGCGCAGCATGGTTACATCTGGACCTTGCGCAGTTAAAGTTCATTATCAATCACGTGCACTACGCCCGTGTGCATGTGTTGTATGAAGAACGATCTTGATTAGCAGTTTCCTCGACAGATTGTAACTGGTCACTACCTAGTAATGTAGCCTTAATCCTATGCACCAATACTTTCTCAAGCTTTACGCCGATTTCCATCATAAAACATTTACTGTTTCAAAATATGGAACTATATAGGATTCATCACAAGGTTGTTCCAGGTATATACGGACTGTATCTCTACTGACAAAAACGCGCCTTGTGGTATGTACAGAAAATTTAGGGACATAATGATTTAAAGTTGAACAATTTTGTAAGGTTTCTATTCCTTTTTTAACAGTTGCACAAATCCTCGGACCGTAATTCTTGATGAGGAGAGTGAAAATTTTCTCCATACTATACGGCGAGTATTTAGAGATATTAGGTCTCGACCCCCCCTACTTGACAGAAACTGGGGCGGTTACAAGTTCGTGACTATGACAACTTTGCTAACACTGTATATTAGTGGATAAAATAGGTTATCATATTATGTGAATAGAAAAAATAATCTCGGAGATTTGGTATTTTAAAACTTAATTTTCTTTTTACCTTAAGGGAAAAATTAATGCATACAAACATTTCAAATAAAAAGAGTTATAAAAAATAAATCAGAAGAAATTGAACCCATTAAACAAATATTTTCACACGGAACAAAATTACAAGGACAAAAATGAAATTTCTTATATATATAAACATAATGTTTTGAAATTTAAACTAAATTACAATAACCCTAACTGAAATTTATTGTTCGCATAAAATTATTTCTAGAATGAATTTAACATTTCAACAATATCTATTATGAATACGAGGGTTGCTATTTATATTTCTGTCCTAATAATGAAAAAACAAATATGTAGGATCGAAATTGGTTTTATTGTTTTTCAAAATATTCTCCATGATGATCAATACACTTTTGCATGCGTTTGAACCAATTTTCAAAGCACTTTTTCCAGTCCGATTGAGGTAACTCCAAAACATGCGTTTTGAATGCATCAACCGCTTCTTCGAGGGTCGAAAATCGTTGTCCACGTAATTTATTTTTGATGTGTGGGAATAAGAAGAAGTCATTGGGTGCCAAATCAGGGCTGTACGGCGGATGACCCATCAGTTCGATCTTTCGCTCCGTCAGAAATGCCTTTGTTTGAGTCGATGTGTGAGAGCTCGCATTGTCATGATGAAGAATGATTCGCCTGTTCTTCTGCTTTTTTCGAATTTCTCCGATGACTTCTGGCAAACAAATGGTCGTGTACCATTCAGAATTGACCGTCCTGCGTTGCTCTAACGCCACTGTTGCCACATGACCGTTAATGCCGAAGAAACAGGCAATCATTTGTTTCGATGTGCTTCTTCCTCGAACAACTTTTGTTGGTTTTGCCTCATCTTGGAAGACCCATACAGTTGATTGCTGCTTTGTTTCCGGCTCATATGCATAGATCCATGATTCGTCACCTGTGTAGATGTTATACACAGCCTTTGATGTACCTTGAATGTATTTTTCCAACATTTCCTTGCACCAATCGACACGAGCCTTTTTTTGAGCGTTTGTCAGATTATGCGGGATCCAACGCGAACAAATTTTTTTTACGCTCAAATGTTCATGCAATATTTTATTGATGCTAGTCATACTAATGTCCAAAGACGCCTCTATCTCACGGTATGTCACATGACGATCTTGCTTTATCAGTTCACGCACAGCATTGATCTTTTCTGGCACAACAACGGATTTTGGACGACCTGCACGGGATTCGTCCTGGATCGAACATCGACCACGATTAAATTCGTTATACCAATTTTTTACAGTGCTGTAGGATGGCGCTTTATCGCTGTATAAAGAATTAAGTTCATCGAAGCACTCTTGTCTTGACAATCCACGTCGAAAGTTATGAAAAATAATGGCACGGAAATGTTCACGATTAAATTCCATTTTTTGACAGAGAAGAACTTTTCAATTTACTGTCAACAACACAAATAAAGCTATAATGGTAAATCGTTTGCTGAATTTATGTTTAAAAATATCAAACTTTCGATTAAAATCGTCTGCGGTCGCCTAGCAACACTTACTGTTGCCAAGGCCAGAAATATAAATAGCAACCCTCGTAGTTCAAATGAAATTAAATGTAAATCGTAAAACATAAATTGAATAGTTGAGTATCTGAGTAGAAATTATCACTCAAGAAAAAATAAGGATCAATGATATAGTGAGGAAAATAAGATGTTTAATGACATATAGAATCTAATATATTCGAAAAAGTTTTGGAATTTATAAGCACTGAAAATTTAACGTTCTTAAGAGATAGTTAAAGAAAATATCATAAGTTTTTCCTTATCCTTCGTTAAAGTTTAACAATTTATAATTATTTAAATTTAATAATATTTTTTTTCACATTTCATCTCTAATAAATCAAAAATAGACAAAAATGAAAAATATTGTAAACTACTAATAATATTGTTGTAAAACAAACTTCTTTGAAAATATGACGAAAATTATTATTTTACCTTTATTATTGTATCCCTAAGTAGAAGTGAAGAGACTGAAAACTCTAATCTATCTTCTCCGTCACCTGTTGAACAAATGCCTCATAAATAAATAAGACTTAAAAATACATCCCAATGCAATTCTAAATCCAAAGATCCTGAAGCTCCCCCTACTGGAAGAGAAAATGTTTCCTTTCAGGCGAAATACTTGAGAACGACAATGGTCATATTAAAAAGAAAAGCTAATTTGTTTTCTATTTATTAGCCACCAAAGAGGCTATTGTTTTCTAAACCCTATAAATGTCGTACCTGACCACTTTTGAAAAGTTAAAATTGTTTTTGCGTATATTTCTGATGTCTACTTTCAACAATTTCGAACATAATTTTCAAAAATACGTCATAATAAATTTCAACTGAATTTTTCATTAGATTGAAATAAAATATAAGCAATATATGTCTCATACCTGTTTTTACCACTAATTAACCATTTTAAAAAATTTTGTTGTAATAAATTTTTTCCAATTTATTTATTGGATTAAAGTGAAACAAATATAGAAATTAAGTATTTTATTTACTTATCGATTTATGTATTACCTCAAATCCTATGTTAACTGGGATCAAGGTATGACCGAAAAAAATATCTTTATTCAGAATTTTACACTGTGAGGCAGATATTTTTCCCCCTCATGAATTTCAAACTACATCTTTTTAGTTTGGCCTCCAATAGGAATGTTTTAATTTCAAATCATTTTACTATTAATTTACTATTATTAGCCAGCCAACAGGATATCGTTTTAGGTGGATCACTTAGGCGTACTAGAATACTTTTCATTTTTTTCTTAATCTTTTCTGCAATTTTAATTAAATTTAACTTAAATATATTCAATTTAATAATGTATCGTTTGTTTTGATTTTAACTATATTTAGCTCAAACTACTAATAATATCTAAGTTAATAACTTATCATTTGCTTTAATTTTAGTTACATGAAGGTAATATAATATTCAAATTAATAATTTATCGTTCGTTTCAATTTTAATTAGATTTAGCTTAAATTTATTTAATTTAATGATTTATCGTTTCCGTTAATTTTAATATCGGAAAGGTTACTAGGGTCTGTTTCTCTTTATTTCACTGTTTATTTTAATTTTTACACTTAATTGAGTAATTTAGTAATAATTATAAAAAAAAGTGCTCTTTGGATGGATAGCTATTCTTTGCAAATCTTTACACTGAACTTATTAATTTGTTATAGCTATTTTCTATTTTTATAAAAAAAATTCTTTTTCAATAATAGTTAATTCCTTTCCATAACCATCATGAAAGTATTGAAGTTGCAAAATGATGATTGCACAATTTAATTAGCGACGCATAGGGCTTAAAAGAAGCCGTTCTATTTTGATTCGTTCAATGATGCACTTCGATTTATGGGCTTTATTCTCCAGCAATGAGTAATTGAGTTCACTTTGCATTTTTCCATATACGCAGTGCATTAAATATTTTCAGTACAGAGCAAAAGTTAAAATAAAATAAAATTTAAATTTACTGTTAATATTTCTGATATTAAAAATTACTTGAAATCGTGTGAAAATTCTATTAAGAACTTGTGTTTTGCATTGATTTTTCTCTCTCCTCTCTCTGTTTGTGTTTTTGATGAAACGTTTGGAGGAGAATAATGTATAATTGGGAGGGTTAAATTTATTTTTCTTGCTCGTGACATATCGAAATCTGCTCGGTAGCTGAGTAGTAATTTATAGTTGCGAGTTCATTCCATATGTTGTTTCCATCGATTGTAGGTTCGAGTTCCGATTCCTCTAAAATTTTTGTCTGCAACATATTGAATCCAAGGCTATTATGCGAAACAAAAAGGATTTTTTTTCTGTTTCTGGCTCCTGAGCAAAAAAGAAATATTCCTCTTTTTACATCTCAAGACTAGAATTTTCTAGTTTTCTTCCAAATTTCTCCTTTCCATTACAACTCAAAGCAATCTGAGTCTTTCGACACGTTTTCAATTTTAAAACTATAACATTCAAATACTTTGGAGTAAGTTAAATTGCTTTCTAAATTTCTCATTTACATTCCGCTTTCAAATATTTGACATTAAGATAAATATAAAGTAGCTTTTTAAACTTTTTCGATAGATTGCAAAAGAGTAAAAATCACTTATATGTATAGACTTATATACTAGTTCTGAAAATGTTTCGTAATTAGATCTTTTTTATTAAGCATAGAACTAAATTAAAGGATTAAAACTGTGATGTCTGTATCGTCTATTCCATTTATCAGTTAACTTAACCGTCTCGAAAAACATGTTATTTCCATTTCAAAGATAATGCTTTTTCCTTTGGAATGAGGAAATATTACAAAGTCTTAAAGCCTTTCAAAATCGAAAACACATTTACAATATTTATATATAAACATTCAATATTTGAATTTTATCCGTTTCAAATATTGTAATGGATAAAATATCATCATGCAAGGAAGAATTCTATGGAAATTAATTATAATTTTTCTTTTATCTTTTCACTGTCAAAAGTGTTTTCTAATGTCTATGAGTCTGCTGCTTTACATCAGTTTTCTCCACTCTATGAAATAAATTTCAATTCCAGTTGAATTTATAAGCAAAATAGCTTTTATTATTCCATGGTGGAATCAGGGATGAACATGATTAGAACCCACGATTAGACTAGATTATTTTCGGAAAAAGAACTCGCTTCCCTGACAACTGGGTATCCATATTTTGCTCTAAATGAAAGTCTTTGTTATCACAAACTTCCATAACGTAAAATGTCTGAATCTACTTGTATTTTTTTTAATTTCAATATGGAATGTATGAATTCTTTAAAGCTAACTGAATTTAAATTTTAAGTCTTAACGAAAATTTAGATTAACTAAGTATCGATTTCTCAAACATTCATTTACTGAGCTGCTGCTCATCAAACCTTCCAACACCACTGCAATAAAAACTTTTATAGTTTCTCGATATCATAAAAATATAACTATATAATTGTTGAGGTCGATAATTTTTAACATATAAAATTATGTACCTTAAACTCGAAAGAAGTTAATTTAGAGATAAAAATTGCTCTGTTCCTTATCGTATCCAGGAGAATGTCAAATGTATGCCTTTAGATTCAGAGTTCTTATGATCGAAAGGGTTTGATAAAATGCATAAAAATTATTGGTTAGTATCATTACTAGCAAAGGAGCATAGTGTCTTCGTTTTTTTATGACACTTTGTAAATTTCGTGCTTTGTACTTCATTTAATAAATTTTTTCTTTACTGTTTGTAGTGTTACCCGTAATATCTCCTTCACTTCGAGAATCGGATAGTTTTACTCTAAGATTGGATGGATTGGCGCGTGTTGCAACCTATTACTTTGGTCTTGCAAAGACAATTCGGCTATCAAAATGAACGATGACGAACGGTGGCAGCATATTCTTGTAAATGTTTGAAGTGGACAGTAGTCTCGATTGATACCGAAAGAGATAAGATTTTTGAAAGTGATTACGGGACTGGCTCATACAGAGAGAAACTGATTTATTCAAATATTTTGTTCTGCAATAGTTGGATTTAGAACAGTTCTTTAGCGAAAAAGAGGGAACAGTCTGACTGAAAAAAACATCCACAAAATATAGTCGAACAAGGTCTCTTAATTTTAAGACACATTTATTTGGCGTGTAGAAACTGTACTTGAATTCGAAAATGATACAAGAGTACTTAGTAAGAATTATGGATAGCAATATAATAAGGAGTATTATCTCGGTTAAATCAATTGACATTGATTGATTCATTAATAATTTATTAACGTATCTCGCAGAAGTAACGCGATGGTAATTGGCGAAAGACCTCATCACTTTGAACTTCGGTCAAATGATGATCCAACAGTTTTCAAATATACTTCACAATTTGATATTAGAAGAAGTTGTGAAGTTTATAAAAGTATTATATTTGTTTAAAAAGGTATAAATTTCCTCCAATTTACCAGGTATAACTTTAATTGAACAATAAACAATTGAAAGTAATGTACATAACTGATAATAATCATAAGTTTCACAATAAATATAACTGAACTAATTTAGATTAGAATTTCGTAATCACTGATTAAATAATGTTGTTGAATACAATTTTTTTTCATTATCTCCGGTGTTAATGCTTAAATGTTAATTTTTATTTAAATAGATTCACTTGCCAATATGTATTTTTACATTCCCAAGACATTAAACCGTTTAAATAAAAACGTATTATGACGAGAACAGAAAAAAATATTCATATAAAGCAAAGATGTATTTAGAAGTTTTCTACGAGCATATTTTAAAGAATTAAAAAAGTATACGTACGCACTCGTGAGAATTAAAATTCATTTACTAATACAGAAATTTCTAGATTCTAACTGAGCAAAATAATGCATGTCTATTTTAATAATTTCCTCACCAAGCCCATTCTTTCTCTACTGGTTTTCAGTGCCTGGAGATATTTTAGGTATTATACGTATGGCTAACCTAAAATGATTTTTTCACTTATTTTTATTTTAAACGAGGCATATCATGTGAATTATGCCACAAAATAGTTCTACATGACAATTGTATATAGAGAAAGTTTACATGTTTAAAAAAATAAAGTCAAATAACAAAGTAATTTATAAAGTAACTTTATCCGAGAGTTATATTACAGGAGATTGATTTAAATAATTCAATTCCATAACATACGTGGCCGCGGTAGCTCAGAAGGCATGGTAACAGACTCGCCGCCGATGGTTTTCGTCGAGTCGTGGAATCCAGCTTGGGGGCCATTAAAGACTCACCGTGTAGCCGGAGTTGACGCTCTGTCGAAGCTCAAAGTTCTCCCAATGATGTGGTGTGGAAGTGAAGAGGAGGAGTTGCCAGCTTAGGTTTTGACTTCGTCACCTGGTCGAAGCTCAAATTTACGAGATCAGCCGCCAATGGGCCTCGCGTTACTTCTGTGTGACGTTTATAAAAACGAACCAAATCCAAAAAATTGCGACCTAAATTAGGTAGAGAGATATTTTAGATCTTAATTCACACATATCTGTAGCATTATTTCGTCACCTATTTAAGGAACTCTGATGGTATAAGTTACAAAATAGGATTTACTTGCAAATTAAATGAAAAAAATTTAATTTTAGGATATATATATATATACATATACTCAGGATCGACTCTACCCAAACTCTAATTTTGAAATAAAATAATTATCCTTATTAATGAAGAACTAATGAAAAATTAAAAAAAAAAAAAAGACGGAAAGTTCATTAGAATCATATTTAAATTTCTAAGCTCGCATTTGAAAGTTTATACCTAATATTAATAATGAATGTGGCCGCGGTTGATATAGATAGATAGATAGATACATATACTCTTTTTTACACGATTTTGAAATAACAAGATTCACCTATATACTTTTTTACACGAATTTTTTGTTCTAGCACGAATCCAAAAACATTTTTTTTATTCTTACGTTGATAGTAAAATCAGAGGACGGTCGGTTTATGCCCACACATGCGTGAGTGACTTGGTCTACTTCATGACTCATTTATATTGTATTCTGAAGTTAAGAGGAATACCCGAATTTTGTAATCACTTTTTTTTTCTTTCTTTCGTTGTACTTCAACATCAACAGACATTTCGTTCTTCAGTCTTAAAAGTTTGTTGGAGAAATTTTTTTTTTGTCATGCGTGCGTGAAAACTGGTAGTTGAGTAGTACAAAAATCAGCTGTATGTTTGGAAATAACAGATGACTTAACTCGCGAGGGCTTGAAATTTTCTACAAGTATGGAATAACATTTACTTACTGATGATCCTGACATCGAGAAATTATAGGCAACTTGAGAAACAAAAACAAAAAAAAAAAAAAAAAAACAGTCGCGCTAATAACAGACTTTGTAACAACGAATAAACCAACAGAGGTCGTTAATAAAGAAATAAATTATTCATTTGAAGCAAAGCCGAAAGTTATCTAGACATATCTCACACATTTACCGATTATTGCAATTTTGATCCAGCTCGTAATAAACATACAGGCTTGTTATCAAGCAGCGATGAATAAATGTTAGTAGTTTTATTCCTGATTCCAATTTGAATTTTTATATGTTGTATATATATACCCATGGACTGAAGTTTCACTGTATACAAATTATAAATTGTTTTAAAAAAAATGAATGGTTTTTGTTTTTTGAATTGTAATACGGATTTTATTATTACTATTCTACTCAGTATTTTAGAAAAATATTTAGAGTTTTTTCAACTTACATGATTTTTTAAAGTTACATATCTCCGAATGTATCATAATATATGGCATGTATTTTTTTATACGAATTTGTTCGCTTGTTTTCCTTTCAACGTATCCACGATTTAAGAAAAAGAATCGGATATATATATATATATATATGCATACATATACTCAGGATCGACTCTACCCAAACTATAATTTTGAAATGAAATAATTATCCTTATTAATGAAGAACTAATGAAAAATTAAAAAAAAAAAAAAAAAGACGGAAAGTTCATTAGAACCATATTTTAATTTCTAAGCTCGCATTTGAAAGTTTAAACCTAATATTAATAATGAATGCGGCCGCAGTTGCCTGGCAGTCATGGTTTTTGGATTCGTGACCGGCGGTATTCGTTCAGTCAGGGTTTCAACCCTTGGCAGCTAAAGGCCTGCCGTGTAGCCGGAGCTGATGCGCGTTGAATCTGTCGGGGCCCAAACTCCTCCCGTTGGTGCGGTGTGGGAATTAGGAGAGAGGGCACCAGCACAGGTGTCGTCCTCGTCACTTGAAAGAGGTTCAATATTACGTGGCCCGTCGCCAATAGCCCTCGTGTTGCTTTTAGTGCGACGTTAATAAAACTAAAGTAAACTTTATAAATAATGAATGGACAAAAATGAGCAGCGGAACTAATAGGGAGGGCTTTTTGCTTAACCTTTGCCAAGATAATGTTATTTGCAAACTGTAGAGTTACTAGTTTAATATAATCCCATGCAATTTCATTTCGTTTTTGAAAAAAAAATCTTATAATTTAATTGCTTCTGTAAAATAAACGAGAAAGGAGACATCTTGTATCGTAATAAATAATTCATAAGGATTCTACATTTAACTAATTACATATTTTAAAAAAATGTTTGAAACAACTATTACCCTTCATTAGATTTCATGGACATAAAATTCATGTTCAATAACATACAATGATCAATGTTTCCTTTAATTTTTCTAAATTGAGAAGTTCTGTTTTAATTTCAGAAATTTATTTATTCTTGTTAAATTGTCTGCAAAATTCTTCATTATGCTTTTAGATTTTCTACGGCTAATTCTATTTACGAGGTTGTCACCAAGTCTAGAATTTATTTTAATTGGTATCATTATATCTTCAATTGAAACTCACACAGCTTTAAAAGTAAAGATAAAAGTAAAACTGATTAATTTATCGAACATCTAAGTTTAATCATTTACAATCAGCAATCTTAATATTCTCATTTGTATTATATTAAAAAAAAATTAAATGCTTTTGAATTTATTTTTGGTATCCAAGAACTTCAGAAGGAAATGAATATTAAAGAATTATTATTGTAAAGAATCCAATGGACAAACGATAAATTGTTGAGTTTATTCAGTAGGCCTTCAAGGATATTATTGCGATAAATACTATTTTCAGAAGTGTTTCATCACATATTTTGTTATATTTAACGCTTAATGCTTTCAAAACGTTATTTACTTCATATATAAAAAAATACGAAATTTTTAAGCAATTTCGAAGCCAAGGGATTTCGAAAGAGAAATGTTATAAAAGTAAGTAATATTTACGGGATCATTAAAGTGAGAAGTATATAAAAATAACAGCATTGCTGAAAAAATTAATTATATTTAGTTATACTCTGAAAAACTACCCAACATTAAAAATATTCGACTAAGTTCGTTAAAAATTAGCATTTGTTTAAGAAACTCACTTTTACAAGCTTTTAGCGAAACACAAATTTATTATCGAATTTGCTTTCTAAATAAGACAACAGAGTTTCTGATAACCTATCATGAGGAATAATTAAAATATTTCCATGGATACTATTCCAAATGGTTTTAGTTAGTTTGTTTGTTTGCTTTAGTAGTTTAGTTTTTTTAACTAGTTTCGAGTGGGAGGTGCCAGGTCTGATGTCATCCTCGTCACTTGATTGAGGTTGACAAATTACGAGGTTCTTTGCCAACAGTCCTTATTTTGCTTCTAAGTGCGTTATTTTTAATAAATCTGTATGAGAAACAATGTTTAATTTCACTGATATTTTTAAAAAAAATTGATAAAGAAATAAATATATTAAATACAGGTAATCAAATGATGAGGAGAAACGGGCAAAATCATGTAAAGTTTTGTCTGTCGATAGATACACAAAAATAAATTACACTTTGTACAAGGTTGTGCATATTAAAAGCTAAATGAGAATAGACGGATAAAATCTACAGACAAATTTAATTTAATTTTTCATACTTTTCACCGCGTAATTTTGAATTTCAATTATTTTAATTATATTATTTACTTCTGAAGAAATAGCCTAAAATGGAAATTTTTAATTATCAATCAAAATAATTTATATATTTTTCCCAAATTCGCTCAAAATTAATATTTCTTTTCAAGTATTAAATTCTATGTTTTTCACGTGAATGTAATTGATATCCATTTAACTTAAGGGGGAAATTATAAACGATACATGACTACAATAATGAATAATTCTAACATAGAAGGTTTCCAGTTTGAAAAGTATTTTTCGTAATAAATCGATTTGAAAAAATTGCAGATGTTCTCGGAATCAACGACGACAGAGAGTGAAATGAGTTTGTAAATGATCCGAAACAGGATACCTCATCAGATCAGTTGTTCAAGGTGTCAACAAAGAAGACTGGACGAGTTTTCTTCTGATTCAAAGTTTGGGAGTGTGAATCGCCTCTGTCACTCTATGTCACCAGCACAAGAAAAGCAATCTCCATAATAGATGGAAAAGTAACTCCCCATGGGGTAACACATACAAATTTGAGCGTAACTTTTTTTTTAATTTGTCTAAAATTGCAGAAATTTTATGAAACTCAAATTATCCCCTTATTTTAAGGATGACTCTGTCAAGTTTTTAGGAATACGATCCAGAAAAATGATCGAATAGGAACATGATTTGCACTGTGTGCGTACTCCTAATGTACACTCTATTACAATAAAAGCTTGGGAACTTTCAATAAATTCTCAATATCTGGATAATTTCAGTCGGAATTTTCGACCTCCTACATTTAAGTGCAGAAAACAAAACACGAGGGTGGTCCAAAAAGTAATCGTATTTGCAGACAGATGGCACCATTAAAGTAAATTATTGCTAACATAGAGTGTTGTCATCTGTTTTACGGAGCCGAAACAAATTTGACATTGATTGAAAAGTTAATTACAATTTTTGATAGTCATTTGGTAACAAATCAAAATGTGTTTGTGGTAGCGTCGTCCTGGGAGATGAAAAATGTCTCGAAAATCTTTAGTATCATAGAAACTTTCAAATTATTGTTGCCGGTACAATGAGCTATATTTGTAAATACTATCGTTCGCGACGTTTGAATTGTAAAGTTTGTAAGATAAAATATTTGATGAGAGCTTTGTCGTATTTTTTTTTTCGCTTTAATATTGATATATTTTCACAAAATAGGATAAAATGAAACAAATGGCTCGAAATCCGAAATTTGTTGGTTATGAAACTCGGATGAAGGGCCCTTTTTTAACGATATTTTTATACCAATATTGAAACGAAAATTTTATATTTGTGAATTATATTCCACAGTTTAAATGAGAATTTTATCTTGTGAAGTATATTTCAAAGTTTAAATATTTAAGAAGAAAAATAATCAAATAATTTATAAAGTTATTTTTATTGTAAAACTTTGAAGTTTTCTTCTCTGCATGTAAAATAAAATACAAATTGGAAAAAAGACACAAACTAATTAAAATTTTTTTTGCATATATCTGTGTAAACTTTTTATACATAAATCAATTCGTAAATTGTAATGAAAAATATACTTTTGTAAGTATAAGATATATTATAAATTGTATTTAACAGCAAAAAAAAAATATTTTAGAAGTTAAATATAATTTTGAAATATATCTAGACATGAATGTAAAGATTTATAAGATATATATATATATAATTATACCTCGTACATCTTCATTCTTCATTTTCCAACCCTACCTTTTGTAAATGTAAACAAAAATCACTTTTCAAGTCAAATATTTCGACAAGAGGTTAACAAAATTAGTTATTGCTATTTCCGTCGAAGTTATTCCAATTCAATTCCTCGGAATGTCTTCTGAATGGAGAAAATCGAAGGAAGAATACAAATCATTGGAATCACGATGTAAAGAAGATGAATTTGACTTGAAAAACGAAATTTATAATCTTAAAAAAAAACACGTTCAAAATAATCGGATATTAAGTGAATTTAAAAGGAGCGACTCGAATTGAACGAAAAATATTGTATTCAAGTGTTGAAATCGATTGGAGACGAGGTATTTTTTAAACAAACCATGAAAAGGGACTTGATTATTGTTTAAGACACAACAATTAACAAACCGAGGAAAGATTAGAATTTTAAAGTGACAAACTAGGTCGGATAAATAAAATCTTAAGAAAAAATCGACTTTTCAGAAGAAAAGAAACTTAATGAATAATATATATTTTTCTTCTGAAAAGTTAGCTTTGTAAAATAAATTAATATTCACACATATTTTTTATTCACACAATTTCATCATTTTTTATGTATAAAAGAATTTTTTTTGAGTGCATATCATCATTGTCCATGAATGGCATTTCTTACCTAGGAAGAATTGTTACATTTTAAACAATTATAACATTTCATTATGTTTTGTACAATAGAGTTTGTTGAATCGATAAATAAATGTGTTATCATCTAGATATTTGAATTCTGTGTTCATTTTCGAATCTTCGTCATTGATAAATGGAATTACTGGTTCGAATTTCGTTTTTGTGAATCGAATAGCTTTGGTCTTTGGTGAAGATTCTTCAGGTTCTGTTTTAATTTTAGTCTTGACTAGCTAAAATTCATCGGAATTTTGATGTTCTGATTAAATTTCAATCTCTTCCGGAAAAGATTCTTCAGAATCTTGTGGCATTCCTTTCTCATCAGGAAGAAATACGTCAAAAGGATCGAGAGTCAATAAAAACAAATACCTTGTGGGGATAAATGTCTGTTCGTAGAGTATAAGTTAAACACGGTCACTTTTTTACAAGTCGTTTGAGGGTGACTGAGAATCGTCTAGTAATTAAATTTGGGTGTAACAGTAATTTTCCAGTATCTACTTGTCGAAACCACGTTTCAAAAGAGTCGGTCGATGAGAAAGTCTTAGCAGCAAATCGTTCACTTCGGAAAAATTAGCCAATCGATAATTTATTGCAATAGGAGTCCCGTATTTCACGTCATTTTGAATCACCATCACATCTTGCATAGTTCTTTTCAGAGGTAGATGCTATTTCAACATGCCAGAGACATTTCTATAGACTAAAATGAATCCAATATCATATACTTTAAAAATATTTTTCTGGCAGTAATAACACCATTTAAATAAAATTTAACGTATTATAATTTGAAGAAAAACATTTTATTTACTACAGAAACTCTTCAAACAGGAGAGACTAAATGATATCGCAAAGACAGAGACTCGTTTTTATACACCCACATGAGAGGAGATTTTTGTTTAAATAAGTAATCTAAAAGTACAATATTGAATTAATATTTATATTTAAAAAACTTTTTTTAAAATATATAAATATTGACATTGGTTAGACGTTATTATTAGTAATAATAATGTCCCCCAAAACACATTTCAATACGGTCGATATGGTCTGAGAAGGAGTGATAATCAAATTTTAGGTATTTGTAATACTTAAGCACATGATGAAGAGTTTATATATATGTAGTTTCATTCAGAAATGTAGAAGAAAAGGTTCATTTTTAATATGGTTCACAGGTATTTAGTGTACGACGAAACTTGTGTTTTCATATCGCCGGACGATAATATTGATCAAGGGTCTCCAAACTACGGTTGTATGGTGATGAATTGATTAGACTTTGAGTTATTGCAACTTATCTATTCAAACAAAGAGCTATGGACTGTATACAAAAATATGAATGTTTATTTGAGCGACGGTTGGTACGTCGTGCTCCTAGGGTGATGTCTACAGGAAGAATGAATACAATAAAAAAAAAAACAAGAATATGACGACTAGCGCCATCTGCACTCGCGGGTCGTAACAGTCCTCGCCATTGAAATGAAATTTCAATACAAATATACACACACATAATATGGTTACAATACTTAAATACAAAATACACGATACATTATACAATACTTAAATATGTGATTAAAGTTGAATTATACACAAACAATAATTACTAATTACAAAATTTCATATAGGTAATATGCAAAAGTTTCTAATTGTTCTCTTCAATATGTTTCCGTTTGGCATTCGCAGGTTCACAACTCGGACCTTACCATCTGTGCCGGGAAATACTTCTGTTATTCTACCAGTACTCCATTTCGTACTGGGAAGATTTTCGTTTTTTATTAACACTAAGGATCCGACTGAAACATTATTTTTTTTTGAATTTCCACTTGTGACGTTCTTGCAAATTATTTAGATAATCCCGTTTCCAAAGTTTATAAATGTGTTGAGTAAATTTTTTTACTCTTTCCCATCTCGACAACCTATTCTCGTTTATATTAGTTACTTGTGGTTCAACTATGGATGTTAGGGGTCTGCCAACTAAGAAGTGTGCAGGGGTCAGAGTTTCGAAATCATCGAAATTTGATGTCAAAGGAGTGAGTGGTCGGGAATTTAGTACTGCTTCAATTTCGCAAAGTATGGTAATGAACTCTTCAAGAGTTAAATGTGCATTCCCTACAACTCTTTTTAAGTGGAATGTAAAGGATTTTACCCCTGCTTCCCATAGTCCTCCACAATTTGGGGACCTCGGTGGGATAAAGTTCCACTCTATGGATTCACTAGTCAAAAAATCAGCTAATGTTTGATCAGGCGATTTAACTATTTTGAACAATTTTTTAATTTCGGCGTTTGCGCCAACAAAGGTTTTACCATTATCAGTGACGATTTTTGCGCACTTACCTCTCCTACCAAAAAAACGTTTTAAACTTGCTATGAATGCTTGGGATGTGAGATCAGTCACAAAATCCAAATGTATAGCCTTTGTGCATAAACATACGTATATTACCACATAAATTTTATTTAGTACTCCTTTTCTTTGATTTTTAAACTTTATAAGGAATGGGCCTGCGAAATCAATGCCTGTGACATTAAAAGGGTAGTTCGGAGTTACACGATCTCTCGGTAGATTAGCCATAATTTGATTTGATGTGATAGGCTTATTTTTGAAGCAAATTACACTTTCATGAATAATTCTACGACAATTATTTCTGCCATTGAGTGGCCAGAATTTCTGACGAACAAGATATAAAAGTGAGTGGGGTCCTGCATGCAAATATTTTTTATGATAATAACACAATATAATATCAGTTAAAATATGTTTACTCGGTAAAATCATTGGGAATTTAGCCTTCTCATTCAAATTTGAATTCGCAAGTCTGCCTCCAACTCTAATAATGTTACTCTCATCAAGAAAGACATTAAGAGAAGTTAACTTGCTTCTTGTAGGAATAGGCTCACCTGCCAACAATTTACGCATTTCTTCGGGGAACTCCTTTTCATGTAAGGAGCGGATCAGCCAATTTTCAGCATAACTTACCTCTTGTGAAGTAAGGGGTCCCTTTATCTTTGCACTTCTGGTTCTGCAGTTATGTATGAACCTGTAAATAAAACTTATAACTCGAATTAATTTTACATAACTGTTTGATATATTAATTATGTTCGCAAAGAAATTATTTTGAGACATTATGAATGAAGTAATTGTCAGGGAAATGTCATTTCCAGGATTTGAGTTCTTTTTCATTTCTGCTGCATACAATCTTTCTGGAATCGCTTCATCTAGTCCATTGGTCAGGAAGTTGGTTTGACTCAGAAACGAGGGTCCATTCCACCACTTGGAGTTCTTTGAAAGAGCTTCGACACTGATTCCTCTTGTAAGGAGATCTGCTGGATTGTCCTTGCCTGAACAATGGAACCACGACTTCGGATCGGTGAGGGATTGGATTTCCCGAACTCTATTCGCCACAAAGGTTTTCCATTTATGACTGGGACCTTTGATCCAATATAAAGTGATCTGAGAGTCCGTCCAGAAAAAGACTGTAGTTGGACATTTTCGATCTATTATTTTCTTAACTTCCTTTGTTAAGCGTGCAGCAAGTAGAGCACCCATCAGTTCCAATCTGGGCAGGGATAACTTTTTCAGAGGTGCAACACGGCTTTTAGATGTTACGAGATCAACACTGATTATGTCCTTGTGCTTAACTCTCAAAAAGGTGGCAGCTCCGTATGCTCTTTGGCTAGCATCGGAGAAGGTATGGATTTGGATTTCACTTGAATCTTTAGCACTGGAATCGAGGATCATTCGTGGAATCTTTAGTTCTGACAAAAGAGGAAGTTCTGACCGCCATTGTAACCATGTTGCATAAATATCTGGTGGTAGCTCGTCATCTCAGGCTAATTTTCTTAGCCAAAGTTCTTGTAATAAGCATTTGAGCTTAATTGTGTAAGGCGATAAAAATCCAACTGGATCGTATATTTTACCAGCTGATTGTAGCACAATTCTTTTTGTGACAGGTTTTGATGTATCCAATTCTAGCAGTCCTTTCACATCAATTGTGAAATAGTCGTGGATGACATTCCATGGTATCCCTAAAACTTTTGATGATTGGACTCCAGAATTGTTTTCCGAGTGACGAGGATGTGTCTCAAGGCCTTCGTATTCCCATGTTTTCATTAAGGCTTGATCATTTGAATTCCATTTGCGTAATTTCATGCTAGCATCTTTCATGATGGTATCAGCATCCTTTGATATTTTTAAAGCTTGGGAGATGTCATCAGCACCACTAATTACATCATCAACGTAGAGACAAGTGTCGAGCATTCCAGTTGCTGCTGGATACTGTTCACGATATTTCTCGATATGATGCTTAATCGTTGCGGAGAGTAAGAAAGGACTCACGTTCACTCCAAACATCACACGCTTAAATCTGTAAACTTGAAACTTGTAGGGCTCGATTTGATTTGAACCAAGTTCTGGAAACAGAAATCTAACTGCATCTCTGTCCTCGTCGCGCAATGAAATTTGTAAGAATGCACGTTCTATATCTGCGATAATAACAATCTTGTTCAAGCGAAAGGAAATGATCAGATGGAATATGTTTGGATTTAAATTCACACCTGGCCATATACAGTCATTAAGAGCTAATTGTCCATCTTCATGGGAACTTGCATCGAAAACTATGCGCATCTTTGTAGTTAAGCTTTCTTGACGAAAGACCGCTTGGTGCGGTAAATAGAAAACTGCTCTGTCAGTTGACCTTTCAGTTTGTAGAACCTTTTCAATTATTCCTTGCGACTCATATTCTTTCAAAATTTCAGAATATTGAATGAACAGAGTTGGGTCACGAATGAATCTTCTTGTTAATGATTTAGCACGTTTTTTTGCAACGGAAAAATTGTCTTGTAATTCTTGTTTATCCTTTTTCCAGGGAAACCCAACTTCATAACGAGCATTATTGAAACGTACTGAAGTCTTAAAATATTGCATGGCTTGGTCATCTATATCACAGTTCGGTTCGTCTGTAATGCCTAATGACTCTAGTTCCCAAAATTTTGTTATACTGTTATCAACCTTATCTTGGAGGAAATTGCAATAGTAATGGTTTGATTGTTCGTTTTGAATGGAACCTGTAACAATATAACCGAACACAGAGTCTTGCAATATTATTTGATCGTCATATAACTTTATTTGTGCACTCTTTAATAACTCATAAAATATTTCCCCTCCAAGAAGAATGTCAATACGTTTGGGAATATTAAATTCCGTATCTGCATAAATTATATTTTTTGGAAAATTTATTTTTGTGATATCAAACGGTTCTGCAGGAACACATCCTGTTATTTCAGGCACTAAGAGAAAGTTAAGTTTTCTTTTGACTGATCCACTTTCGTTTGAAATTTCAGTGATCACTCTTTCCTTTACAGCAGTGCAAACACCGTTCACACCCACAATTTTCGCGTTTATTTTTTGTTTCTTCAATCCTAAACATTCCGCGGCTTCGATGCTACATAAGCATTGCTGACTCCCGCTGTCTAGAAGTGCATTCAACAGACGCCAGCTGCCTCCCGCACTTTGAACTTTGACCTTGGTGGAGGAAAGCAAAACCGATTTGTTCTTTACTGTTGTATACAAACACGATGTAGCGGTTGAAGAAAAATTTACTTGTGGTGAATCGTTTATCGGCGCAGGAGTTGGGTCATAAATAATCCTAGATGAACTCTGCAGGGAGGGAACAGGAAGGTTGCCGTTCGTTGGGTTAGATTCTAAACGGGGTTTACTTGCATTGCAAAGAAGTGAATTATGGTTGGCATTGCACCACTTACATTTTTTGTTTAATTTTAAACAGTTCTTAATAAGGTGATGACCGAGACAATTAAAACACAGATTTAGAGATTTCACTCGATTGTTCCTATCTTGAATAGACATATCATGAAAGTTTTTACATTTAAAAACTGGGTGTGGTTCTGATAAACATAGAGGGCAATTTTTTTTATCACTTTTTACAACAAACGTTTTGAATTTGAGAGGATTTTCGTTCTTTGGTTTCAACGAGGAATTTCTCTGCACGTTTTCTAAAGCTTGGCTTCTTTTAATTAAAAAGTCTAAAAATTTATCCCATTCAGGCAAATCATTGGAATGTAATTCCATTTCAAATTGTTTACGAGATTCATCGTCTAGACGTTGGGTGATAACAAAAATTAGCATTGATTCACACAAAGCGTTAGGTTCTAATTCTAATTGTTTTAAAGCTCTCAGATGACTCTGAACGGAGTCAATTAAATTTCTAAGGTGAAATGCAGATTCAAATTTTATTTTGTTAGGATTCAACAGTTCAGCAATGTGGCTATTAACGATTAATCTTTTGTTTTCATATCTTCGTTTTAAGGCGTCGAATAAAGATACGTATGAATCATTAACTGTTTGTAATTGTTTTGCATTGCCTTTGAGGGCAGATTGTAAATAATACAATTTTTGAGAATCCGATAAACAAGTATTATCATCAATTAATGTTACAAACTGAGATTTAAATTGTAACCAATCAACATATTGTCCCGAAAATTCAGGTAAATTAATAGAAGGCAGTTTTACGTTACAATTAGTAAAATCATTGTTTACAGACAATTTAGAGGTATTCAAAGCTGAAGATTCAAGTAAAGTATTGAGACTCACCTCTAAATTATCAGCGTCTTGTTCCATTTTATCCAAACTGTTTTCAAAATCAGGGAGTTCTTCATCCGAAAGAATGCTGTAACTTTCGTTTCGTAAAACGTCGATTTTCGCTTTGACCTGGGAAAGCGAGACTTGTTTACTTTTTACTTCCACTTGATTCAATGGAGAATCAGCACTTTCTAAAGAGTTTTTAATCCGAGTAATTTGACCGAGCAAATATGCTTTCCTTCTGCTCAACACGGTGAGTTCCGATAGTTCTTTTGGCGCCATGTTGTCAATTTTTGATTCTCGGGCTCGTGTGACCACAAATACTGTATGGTGATGAATTGATTAGACTTTGAGTTATTGCAACTTATCTA
>BMAW01125256.1:91944-110137 GCA_019974015.1 Nephila pilipes | reverse complement strand
AAGAATGAATACAATAAAAAAAAAAACAAGAATATGACGACTAGCGCCATCTGCACTCGCGGGTCGTAACAACGGTCCACGGTTCCCTCTCATCCGAGACCTTTTCTTCTATGGAAAGAAATTAAGGAAATTTAGATGTATTCTGTCAAAATCAGCCACCGCTTATACAGACGTTACGTTTTTATAGAATTAAACTAGAGGCGTGCATTAGTTCGTTATAAGTGTTTTCCGACCCTTATTACTGCATTTCAAAATTTTATTTCCTGCTCACTTTTTCTACTTTTGTTCACAGTCAATGTGAGATGAAATAACGCTATCTAAAGACAGAGTTTTTAAATGGTTTCCTACTTGTTCAAGACTTGATTATTTTGATCATATTTTGCCAGTTGCGGTTGATTGAGGCGAAGAGGAGGCATTAGTATCAGTCAGCATCTAATTGCTAAATATGTTGCATTCTATTTTATTTAGTGATTATTTCTTTCACGTAATTACTTACCAGTGTACTTACCAGTAAAAAAGTATTGGGAATGTCGTTAGTTTTAACAAGAATTTTCTGAATATTTTGAAGAAGAAACATTAAAAGCAACAATCTCTCTACCATCAGTAGATATATTTGCTAACGATATTTGGATAATTTTTATTTTTTTTAAAACTAAAAGCCCATTTTATTCGATTTTCCTTTTAAACGACAGCTGAAACAATAGCATGTGAAGATCTTCCACATCCAGAAATTTTGTTTATTCCTCGCATTAGAGGGTGTTGTTTATATCTTCTATTTGCGGTTTCAGAATTCTTTATCACTTTTTACTTTGGACACTTTAGCGTGTTATTTTTAACTGGCCTTTAAATAGAACATTGGGATGATAAGCATTCAATTGATGCATTATTTCTCCCCTTATAACTAAGAGTTAATAAAAAGTGTATATCTGTCCTATTTTTTTTTATCCCTGCTAAATTATGCCAATGCAAAGTTTTCTAAAGATAGATGAAGCATTGGAATTGATTAATAGATTCAGATGAAAGCAATGTTGAAATTACTGTGTTGCCACTAGGATTCTAGTAAACTAATTAATGAAGTTAAAGGTGATGACAATGATATATATATTGGTGTGATTATTGTAAATGACGTTTCTAAGTCTATGGAAGTTAGAACTGGAGACAGTTTCCAGCATGAACCATCTACAAACTCTAGTGTTTCAATATCAAAGCGCAGAAAAAAATTAAAAGACATGAGTCATCTTGCAAATCCCCGCAATATACAAAATGGGAGTTACAGGCTGAATCTACTGCATTTGACTTGCTCATGCAGATGGAAACTGCAAAGAAAAATAAAACTCCATCAGAGTTTTTTGAACAGTTTTAATTCTATGAAGTTAGCGATCTCATAGAAAAAGAAACTGTAAGATATACAACAGATGTAAGAAATGAATATGATTTCCTGACCAATGGTAACGAAATACGTGTTTAGTAGAAATTTTGCTTCTAGCTGGCTATCAATCTCATATACCTGTGAACGTAATTACCGGTCAGATGCTGAAGACCTTGGCATCATCCTGGTAGGAAATGTTATTTCACGAAACCACTTCCAAAAGAAGAAATCTTATTTATACTTTGTGGACAATGGAAATGTATATCAGCATGCACAGGATAGATCTTTCAAAGTAAAATCTTTGTTTGACGTACTCAGTAATTGATTGTTGATTTAAATTGTTGATGCTGATCTCAGTGGACTGTAGAATTCTCTCAAAAAATCATCACAATTGTAGTGCTTTTAACTATTTATTACGAACTCAGAACGCACTCCTAAACACAGACTCTTTGTTTACAGGTGGTGCTGCTGCATCAGCGCTTGTGGTTTGGTACTGAACAATCCGCCCCACGTTGCAATGGTTACATTCAACCATTTAAACTATACAGGTATTTCCATTGTAAATAGAATATGAACACATAAAAACATTATATCACACAATGAAAAAATATATATAAACTCATAAACAAATACTAAATAACACAGAAAAAATGACTCTTTTGTCATCATCAAAGTAAAGCTTGATTAATCTACCCAATGCCCATTTTTGAGGCAGTAAATTTTCTTCTTTTAGAAGAACTAACTCGTTTATTTTCACGTTACCTTTTCTATCATCCACTTGAACATCTGTTGCAAATTATTAAGGTATTGTATGTGCCATTTCATTCAAAAAATTTGAACTATTTTTATCAATTTGTTTCTAATTAGACAAACGATTGTCTTTGACCTCAATTAAATTTGGCTCGACTACAACATTTAAGGGTGTGCCAATTAAGAAATGGGCAGGGGTTAATACATCATACACATCAGTATCGGAAGACAGAGGTACAAGGGGTCTCGAATTAAGAATTCCTTCTATTTGGGTAATAATCGTTAACAATTCTTCTTAATTCAGTCTGAAATTTCCTAAAACTCTTTTAAAATGAAATTTAAATGCTTTTACTCCACTTTCCTAAATACCACCAACATTAGGTGCTCTTGGTGGGAGGAATTTCCAAAGCATTCCTTCAGTTGTCATATATGTAAGGCTATCGTCAGGTTTTACAACAAAATTGTATAGCTTATTGAGTTCCTTTGAAATTTACTCCAATGAAATTTGTTTTGTATTGTCGTTATGCGGTTTGCTACAAACGTTTTTAGGAAGTACGGCTCTATTCGTATCCACAAAAAGACTATCATTGAATCAATATACAAGTAAATATTAACTGTCTCAAGTTGTAGAGCATTTTTTACTTTTGTTACGAGTTTTGCTAAGAGAACAATTGCGCTTAATTCCAACCTTGGAATTGTAACACGTTTAAGAGGTGACACGCGTGATTTACTACAAATCAGTTTCACTTCGAAGGCACCACTATCTGATGTTGATTTGCAGTAAACGACACATCTATAAGCAGAATCGGAAGCATTTGCAAATCCATGAAGCTCTATATGTACCGATATTTTCATCAATATGCATCTCTTCACACTTACACTGTTTATTGCATATAAGGACTCGTTGAAGTTTTCACACTGTTGTGCCTTCATTTCAGGAAGGGGATCGCTCCAGTCTAATTTAAGACACCACAGTTGTTGTAAAAATACTTTTGCCTTCGTTATTACAGGACCCAAGAGTCCGAGGGGATCGAACACTCGTGCAATCGTTGAAAGCACTAACCTTTTGGTAGGCGGAACCACGCTTTCCACCTGAATGTGGAAAGTGAAGGTATTGATGGAGGTTTTCCATGTTACACCTTGCGTCTTTGTCTCGTCTTGAAAGTTATAGTTACTATCAGGCCCAGTTTTAAGTTCTGGGTAGTTACTAACTTACTTGTGTAGTATCATACCTCCACTACTGAGCGCTTTTACTAACTCGAATTGCACTTCTTTTGCCACTCTCAGACTGTCTGCACCACTGAGAAAGTCGTCCATGTAGAAGTCTTTTTATAAAACTGGAGATTCTTAGGGATAATTTTCGTGCTCATCGCGTGACAATTGTATTAAAACTCTAGTTGCAAGATACGGTGCACTCTCTGTACCGTAAGTTACAGTTTTGAGCTCATACGTCTTAATTGGTTCGTTTATTCTCTCCCTCCAAAGAATTTTCTGAAATTTAGTGTAGTTCGGGTCAATTGAAATCATCCAATACATCTATTTTATATCAGTTACAAAAACATAAATGTGTTTGCGAAATCATGTCATTATATTGAACAAATCTTCCTGAATAATCCCACCGTTATATTGTAAGGAGTCGAGGGAGTTCCCTAAGGTTGTTTTTGAGGATGCATTGAAAACTACACGAAGTTTCGCAGTACTCTTATCAGGGCACTAAACTCCAAAATGCGGTATATAATACATTCCTATTTCTTACTCACACTCTGGAATTTCTGTCATGACCCAATTCTTAGTATTCACGTAAAAATTCTCTATACAGTGCTAAATACTGAGGCTCTTTTAAAAAAGGATTCCACAGTGAATTAAATTGTTTAAGGGCAATATCTTTGGATTTCCCTAGGCACATTGGATCATCTTTTAATGGCATTTTTACTATGTATCTTCCTGTATCATCTCTCTTAACATTTTTCTGAAAGTGCTCTTCGCAAATTATTGCCTTTTTATTTTGGGGTACCTCAATCTGCACATTTTCTAATTCCCAAAATTTCTCCATAGTTTCATTCAACTAGTATTATCAATGAAGCCACAATATACCCTTCCCTGAGTTTTAACGGGAACGCTTCCACTTGCTACGTATACAAAAACAGTGTTTTGAAAAATCAAATTACTATTAGATGGACAAATTCGACCTGGCCGTAATAATTCATAAAAGATCTCGGCACTTAACAATAAATCTACACGACCTGGCAAGTTAAAGTTTTCATCCACGAGTTTTATATATTTTAATTCTAAAAAATTAATTTCAAACATTTTTGACGGCATTACATCCGTAATTTTAGATACAATCAAAAAATCTAATTCTTTTTCAAAATTTTCCTCAAGGTTAGAAGTCGTACCATTAACAACAGATTTAATCGTAGTAGATGTATCTCCTATGCCACAAACTGTCAAATTAGTTTTATTTCTTTTTAAATTAAGACTATTCGCACAATCTGTCGTCATGTAGTTATTCATGGCTCCTTGATCTAAAATCGCAAGCACTCTGTAATTATTTCCCATCTTATCTCTCAATAAAAAAAAAATCACGGTACTCAGCAGAACAGTTATTGACTAGTTTATTATTCGCGTAGAGAGTACGGAACTAATATTTTGATTATTGGCTGTATTGACCGCTGTTTAAAACACAGGCGCAATTGGCGATAAATTAGATTCACTCGCTCTCACTGTGGAGGAAGAAAATTCAAGGTCACTCATGTTTGTTGCACTTTCATTGCGCAATGAGTCTAGCTTTCTCGAATATTGTAAGGAATTGTGATGACGCCTGGTTTTTTTTCTTCTCGTTTGCACAAGGAACAAAAAAATTTGATTTACAGTTACTAAAGAGATGTCTGCCTTGGAAATTGAAACAAAAGTTGTTTTTCTTAATTACCTCTACTCTTTCAGATACGAGTAAAGCCAAATAATTTCTACATTTCCGTAATGGATGATTTTCGAAACAAAATCCGCACTTTAAAGTTTTGCTGTTAGCTAGAAATATTTTAGACACACTTTTCGTGTTAGAGGATTTTTTGATTATTGACACTCATTAATAATTTTCCCCATGACACAAAAAAATAAATCTGCTTCTTTTCCTAAAGCTACGGCATCATACCAACTAACTGATTGTCTTACGCTGATATGAGACGCGGTTTCCTCGTCTAATTTTTGGAGTATTTTGTCCGATAAAATTAATTGTTTTAACTTCTTAAAATCTGACACTTCTCTTAAATTTAAATAATAATCAAAACTAGTTGTTAACCGAGACGAAAATTGCACGTGGTTTTCATTTGCTTTCCTAGTAGTTTTTCTGAATTGCTCCAAACACAACTGGAGGGGTGGTTTGAATTCTCTAAATACAATTTTCTTAATATTTTCATAATCATTCAACTCATTATCACTTACATAAGAAATTACGTTTGAAGCTCTTTCATCCAGTAAATTCAAAAGAATCTCTGCTTTAAATTTATCGCTCGTTTTTTGTAATAAATGATCTTTCTAAAGAAGCAAAAAAGAGACCCCACTCTTCTGATCGACTAGGGATTCTGATTGTTAAAGTTTTGACACTTTTTATGAGTGAATCCAAAGAATCACAGATCTCAATTTTATTTTCTGAATCTTCGTCGTTAGTCGTTAGTTTGCAACTGCTCTCATACGCAACAATTCAGCATTCACTCTCTCTAATTTAATTTGTTCTAACTGTATCTCTAATTTTTTATTTTTCTCGTTTATCTCTAATTTTGATTTCCTGTTCTCAATTATCCCCTGTATGAGATTGGATATTAATTCAGGATCGGTTTTAAATGTCTCAGTATTTTTTGTAATATCAATCAGATTTGTAACTGCAATTTTATCTGTTATTACCTCTCCCAACTCTGTTGCAGCAATTTTCAAATCCACTTTTCTCGCGTTTTTAAACATTTTGAGTACAATCTAAATTACAAATACAATTAACTCTTTACTCATACAATAATAACACAAATTATTTGAAGCTTTTTAAGCACAAATTATTTTAAGTGAGTAAACGACCAAAAGTAAGCTCATGCACCTACTTCACAACAGGTTTCTGATTATTATTCCCTTACAGCACTAACACACTGAACCGAAACTGTTATGTTACACATATCCATATGTCATTTAATAGGCCTCCGTCTCGATGGACCATATGATTGTTGATTTAAATATTTGATGTTAATCTCAGTGGACTGTAGAATTCTCTCAAGAAATCATCACAATTGTAGTGCTTTTAACTATTTATTACGAACTCTGAGAGCCGCTACAATTTCTCACTTCTGCACTCGGCGGCAACTCAGAACACACTCCTAAACACAGACTCTGTGTTTACAGGTGGCGCTGCTGCATCAGCGCTTGGGGTTTGGTACTGAATAGTAATAATTTTATGAACTTTAGACACTTCTCATCAAATCTAAAGATTGAGCAAATGATTATCTAGTATTACGGTAGAAATAGTCTGAAACGGTTGATCCCAGAGAAGACAACACGTTTAGGATATAAATTTAGAGATCATTGTTGAGGTGAGGGATATTCCTAAGAGTTTGCTCTCTACTACGGCAAGGAATCCGATGCAAGAAATTATACACTTCAGTGTGCTCGGTTTGTGATGAAAATGATTTAGAATATTCTATGAATCCTTTAAATTATACTTCCTACTCTGCTGGTCATTAAAAGTGAAACACCAGAAATTATTGATCTGACGAGCATCGAAATCACATGATAGGAAGAAGAGCTTAAGATGTGCAAAGTAATAGAATTTCAGTGCATTTAGACAACACAGGAGAGATAAACGGTATCTGCAGCACTGCATAAAACAAAAATTGTGCAAAGGATGTCTCATTCGGAAAGCGCTTTGTAATGTCGGAGTTTGTTCAGAATATCGTATTATACGTCTCGAATACGATGAAGAAATGCTTACCAGAAAGTTTAGGAATTCAATACAGGCAGGATCGTTGCTCATCGAGAGTCTGGATTATCATTCCGCGATATTGCCCATCGCACTGGTCTATATCTAACAACTGTCTTAGAAATGTGGAATCAATGAGTTTCTGAGGTTCATACTGAAAGGCTTGCAGGATCTCTACGCCCTCTCTTGACTAACGCCTAAGAGGACAGACATATTGAGAGGTTGTCCCTGCAAAACCGTTCAGCTGCATCAAGGACCATTAAGTAAATGGGAACGTTTGCAGATTGCCCAGTATTCTGTAGTATTGTGCTATGTCGTTTGCAGCAGCTTGGATTGTCAGTGCGACTACCATTACTTCGGCTTCCCTTGACAATGCAGCTTAGAGAGAGATGGCAACTCTGTTGCACTGAACGACAAAGCTGATACAGGAGTAGCACAATGTCGTCTTCTCAGACGAGTCACTGTTCTATGTGCAGTATTCTGATGGCCGTATATGTGTATGTTGATTTTCACTATTGAAGAGGGCACTAATTAAAAAACGCACCCCCTGTATTCTAGTGTCTTATTTAGCCCTTCAATGGTTATGAACAAGCCCAGCTCATATTTTGAATTGCGTATCATAATGGGCATTGACGAATTCATATCTTTCAGCCACAAATTGTAAGTACCTTTGAGTAATGTGACTGAAATAGTTGAATAATCATGGTTCGTTGGAGGCTCTTGGCCGGCATTGCATTAGTTGAGTCTTCGGTTCAAATAATGAAGCTAATGAAAACTTAAAATGCAGCGGGGATGACGTACCTTAAATATATTCGTGCTCAATTGCGTTGGAATGTTACAACAGTTTTTCAATGGTTTGGCTGTTTGGTCGTCCTTGTCACTTAAAAATGCTTCATATTGAGGGGATTCGTCACCAGTGGTCCTAGTCTCACTACTATTTGAGCTTTGTTATTAGATATCAATCAGTCATCTTTAATCACTAATAAAGTTTCGTACTAGGTTTATTTTTCCGTTGGCTTGGAATGGAAGTTTGGAGAGGGTGGTACCAGCTCAGGTGTCTTCCTCGTCACTTGATTGATATTTATAATTACGAGGTTCGTCACTGAATGTCCTCGTGTTACTTCTAGTGCGACGTGTATCATAAAATGAAACTAATCATGCAATCAATTAATAAACTAATTATGTTTTTAACGTAGTCCTGAGAAGCTTAACGTGCGCAGTTGACGACGAACTTCATAATTTTCCAATTCGGTCAAGTGACGAAGACAACACTTTCAACAACCCCGCTTCACGACGTGTTTTAATGGCATCATGACTCGAATCTACAATTCCACGATAATCCCGGACGCGAGTCCGTGACCATGACCACTCTCTATATCATATTTATTAATAAGCACATACGACGCATGCACCCTTGTACAATGAATCCATGAAATTCTGATCTACATAAAGTTGTGATTTGAATTCTATGTATAGTTACATTGAAATTGTATAGCTTATGGTAATGTTTCGTGTTTAAATAGAATCTGTTTAAATATAAGTTATGTAATCATATTAACAAAGAAGTATAATGACAACATGTAACTCTTAAAACAAGATTTCTTTGAAAGTCTGATGGGTCTTAGTAAGCTAAAAAAAAAGAGTAATATAAATGCTCAGCTAGTCTCAAATATCTATATAAATAAGAAAAAGTACTAAATATTTTCTGAACTCATTATTTAGAAGTTTACATTCATATTTAATATGTATTTTTTGCCTAAAGCCAAACAATTCAATTCATTTGTATTTAATTTTATTAATTTTAAATATCCTTATTATTATCCAGTAAGAACCAGTTTTTAATACTTTTTCATTCAGGTATTGCTTTTTTAGCACATTGTAACTCTACTCTAATTAAATTGAAGTACTTAAATCTAGAATCATATATTCATTTTTATTATTATATCTTAGAATTAATAATTTGTAGTGTAAAAATTATGACTGAAGGAAAAGCATTAATCATACGATAATGTCTGAAATATGTTTTGTTTTATTTTATAATATTATTTTCAATCAACTACATTTTGAAATTTTAAACATTCAGTTATATTTATTTAAAACAGACAAATAATCTTCATTAACCCTTTCTCTATCGGTGGGAGAAAAAAAGAAGTGCTTCTCTGGGCCCGCGACTTCTTCCCGAGGAGTGTCACGCTGTCCCCAGAAGATTTTATTAAGCCTAATTTGAGAAAAAAATTCCTCTAAAATCGGATATTCATTAAAATATTTTGGTATTTATATACATTATTTAAAATGCTTTAAACTTAATATATACAAGATTTCATCGAAAATTGTATGTTTTTACATAAAATAATTACATAAAATTCATAATTTTAAGAAAATACAAAATATATTTATATTTGTTACATAAATTTCATGGTGCAATGATGTACTATTACATGGAACATATAGATATAAAAAATAAATTTTATTTTGCTATATGGTATATTTATAAAAAAAATTCAATGCATAGTCCATCGTCACATGTCTTACACACATATTTTGCCATATTTTGACGCTTCACGCAAGATTTTGAGCTAAGAGAACATCTTCTTCGTCCTTATTATTATTTTTTTTTACTTTAATGGCTATGCACAGATTTGGATTATTTTCGCTAACATCACTGTCAGATTCATTCATTAATTCGAAAATCTGAGTATCAGATAAATACTTTCTTTTCGTCATGAATGTCTCTACAAACAAAAACCGACAGAATGAAATGAACATCAGAGACAATCTGCGAACAAAAGCGTTCACACTTTCGCTACCGGATTGAGAAAAAAGTACTTCTCTGGGCCCGCGGAGTGTCAAGCTGTGCCCAGACAATTTTAGATACTAAGCCTAATTCGTGAAAAAAATTCCTCTAAAATCGGGTATTAATTAAAATATTTTGGTATTTACATATATTATTTAAAATGCATTAAACTTAATATATACGAAAGAAAAAAATATTTAATTGAAAATTGTACGTTTTTACATAAAATAATTACATAAAATTCATAATTTTAAGAAAATACAAAATATATTTATATTTGTTACATAAATTTCATGGTGTAATGATGTACCATTTCATGGAACATATAAATATAAAAAGTAAATTTTATTTTTCTGTATGTATACTTATAAAAAAAATCAATGCATAGTCCAACGACACATGTCTTACACACATATTCTTACGCCTCACGCAAGATTTTGAGCAAAGGGCACAGCTTCTTCTTCTTTTTTTTACTTTAATGTCTATGTACAGATTTGGATTATTTTAGGTAACATTACTGGCAGATTCATTCATTAGTTCGCAAATCTCAGCATCAGATAAATACTTTCTTTTCGTCATGGACAGTCGCTACAAATAAATACCGACCGAATGAAACGAACAGCTGAGAGCATCTTCTACCAAAAGCCCGAACCCCCATAAAGGGCCATAAATTCTTCTTCGAACTTTTAAGAAGCAAGCAAGAAAGAAAAAAAGCAAACCGAAAGCAAGTGCATCCTTTAAATCATGTCATTACATTTAAAGAGCTGCGCCGCAATATGTGTTTTTAACAATTACCCCTCACCTAGTAGCCAGAAGTGAAATTCAACCCCATATTACTAAGATCAGCACTCTGAATAACTGATCAACATAGATTTCTCGGTATCGTAAAGCCATTTAGTAACATTAAAAAATCAAATAAAACGTTCTAATCAAACGTGTCTAATGTGATACGCTGGGCACAAGAGATCAAACACGAGAGTATCGAATATGATATGCTGAGAGTGAACGGGTTAATGCCCGATCTCAATGAATACGATGTTCCCCATTTCCAGCCACTCGTACACTTACAACCAACGGAATTTGAAAATGGTGATATACAAGTATCGGCCGAAAGGGGCATGGAGCTTTTTTGCAGGCTATTTAGAACGAATATGGAAACCCGAAATCATACGTTTTGGCCCGAGTGGCTTGGGAAGCCTACGGAATCCAAACGATTCTCCCGCGGATAAATTGTCTCAGAAGGGTTTGGGGATAAATGGCCCAACACAATCTTTGAAATTCCCGAACATTGTACCATCTGCTTACAGACCATGCACTGGACAGAGAAAACGGCGTGTAGACATATTTTCCATCTCCTATGTGTGATGAGGCTCATGAATATCAGAAACACTTGCCAGCTCTGCTTGCTCCGTAGTCCCTTTCTCTTTGATGAGGAAGAGAAGGAAGATATAAGAACAGGTCGATTTGCCACCCAGAAAAACGCAAGATAGTGTTGGATGGCTGTAAAGGAGCATAACTCGAGACCAGTAATTTAGAACATCCTCCCATTTTCTTGGGTTCCTTTCCGTGCCAACGTTGAGCAAGACACGCTAAAATTACTTAAGGTATCCAGTTGACATCTTGAAATGATTAATGGTTGGGAACCCTAATCAGTCGAATGGACCAATCCGAAGCTATTTCTGCTCATCTCCTTATAAAAGCAGGTTTCGCCACAAGCTGAGTAATTCCATGCCTTGCTTTCGTCTGCCTCAACATGAGGAACGAACATACATTTGACAAAGTGGTCTTTTTTCTTTACCAAATAGCAGAAGCCGTCTCCTTTATTGCCTTTTAGCAAGACTCGCAATCGTCTGGGGCATTACAATCTTCTGAGGTCCTCCCAATAAATATTTCCTAAAAGGACTCTTACATAAATCAACAGTTGATTCCCCATCATGATCCTACTGACGTGCACAATTCGAGATTCTTTTCTTGGGTGGAGCCTAATCAGTTTGACGAGGATTATGTGTCACTACAGGCCGAGAAGGGATATGGGGCCTTCCCTTATCCAATTTGGAAAGATTATGGCATCACGAAACTGTTTTTCCTGCTCCTGAAAGTTTGGAAAGAACAAAGAGTATCCCTGGATTGGTGGATTTCCTTTGCTCGAATGGTGAAGGATTCCGTTTACGGAAGCGAGTGGCCTCCCTCCGCCTTCCAAGCGGAAGAACATTGTATAATTTGCCTGCAAACGATGCTAAGGACGAGAATTCTAGTGTGTGGATATACCTTTCCCTAGGATTGCTTATTCAAACACGTTACACGGAACTACATCTGTCATTTGTGCAGGTACCCCAGACCAGTGGTGTATGAAGATTGAAAGCCTCCCCCCCCGCAGAAAAAGGGGAGAATGTGTTGGATGGCAGGAAAAGAGCATCGCTAGAGATCAATCAATCGTCTCATTCCCCCATTTTTCTGGGTTCCTTTTCTTACCAACATTGAACAATCAGACACAGGGTGCAGTCATATAAAAAAGGCTCTAGGTTATATGAGAATGATACCAAGCTCCCTGAAACATATTTTTTCAAATCGTATACCTCTTCCTTCTTAATCCATCTTCTAAGAAATTGGTTAGCACAATATTAAATAAATTTTAAAGTGAATAGAACAGGAAGACAAGAACACACAAATAGTCTTTCTAATATTATTATTTGACATGCATACTATATATTATTCTGTTGGTATATTGTGTGTTTCATAAGTTTCTATCAATGATGTTAATGGTTTATTTTAGATTAGTATTAATTAACATCGCTCTAGAAGCAACACGATTGTTATTGGCAATAGACCTCATTATTTTGAACCTCGGTCAAGTGACGAGGGCGACACCTGAGTTGGCATCCCTCTCCTAACTTCTATACCACGCCAACGGAAGGAAATTGGGCCCGATAGATTTAACGTGCATCAGCCCCGGATACACGGAGGGTCTTTAGCAGCCAAGGATCAAACCCGTGACTGAACGAAAACCGACGGCCACGAATTTAAAACCATGATCCTTAGGCTACCGTGGTCAAAGTGATGTTAATGGTACTTCAACGTGATTATCTGATACAAAATAAACTTATTATGACCTTAAATGTTTATAAGCCAATTTTATAGATAATAGTTTCACTGAAAGCCAAAATTGAATTGAGCAAGTGATTTTAAAACTTTTGTTTTTAATATGAGAGTAATCCAAATAAAATCTTAAGAAAAACGTAAATAAAAAGTACATATATATATAAACAGCCATTTTTTCTTTACAAAATTTTTTAATGATTCTAGCGGGAAGAGTGTTACGTACTCATGAACCCGGCTTCAGCCACCAAGGCCGAAGCGGAAGATCATCTGAAGAATACTGCAGAGGTGAGAAGAGAGGAGAGCCTAAGAGAGAGAATTTTCTCTGGTCTTGATTTTTAACTGGATATTTTCTATAAGAGATGTCATAGAACACGTAGTACAGGCATAGGGATTCCAGAGAATTGCAACAAAAGACAGGGAGTCTCGTAAGGATTATTTTTTTTTCAAATTTACGATCGTGGGAAAAGGGATTAAATAAATTTTATGAGGGTGTGATCTAATAAATAAAAGGATAATTTGGAATTGGATAAGGAAATAAGAATGAACTCTTTTCTTTTGAATTAGGGGGAATGGGATAGAATAGAAAATTAAATTATTATTAAAAAAATTACTGGCAGAAATTATTAAATTAAAGATATATCATTATAAATTCCCCCCCTCCGCATAACGCGAATGGGTGTTGGGTCGTAACATACAACCTTATCTTACAGGGGTATCAAGTAAAAAATCAAATTTAAATTTTAAACTAGAGTTTTAATTAAATATGTCAAATCTAGAAAATTCAAAATTTAAATTAAGATCTAAAAATTTTATGCTCTAAAGGATCCCTTCATCATCATAAAATACATAAGCAATTTCAATAAAATAATAAAAATAGAAAATAGAAAATGAAACAAGTAAATCTGAATGTTGTGTGTGGCTGTTTGCTTAAGATCTAACATCACTTTTACAGTAATAAGCTTGCTAACATAAATTCTTGAATCTGTAAAAAAATACATAAATAACAGAGATGTGTGGGTGGCATTTGGTAATTCAAACATAATATTTAAACAAATATAAAATTTCATAAAGATGAATTTGACATTTCCTATTTCAATTGTATTTTTTTACCCATAACTCTCTACACAACAAGAAATATGTCACGTTAACCAGACTCATGAATTTTGAATAGCAGTGTTGCTTGAACCCTGAAAAATTAAAGAATAGTGGTGCGTGAACCACTTTTGCATTGAGTATGGCACGTGACACAAAAACAACCTCCTTTGAAAAGAGACACACTGATGACAAAACTCTGATACAATATAAGAAACATTGTTTACATTTTCCACATGCATCGCTGGATTGAGGGATGATCATTTAAAAATTTAAATCTGTTCTTCCACATGGTACAGAAATGTCAAAAGACTTGGAAATTCAAGTTCTTGAAATTTTATTTTCAAATATTCGTAATTAAATTTAAAATGTGTGAGAAAAAGTATGTTTGTATTATTACTTACTTATTGTCTTAGACTACAATAAATTTCTGAACCAGCTCCGTTTTCCAAATTAGCTGAAGAAATGTGGTTTAGTGACACAACTGTGCCACACTTGTTCGCATGTCAAACTAGCTAACCTTATTTTATTAATTTATTATTTACGTTATTCATCATCTAAATTAATTATCCACTTAACTTTCGAAATTAGACATTAATCTATAGAAATATCTAAACTAGACATACTTTCCTTTAAATACAAAACATATTTTGAACTTAAATAGTATAATTAAGACAGTTAAATACTCAAAAAAAAATTCCTTTTTCTTTCATTACATAACACATTGTTGATTTTCATTTAGGAACTACATATTCCTCTTTTCGAAAAAAATATATAACATTTCTTATCTTAATACAAAATATTCATTCAAATCAATATATTATTTATTATTTCCTAATTAAGTAATGTACAACAACATGTTTCATTCAAATCAAATTAGTAAATAATCACTTCAAAACAATGTTTATATTCATTTGAAAACTAAATAATGATAATTAAATCCGTATAGTATTCATTCAAATTAAAGTATGTAAAATAAAAATATTTCTTTAACATCCTTTTATAATATCCAGATGAATAGACAGAATTTTCCTGGTTTGGGACAACTTTCAAAAACTTCAACAAGATGAAAGGGAAATTTCGCCTCACAAGGGAAACAGGTCTTTGAGTTTGCTTAGTATGAACTCGAACGGTATCCACAAACGAGAGATTCCTTACCCCCTCCCAATTGAGAAATAAATAAATAAAAGATATGAAATGACAGGAGAGATTAAATTTCTCCCGTTTTCTCTGGCTTTGAATGAAGATAGGAGGGGAGGAATCACGTGTCGATTGCGGGTGAGGACACAGCCACAATACTTGCACCTTTCAGACTGTCCAGAGGAAATATTTATTACTCTGTGGCGTGTCAATGTCAAACTTTCTGAAAGCAGTCAAAACACAAATATAAGAAAATTAAAAAGTTAGAGAAAAATTAAAAAAAAAATTAAAAGCATCCAAAAAGTTCCTAATTTGAATTTAAGCGAAATAATGAAAATTAAGAAAAATAAAGCTTCTAATTTCTCTTTTATGAGATCACTATTTACTTCTCCTCCATATGACCTGTATCGTATGAGTTCTTCGCCTGCACTAAGTAACGCCCCATCCCCTCTCCCAGTAGAGGGAGCTTTCATTGACTCTTACTTTCGGAATACATGGGAGTCTTAACATTAGATACGGAAATTTGTCGACAAGAGCCTTAAAGTTTAGATATATTTTAGCTGTTACGATGGTTAAAATTCCATCGATTGCTTAATAATTAATGTGCCATCATGATATCGTGATATCTAAGTTCTGCCCAACGATGTCTTGTAATTCGTTTGTTCAGCACTGTGTTTGGCAAATCTGTTATTCTTCATAAGCTAAAGTCACTTACATTTTACTATATATGCTACTTTTTAATTGAATGAGTAATTATCATATTTTTACATATATATTTTTGACATATAATTATCATATTTTTACATATTTAAAAATATGTAATCATATGTAATTATCATATGATTACATATTTTTTATATAATTTTGACCCAAAATTAAGGCTTAAATCTTAATTTTGTATTGCTGTAACATAAAGGTATTAAATCATTTTTCTATTAACAAGCTAAGATCATGGCTTAAAAGTTTATTTGGCTTGCGCACAGACATTTTTTTTTATAATTATGAAAACATCCTAATTTCAATGTGATTTTCTAACATTTGAAAAATGTTTCTTTATTTCCCATCTTTAAATTTTAATTCAATAAAATGTTTTGATTAATGTTTACATATTTAATATGTTAGTACTAGTTTTTAACATTTATTTAGATTGAATGGTAATATTTGTAGGTTTATGCATAAAGAATTTTCAGATTTGATCGAATAATTAATGCAAAACTACTTATATAATTTTAAAATATTGCATATTTGAAATATATTGTAATGTCTTCGGAATTCTTGTTGATCAGTTTTGAAAAAGATTTCAGCCGAGTAGTTACTTATGTATTGACTCAATTCGTATTGTTATATAATTATCATATATTTAGTGACTTACTCCGTGACTAATTCTTGAAATGATGTTAGTTCCAATAATTTTTTTAAGAATTTTAATAGATCCGTGTTAAAAAGTTTAATATATTTTAAACATTTCAGGATGATGTTGACGATATTTGGCGAAAAATGTGTGCAATTGCATGTGTGTACTTTTTATCTATTGCAGGATGAAACAAAAATGATTGTTTGAATAACTTTTATTAGCTACCCAAAGGGCTATTATTTTAGTACGATCACTTTTGGCGTAACAGATCACTTTTCTTTTTTTTTTATCGTTTGCTTCAATTTTAATTAAATTTAGCTTGACAAAATTCAATTTTAAAAATTATTGTTGGTTTTTACTTTCATTTCATGTAGTTGATATAATATTCAATTTAACAATTTATCGTTTGCTCTAAATTTAATTACATTTAACTTAAAGATATTCAGATTAATAATTTATCGTTTGCTTTAATTTTAATATCGGAAAAGTTTACTATTGTACAGTTTGCTACATTTCATCGCTTACTTTAATTCTTATATTTAATTGAGAAATTTGTTAATAATTTTTAAAAAAAAGCGCTCCTTGGGTGGCTAAATCAGTTCTTCGCAAAATTTGAATAAAGGCAAATGTAAGCTATTTTTAATATTTTTTAATAGTACAACACCATAATATTTGGAAAGCAGTTTTGTGAAATTTAAAGTGTTTTGGGACACATTGCTGCACCTTTTTTTTACACATGACTACACAGAATGATGCTCAAAGAATTATATTTCTCTTTTTAATTCATGAGTATAAGTTAATACAACTTAAACTGTCTTTTTAATGAGGGAGAAATTTTTATAAATTTTTATATCTTTGTTTTAGATATATGTTTATTTTTAAGATATTAAGGTTTTATTTTCGAAGAATAATTGTGCATCAATTTTCCTTCAATTAATACTGAGGGGCGATGATAAAGTATGGAATTATATACACAGAATATAATGTTGGCAAAAACAGTTTTCCTCCAAATTATTTTCAACGAATTGAAGTTAATTTCAGACGCTTTAAGACAGAAATAACATATTTCAGAACATGGTTTTAATTTAAACAAAAATTTAATGTATATTTTAGACCAAAATGTTACAAAAGCTTAAGTATATGGAGTTGGATATTCAAATTTTATTCCAAACCATTAACTCCTACATTCATTTACACAGAATAAATAATAAATTAATTTCTTTTGTATTCGATACATGTCATAAGCACTATACTTACATATAATTCATTAAATTGTAAAAACACTTATCAATAGACACCATTTGATAAAGCCCAGCATAATAATATCGAGCTCTTTTACATGAAATGTGAAACATTTTTTATTTACTATAGAATCAATCACATTCATTCATTGAAATCCCTAGCTAATATATATTTTTCAAGGGACTTTGTAAGATAATTCAGACACAATACAAAAAGGACTTGATATTTGTATATAATGTTTACTTTCACAATTTGACGAGTTTAAATAACTTTATGAAATAAATGAAAAATATATATTTTTTAAAAAAATATGCTGGTGCTGAGATGAATTGCTAAGTAAAACTGAGTTTCTGGTTTTGGATGGAAGGAACAATAATCACATTTGAAGGACAAGGC
>BMAW01125256.1:30620-81222 GCA_019974015.1 Nephila pilipes | reverse complement strand
AAACGGTGGGAGAAACGTGAAAACTAAATTGGATAACTGTTGCGAAATAAGAGAGATTTTGATCAAAATCCACTAAATGATATTCGAAGTATTTCTTGAATGAATGTTTTTAATAGCTTGTAAAATTATACTTATGATGATAACAATAATAAATTATCAAAAATCTAGAACGCTACGTCATGAGTGCATTTATAAAGAAAGCGGAGGGAGAAACGTGAAAACTAAATTGGATAATTGTATTGAAATAAGAGAGGTTTTGTGCAATTTAAATGTATTCCATAAAGATCTCTCTTCAGGCAGAATCATACTTCATTCCTACGTTCATGTCTTGGGCAAAGAGAATAGAAGCGAGCTTCTTGCTGATAATACTCATGACGAACTGCGGGTCTGATGGAAGGGTAAAACCTCTCCCCGAATCTCAACCCCTTCCCTCTGCCCCAACTTTTCACTCCTTCCCTCGATCCCTCCCTTCCACCTTCTTCTCTCAACAACCTCTCCCTCCCAAGTTCCATATTATTCTCAAATTGAATCCTTCTTAAAATTTCTTACCTGATGCTCATATAATATTAATAATACAGGTAAGTGCTAAAATTACACAGGGACGGAAAAACATTTATCCTGCTCCCGAACCTGTCGGTAGTTTCAGGGTATAGATGCTGTAAATCAGGCTCTAAATGGGAAGGTTTCTAGAAAAAAAATGTTTCGAACAATCGAACAAAAGACTCATATATACGTTGCGTAAACTCGTTCGGAAAAAAATTTAATACGAATTGAGTAATCGTTGGTCGCATAAATCAACACAGTTTCAGTCGGATTTGGGAGATATGCAATATTTATCTTCTTTTATTGAAGGCTATAAATATTTACTGACCTGTACCGATATTTTTTCTAAATATGTTTCAGCTATACCATTGGAGAATAAGAAAAAGGAAACCATAGTATCAGCTTTCAAAAAGACTTTTGTGGCAGCGGTTGCATAGTGGTCATGGCTTCGGATTCGTAGGTGGTTTTCGTTCAGTCTTGGGTTCAATCCTTGGCAGCTAAAGACCCGCCATGTAATCGGGGCTGATGCACATAAATCTGTTGAAACCCAAAGTCCTCCAGTTGTCGTGGTGTGGAAGTTAGGAGACAGGGTGCCAGATCAGGAATTGTCCTCATCACCTGACCGAGGTTCAAAAAAAAGTTCCGTCGCCAATGGCCCTTGTGTTGATTCTTGTGCGATTTTAATAAAAGGCGAAATCAAAAAGACTTTTTCCGAGCGTATTCCAAAAAATTACAAACAGATTCAAGGAAATAATTCGTGAATTTTCTGTTCTAAAAATACCAGAAGAAAATGAAAGTTGGATTTTTCACAACAAATAATAGAGCAAAAGCTTCCACATTGTAAAACGATTCAATCTTACTTTGAATACCAAAATGTGGAAGTATTTTACTGAAATGAACACAAAGAATTACATTCATGTTGTTGAAAAATTAGTGCATAGCTATAATCCCTCTTACCAACGAAGTATTCTCATGGAACCAATTTCGGTAAACGAAAGAAATTAGATTCAAGTGTGGCTTAACTTTGTATGGGAAGTCCCTGAAGGAGCAGTCAAAATCGAATTTCAAAGTAGGTACGGTATTGGTAGAGGAAAACGTCATTTTGAAAAAGGTTACGAGCAAATTTGGAGGATTTTTTTTTTTTTTACTATTCATCAAATCCTTCCTAGAAATCCAACAGTTAGTAAAAGATTTGTCAGGTAAAATAATTCAAGGTACATTTTATCTCGAAGAACTACAAAAAGTACATGATTCTGGATTCCATCCCGTTAAAAAAGTTATAAGAACAAGAAAAAGGAAAGGTAAAAGTGAATACTTTATAAGAATTCAAGGATACCCAGAAAAATTTAACATGTGGGTAAGTGACGTTAGAATGATAAAAATGGGTGTGCATGATATATTCTTTTTGTTTGAAACATGTCATTCTACATTACGCTAGTTAGAGATAGTTCCAAGCGTTTTTTTCCAGAATATAAGATATCCATTTTTATGGCTCAACTTCCATTCCCTATTATATTGAACAGTGGAGAGTGGAAAGTCAGTTTATAAGATTTAATATATCCACACACATGGTATAACATAAGACGGATTTGATTTAAGAAACGGAAATTTACTTGTCAGAACGAGTTCCACCAGGTTATTATGAAACAATCCCGGATATCTTAAAGGGAATGCAGTCGAAATTACACAGAAACAAAATTGAATTTATTTACTATTCTGTGACAAAAAGGGGTTAAAAGCTTAGTGGTCAAGTTAAAGTCGTGTTATGCTAAGGCACAGTTAAATTATTAGGTTTTGAGCCTGGTGAAAATAAAATGTCTGTGGTAAGTCCTTCTAAAGCTGATCCTACAACTTCATTTCCTATCATATAAGCATATTGTGATCCCGTTGAGCCTCAAATCGTCGGACATATGAAAGCTTCACTTCTGAAAATAGTAAGAGTAGAAGGAAAGGATGGAAAAGTAGTCAATGCTCATTATACAAGACCCCACTACGTGCCTGTTATTCGACATTTCCAAACGAATGAAATGATTCTGGGATTACATTCTAGTGATTCCGTTCCTTTGAAAAGAAATCGCGTGATAGCAGTGTAACATTTTTGAAAGAGGCAAACAACATAAAAGAAAATATGTGGAAATATGAAATTCATTTCTTGAGAGAATTATAAAGCATTAAGATGCTGGTTCCTTATAAATGTTGTACGAAGCAATTTGAAGACTATTACGTATCATAAAAAGATAATGGACACTCATATTATATTGGAAAATTTTTTTAGAAATGATATGGCATTAGAGGTTGGTTTAAACGATTATTCCTCTACATTTTTTGAAGAGCAGTGCTAAATCGGTAGGAAAAGAAGTTTTGAGGCACACAAATTGCAAGTGACATGATAGAGGGTCGGAGTCTTATGGAATCTGCTTAGCAAAGAACTAATGAAAGTAGAACAAGGTTAGTACAAAAACTATCCAAAAAACTAATGAAATAATAGGACGTAGTTAAATGCATCAGAGGTAAAAGCGAAAAAGGAAAGAGAAAAAGAGTGAAAGCTACCATTTCTTCCAAATCGAAGAAAGTAAGAAGACGAGATATTTTTGTATTTTAAGAATGATAGCGTTTCTTTTAAATGGGTCTCCAGAATGTGTTAAATCTGGGCTGAATTTATTTTTAACCTCCTAGCCATACTACAATAAAAAAAAATCGTTGGGTTTAATTCTATCCCATTACTAATGTTGCAGATGGAGGACATATCGAATTCCTCATACCTGGGAGAAGTGATGTTTACCTAGACTTCTCTGACTCAGATACATATCCGAGCAAAAATCTTGAAAAGTAATAATTGAAGTAAATACAAATGAAAATAAAGTTGAAACGCTGAATTTGTTTTTGTACTCTATGTTTACCCAAGTCGACGTTTGCTTAAACGAAAGAACAGCTTCATCTAGCAATAATACATATGGCTAAAGAGCTATAAAAGAAACTTTGTTAAACCATGGGTACGAATGCAAAACTTCTAAACTGACATCTGAACTATATTATAAAGACACTATTGGTTGGATGTATGTTTATGATGAGAAAGATGCAGAACCGAATGAAGAATTCAAAATTTATTCAAATTTCATTGAGAGATGTGGAACTGTTGACATAGTAGACGACTGCATCGGATTTATTTAACCAAGACAGACTCTTATTAAATTTTCTGCAGGTAAAAGTAAAGATTATTTGAAGCAAACCTTCATTTTGTTTGATGGGATACGGGGATTACAATGTGATTTTAGAACATGTCTCACTTTATGTAAGAAATGTGCACTTTAATCCAGCAGTGGTTATCGTTTATGCGAAAGCTTCAGAAAAGACAACGGCAAATTATCCATTTGACCGACTTACGTGCAAGCTGGTTTTCAATTCCACAATCAAGTTATTCTTTCGTACACGATATTGTATTTTCTGGACAAACACCTAAACGCACTGTGGAAGCTTGTGTGAATAATGATGTTTTCATTAGAAGTTATAAAAAATCCTCTTTTGAATTTAATCGTTATGATATGGAAAAAGAAATTATATCCAAGCTTACAATAACACTTATTTCTAAATTCTGGAGGACTTCATTTATCTAGATCAGAATTTGCAAAAGGTGATTCCCTATTTTTATATGATTTATGACCCGACTTTTGTGAAGGAGAGCGCATTAATCTCATTCGCCACAGTAATTTGAGAATAAATTTAAAATTTAAAAAGACTCTGAACGAAACTGTTTCACTTATTGTATTTGACGAATTTGAGTCGCTGATTGAAATACATAAGGCATGAAACGTTTAATTTGATTTTAGGAATTAAATGTTAAGCTTCTCAGATAAGCAAAATTTTATCGAATAAGGCTCCTAGAGATTTCTTAGGAGCGTATCCTGCTGACCAAATACCCAAGATCAAGAAAAGAGCAGCACTCGAGGTAAATACAAATCTCCATGATGAAGAAGGATCGCATTGGTTAGCTACGTATATTGAAAACGAGAAGACTACAGAATTCTTTTATTCTTACAGATTACCTCCATCGGTATATGAGTCTCACGTCTCTCATTATGTAAAATTATTTCCAAACTAATATCACTTGAAATTGCACTGCCTCACGTAACGAGCCTCACGTAAAAAGCCTCACGTAACGAGGGTAAAAATCTAAATTCTTTATAGTTTAGTATTATTTCATTTTGTTACTTTAAATATGTTATAACTTTTAAACAGTTAAATTTCTATTAAAATTTATCTTCAAAAAGAAGACGTATAATATTTTTGATTGTTGATTTTATGAAAATAATAATTTTAGAAAGAAAAAATGCTTTTAAAAAACTGCGCAAAAGATATTTAAATACTGCTTTCCATTTATTTATTGGTAATTCCTAAAAAAAGAAAACTGAAAAATTGAATTTCGTTCGTTATTAACGATCTCTGTTGGTTTTTCTGCTGTTACAAAGTCTGTTATTAGCGACTGTTTTTTTGATTTCTCAAGTTGCTGATATAATTCTTGATACCCTGCTACATTAAACTTAAGATTATGTTGTTCTTTTAAGGCCGCTCTATGTCAGGATCACGAGTAAGAAAATGTTGTTCCGTACTTGTAGCAAATTTCAAGCCTCCGCGGATTGAATCAGCTGTTAATCAGAATTAAAGATACGTACTTATAATGAAACAAATGTTTCGCAATCATTTTTTCTTTCCTTGCCAAATTTGGCGAATTTCGTTGATTATAGTCACCCTCTTTTCCCATTGTAATCTGAGTTTCTATGACAACGGCTGAAGAACAGAATGCTGCGTTCAAGTTGAAGTGCAACGAAAAAAAGAGAAAAGATGTTATTAAATTCGGGTACTCCCCTTAACTCCAGAATACATTGTAAACAAGCCATGAGCATAGACTAAGTCAGACACACATGTGTGGCCATAAATCGACACCATCTGCTGATTACACTGTCAAAATTAGATATAAAAAAAATTGGGGGGGGGGGAGGTTTATCATGTTGAAACAAGAAATTCGAGTAAAAAAGTATGTTGGCGAACCGTGTTATTTTAAAATTGTGTATAAAAAAACCTTGCGAAAAAAGAGTTGGGTGTAGTTAGGAAAAAATACTTTTCGTCAGAAGTCTTTTTCGCAATGCTTCTTTTATCGAAATTGAGACGAATATGATGGGAAATTTTGTCATAGGATATTTTTAAAATTCAAATGTTGATGCTTGGTTGCATTTTACTAATTGAAACAAATAATGATTAAGCGCGAATACAAGGAATTCTAAACTCTCATCAAATTGGTTTATGTTGAAAACCTGCTTCATCCAATACCGTAAATATCGAATTTCGGAAAAATAAAAAATTTATTTTAAAAAAAAATTTCTGGGGGGGGGGGGCACCGAAAGATATGTATTTTGAGAGAATTGTAAGGGAGAAGAGAAAAATTGAGGTACAGACTGAATTTCCACTGTATGGTGTAGACCGAATCCAATTGTTTTCTTGAAAACTGAAACTCGTGTAAAATAAAACTCAGGGTTCAACCATTTTGAATGAGATAATTCCATTTGTTTGGTAGAGAAATTATTCAGTTAAGAAACTTTCATTCTGTAAAAGGACAAGAAACATTAAAATCTTCCAATTGCTAACACATGCACATCGTAGATTGGTTAACTGCAAATTTGAATTTCTAATAATGGCATTTATATTTAAATGAAAATACATTAGGGTTTTTTCATTCTTATTTGATTTTGTATAAGTAATTGTAGAGTAAAAGTTTTCTTTTAATTTTTACTCGAGAAATTTATTTCTATTAAAAATTGATTCCCTTGTTTAAAACGAGATATTTTGAATACTAATCAGTAAAAAAATGTCTAGTTTAGCGGCTAGAAATTCTTTTTTCATTTAATTTTTGCATTAATTTAATGCTAAAACATTTTTAAATACTTTCTTTGCTTTAACATGGAATGCAGTTATTTTGAAGAAATGATGACACATCCTGAAGTGAAATAAAATTTTTCTTATAAATCTATATAGCAACATAACTTGGGACAAATACTCGTATATGATTTCTTTGTTTATTTTTATTTTCCAGATAAAAATAATACAATGTAAATTCTATAAGATTGACCTCGTACATTTCTCGAGTTAGTATTTTTTACGAATCTATCATTCTTCTTTAGGTAACTCATTCTTTGAGAAGCAATGTAATTAAATATTTACTTCGAGTAAAATCCGAGAAAATAAAATGAACTTAAATTAAAAAAAGAAAGTTACAAAAAAATGCCAATGTTGTTGAATTCCAGCATTCTTGAAACAAGCGTAGGATAAAAAAGGAAATTTAAAAATAGCTTAAGCAAATGAAAATATTCAGTAAGGTATCAGAAACAAACATGCCAAACTATTATTTATTACGCTTATGTCATGAATAAAAATTAAATAACAGTAAACTGCTAATTTTTACTTTTGGAATAACGCATTACAAAACAGTTTTTCTGTTTTCCCCTCTTTAAATATAATATATGTTGATTATTACTTTTTACCACAAGGCAACCTAAATTGTATAATATAAAATGTTAGAAGAAAGCTCAAATGGGAGGCAAACACGTAGATTTAATGTTAATTATTTTTGTAAAAATTATTTTTATGCTCCTTTTGTAGAAATTCATTACAGTAAATATTTAAAAAAATATTGTAGCATGTACTTAAAAAAATGTCTGATATATGAATATATACATTCAAACCCCGTGCTGGTGAAAATAAAATATTTAAGTAGACAATACTAAAAAATAAAAATACTTTCAGCTTTGTCAGTAATCCTATCATTGGGTATATCTTAGAAATAATTTCTCAGTATTAAAAATAGCAAAAACATAAGATATCTGCTTTTTTTACCGTTTCATTAACAAAAAATTTAGTTTTATCGTAATGAATAATTATAAAACTAACAAATGAGATCGTGATACAAACACGTACATATAAAATTCTTCCATAGACAACCAGATAATCAAAATCGAATTTAATATAAAATACAAATGTATTAATTGATGAGTATAAAATTAAAGGAAAATGAATATTTCAATGTCAATATTAGATATAAATTATTTCAAAAAATATTTAAAGCAAAATAAACTTTTTAGCAAAATGCATATTTTATATATTCATTATCGCTTTAATGAGTAATCGATCATCAAAGATTGTAAAAATCCTACAACTTCTACATGCTTATTCCGTCGTAAATATAAAGGAGTTGAAATATTTTTTTTTGCGATGTCGATAACCAATTAAATTATTTTTACATTACATTGACGAATTTTAAAAATAAATTTGTACATGTGATAACGATCCACTTTTCCCCATATAGCTCATGCTTCTTATTCTGAAACGTAGTTAAAAATGTGAACTTGTTATCAAGTTTCCATGAAGAGAATGACGTAAGAAATATCTAATATTCATCTGCCCCTATCGACTGTAAAGATAGTTATGAGGTTCGTGAATTAGCGTCCTACTTACCGGCCGTGATGTTTGATCGGAGAGGCCCAGCACTTCTCGAAATGCTTAAGCCCCCAATATTTCAAACGCTGGTATTGAGGAAGTCGGATAGTGGAATAAGTTTCCTATTTTCGGGCTGCGAAGTTTGATCGGTAAGGGCAAGTACATTGCGAGAGGCGTCAGCTCCCATTCCTTAAACGTTACTCTTGTGGAAGTCAGCACGTAACTGAGCGCCTTATTCTCTGACTGTGATGTTTTGGCGCACTAGAAGCAAAGCGAGGGCTATTGGTGATGGACCTCGTAATTTTGAACTTTAGTGAAATGACGAGGATGACACCTGTGTTCGCACCTCCTTCTCCTAACTTCCACGCCACTCCAAAGGGAGGACTCTGAGCCCCGACAGACTTAACGTGCATCAGCCATGGCTACATTTCGGATCTTTTGTGGCATCTAGGCCCGAAGCCGCAACTCGACGAAGAACGCCGCGACCATGACCACTAGGCTACCGCTGCCACTCTCTGCAGTTATTTTGCAGTTCAACTCATAGAAACTAATGTAAAAATAATTTTTTTTAAATTATATTTTGTAGTTTTTGGTTTTGAACACAAAATTGCTAACATTGAATTGATACATACGAACTATGGAAATCTCATTAATATAAATTATCAAATTAAAAACAATTTTATTTTAATTACACATAAATATTTTTGAAGTCGTTATTAATGTATTTTTCATCATGATATAGAAAGATTACTGTTACTTCCAATTCAAATCATAATTATTGTTGTGTGTGTAAAGAGTTAATTCTTTTTACTCTTTAGAAGTAACCGAATAACTTTTTTTTTAATTCCAGCCTCCTGTGATTGTTTAACAAACCCTCTGAATTTGCAGAATGTTTTATTTTATTGTGAGAGTATTATGCGTATAACCAGGTATTTAAACATGAATTCATTATAAACCTTTTATCTAACTTCAAAGTTTAACCTCTATTGTTAGAAAAAAGGTGAAATGTGATTAATTCTTGATAGATAGAATAGATCTTTTAACCGTGATTAATATGAAATTTATTCAAGTAACTTAAATTATTGATTCTCTTATGAAGTACAACTGACTGGAAGGCAATTGTTAAATTTATTGCGAAATTATGCAAAAACTGTACTTTTTTTTTTGAATGTTTTATACATTTTCTTATTAATAATTTTTACGAAATGTAATGACGACGGTTCTTAATAGTTAAGATATTTTTGATACAACTGCCTCTTGAATTGTGAAAGATAAGTTTCTCGAATAAAACAAAACAATTGAATATTTGATATATATAATTGGCATGGTTCAGTTCTGAACACTTTTATACTATCATACGAAGAAAATATTTGTTATTACAATATTTAAAAAAAAATGTTTAGCTCTAGTTTGATGAATGTAATATTGAAAATTTGCGAAATTGATTTTTTTTGTGTTAAGTACTTTATTTTCAAACACAAACATAATTAATATCTGAAAAAAATGGTTTAAATTTATTAGTATTTTCTGTACCTATTTTTACCTAATTTTAAGTCAATTTTAGAGTGCAGATGCTTAGGAGTTATTTTCTACCGAAGGACAGACCAACAAAAAATATGTCAACTCACACATATACACTAGAGTGGATTAAAAATTTATTGTTTTTGACGATGGATGGCATTGCAAGGGCAAGTTGGCATCACCATTTTGTGGTGCCATCGCTTAAATGACGTCAAAAGAAATGTGACACTCAGACATATGCTACATTTGTTTTGCCACTCAATTACTACCCAGTTGTTGATGCGTCGAATTGTCGAGTATTCGCAGTAGATAAAACCTGCATTTTTCAAGATTCACGGAAAACCAAGCAGCCTTCAAAACAATGGTACCAAGAAGGCAAAGACGGTCGCATGTGCCAAAAATTTATATTCACAATATGTTGGAATGCTAAGTACATATTGTTCATAGACTTCTTTTAAAGAAAAAATGAACAGTTGATATTACTAATTTGAGTTACTCTGTTCCTACTTAACCCAATCCTAATACCCCTTAAACATTCCTAGCTGAGTTTCTTCTTGAACTATCCTTGTGTTTATAAGTGCGTGTGTACCCAATGTTTACAGTAAAATTTATAATATACTCATAGTCATTAGTATCTTGATTTCACTACATTTATTTTACCACAATAAAGGAGAACAAATAACAAAAAGACGAATTAAAGCGACCTAGAGTTGAAAGAACATAATACTTTATTCTTAGAGCTCAATTTATATCAACCTGCATTTAAATCTTGTACAACCGTGGATATTATTCAATAATTAATTTCTAAATTTTCAGTTTATCCCATTATATGCAGTTTTAAGAAGTGTTTTTTGATATGTAATGCCTCATAACGGAATGCTCATATTTTCCGGCTGTCACACACATTTCTTCCCATTGAGTTAGACGTAAACAATTATTCAGTTATATCAGCTCCTTTTAAATATCTGCTAAGATTTTTTCCCCACTGATTGCTCTTATTTGCTCTCAGATAACAATAGTCAAAATACTGAAACCAAGAACCTACAGGGGTTGGACAAAAATATGGAAACACCTTTTAAAACACATGTTTCTTTGCTTAATATGGTGTAGGAAACCCGTTGGCATCCAAAACAGCTTGCAGTCTTCTCGGAATGGATAAATACAGTTCCTGTATGTGTGCCAAGGGAATATTATACCATTCTTCCTGCAAAACGGTGGCAAGTTCAGATAACGATGTTGGCGGTGGATAACGAGAACGCACTTTCCGTTCCAATGTAGACCACAAAGGTTCGATAATATTCAGGTCTGGTGACTGTGGTGGCCAGGGGAGATGGGACAAATCCTCCTCGTGCTCAGAAAACCAGTCCTGGACAATGTGAGCTGTGTGAACAGGGGCTTTGTCGTCTTGGAAGACACCATCACCATCGGGGAACAAAGTTTGTACCATGGGATGAACTTGATCTGCCAAAATGTTCACATAAGTCTTGGCAGTCATGTGCCCTGACACAGTTATCATGGGGCCAGCAGAGAACCACGATATGGCTGCCCAAACCATAACAGAACCCCCGCCATGTTTCACTCTTGGCAACAAGCAGTCTGTATTATAGGCTTGAGATGGCGTTCTCCAGACGTAAACTCGGCCAGAAGTGGGAAACAATGTGAAAGAAGACTCGTCAGACTATATTACACGCTTCCATTGCCCTATAGTCCAGGCTTTATGACTTAAACACCACCTTTTCCTGTTACGGGCATTAGCATCACTGATGAGTGGCTTCTCAATTGCAGCACGGCCAGAAATTCCCTGTTTATGAAGCTCCCTTCTAATTGTTTTGGTACTCACAGGGTTCTGTAACACAACATTCATTTCAGCAGTAACTTTTGCAGCTGTGGTCTTCTTATTTTTCGTCACAATTGCCCTTAATGATCGTCTGTCACGATCACTCAGCACACACTTTCGTCCGCGCTGTGATTTAGCAGATGATGTTTTTCCGCTTTTCAAATATGCGGAATAAATCTTCGATACAGTACCTCTTGAAACACTTAACAACTCGGCTACCTTGCTTACGGAAGCACCGACCGTACGTGCTCCAACAATTTGCCCACTTTCGAAGTCTGTTAACTCTGACATAATGCAATGACAACCTCACATAACAGTACTCCGACAACAACTGAACTGTTTAGCACATTTACGAAGTTGTATAGGTGGAGTTAGTAGTCAAAAACGCCAGCGCCACCTACATATTTCATTAAAATCAATCTTTCTTTTCAAACATGCATTTTACAAGGTGTTTCCATATTTTTGTCCACCCCCTGTATGTCTATTCTATTATCTGGGTCAAATGTGTGGAACAGGACATGCATCCTCAAGTAACTTCAATTGCAACCATCAGATGGCGCCCCTCGAAATTTGAAATCCTTATTTTTTTAATAAAATTTATAAATTTACTGCAATTCTTTATAATAAAAAAATGGAACTCGATTATTTCAACCTAAAATCTAAACTAAATATTAGACAATAATACAAATTACATAATATAGATATGTCAGCACTAAAATATTTTATACTTAATACCAAGTGAAAATTTCTATAAATAAAAGAATTGATATTTTCTGCAGAATGTATAACTATATGACTATGTAATATATGTATATGTATATACCTTAACTAACCTTATATATATGTATATATATATATATATATATATATATATATATATATATATATATATATATATATTATTCTCTATATATATATATATATATATATATATATATATATATATATATATATATATACAGTGATATACTCAGAAATTAATTTTAGGAGGTGCGCATCGTCATCATCGGTAACAATTTATTTCGTCAAGAGTTACCATTTGGTAAAAACTAAAGAATCAGCTACTTCAATTTCATTTTTATTATTCTAAAATGTTTACCAGTCGATGTACCTCTTATCAAGTTACATAAAAACAGAAAATTTAAGAAAAACAATAAAGATACCATGAGAATAAAAACACTCTATTCACCTGAGTTGGTGGAATCCAACAAGATGCAAAATATCTGATAAAAATCATTTAACGATTGAAAAATTGGTCAAAATTTAAAAAGTGTTGAAGAAGGTACCAATAACCCAGAGAAACATATTGGATACAGCAAAGTTTTTTCTATTATTTCCTCAGGAAGTGGCTTAGTTGGAATATTTTTATCGCACGAATGAAAGAAATTAAGCATGAGAAGGGAAAAAAAGTTAATTTTTTAAATATTTTCTTTAAATTTAGAATATCTACAGAAAAATAAACGAAATAGAACAGAAAAATTAGAAAAGAAAAATAAACGAAAATTATCGTGAAACCTTTCTCAATTTCCCAGAAAATAAGCTTGGGTGGTGCATAATTAACTTTTCATCCTCCTTTGGGTATGCCACAATATATATATATATATATATATATATATATATATATATTGTGGCATACCATTCATATATATATTGTGGCATACCATGTGTATGAGTCATTTCTTTCAGTATTACTATAATTTTTTAAAAACGTTTAAACATTTCCCCCTGTATAATCTAGTAATACAAACATTTCTATAAATTTCTATTTTAATCCTTAATAAAAATAAATTGATAAATTTATATTTAATAAGCCAATGAAAATTTTTAAAAATTTCAATTTATATTACATTTTCTGATAATACAAATACTTTAGCAAATTTCTAAATAAAATCCTTAGTAAGGTTTAAATTCATGATTATTTTAATCATGCAATGTTAATGCATAACATTTAATATGATCCTTAAATATTTTATATATAACTAGTTATTTTTTTAAAAAAATAAAATAATTATGTTTTCTGTTTGAAAATAACACTGCTCTTATAAAAAAAAGAATTTTTTAAGAAATATTTTATTACTTTCCAATATGTGATCCTGTAACAAAAATATTTTAGCATATTTCTATTGAAAATCATTGCAAAAATGTAATTCTTGATAAAGTAATTCATACAATAATATTACAAATTGGGGGATAAACATTCCAACATTAAAATATTTCATATTTTATAAACTGAAAATTTTGAAATTTTTATATAACTTCCTAACTAATACATGTATACATCATTAAACTATATGAATGAAAGAGGGAAAACAAAAAATATGTATAAATTTGAAATTTCTTTTAAAAATAATGACTTTTATTACAAGAACAACTGAATTGTATTCCTCTAAATAATTTTAAAATGCTAAGTAACAATCTGTTTTACATCAAACAATATGTGGTACCATTTTAGATGAGTGATACTTACAATTGGGTATCTCCGAACCTGATTATAAGATATGAATATTAACTAATTTCCATTCACTAAGAATTTTGAACATAAATCCCTCATAAATGGGAGTTTAGAGATATTATCTAGGTATAATATTACACCAGATACATAATTTATTCCTTTATTTTTAAAGCAGAAAATACGCGATCACTTTTCTAAAATCAAACTTCGGTCAAGAGAAAGAGAAAAATAGGTACAGAAAACAATGGCAAAGCACCAGGTACCATCTTTTGATAACCTCAAAAAGCAAATTAAAAATGAAATCAGTACATTTAAAAACAAAACAAAAAAATGAGAAAACCTACTCCACAGCTTAACAACAAAGATAACTTTCCTATTAATATGAGCAAAAGAAAATTTCTAATAAATATTACAATATATCCCACTAATAGTCAATAAGGGCTTGGTATTCTCTGATAAAGAAAAAGCTGATTTGCTTGTCCATAATTTTGAATCCTCGTTCCAAGAAAATACACCTCTATGTGACGATAATCATATTGAAGAAAATAATTAATAGTTTAAAATTATCTTGAAGTCCATACCGAATATAATTTCTCCCCCACTTCTCCCCTACCCTACGGAAATAGCTATCATAATTAAAAAGTTAAACAAAAAAAACCCAGGGAGAGGATGGTATTCACAATAAAGCCTTTAAATTCTTTCCCTCAACACATTTACTCATCTCACAAAAATTTTTAATAAATGTCTCATGTTTGCCCATTTTCCACAAAAATGAAAACAATGCAACAATTATTCTTTCCCCAAACCCGAAGAAACCACTCCATTCAATCCAACTATCGACTATCAACAACTAAATTCTATTTTAAAAATCTTTGAACGAATCCTGTTAACCAGAATACTCACTCCTATTTCTACTAATAATATTCTTCCAGATTCGGCTTTCGTACTAACCACAGTACTATACATCAACTGCTACGGGTTGTGAATGCCATTACTGAAGGACTTAATTACAAACAAGTCTCTGGAGGTATTTTCCTCTACATACAAAAAATTTTCCACCCCCTCTGGTACGATGGATTGATCTTCAAACTAATCAAATTAAATCAGGCCATTCCAATAGTCATCCCTAATAACTATCTCAAAGATAGAACATTTCATTTTGAACTTAAAAGCACTCTTTTTTTCACTATGCCATATACAAGTCGCTTAACCTCAAGGATCTGTTAGATCTGTAATTTCCCCGATTTGCTATAATTTGTACACATATGACTTCCCTTAGAGTCCCTATAATAGTCTCTGTTTATTCGCAGATGACACAGCAATCCTCACCTAAGGAAATATTCCTATCAACATAATAGATAAATTACAAAATCATCTAAAACAAATAGAGCAATGGATGGTACTCTGGAAGATTGCTGCAAACACTAATAAAACTAAAACTCTCATATTTTGAAAAGTTCACACATCCCCTAATGAAAAACTCAAATTTTTCAATGATCAAATCTCTTGGGGCTCTGAGCTCAAATACTTAGGAGTTATCCTGGACTCCAAATTCACTTTTAAACTTTATATCCAATCAATAATATACAAATACTGATCCCAAATCCACAACTGTATCCCTTTAATTGGAAGAAATTCAGTACTAACTCTTCTTATCAAAGTCCTTCTCTAAAAACAAGTAATCCATCCCTATCCTAATTTATGCTTCCTCCACTGGGGGCCATGCCACATCTTCCCACATTAAACAAGTTCAGGTCCTTCAAAATAAAATCCTTTGCATGAATATTAACTCACCTTGGTATGTCAGAAATTCTGTCATACACAAGGATCGCAATATCCCTCCTATTAATAAACACATCAACTATCTATCTAGAAGTTTCTATAATAGACTAACAAGTCATACTAACCAACTAATTATGGCCCAGCAAATATTTGCTCACAATAATGGAACCCTTGTCTTAATCTACTAATCTTGTAATAATTATTTGTATTTAAATCCCCCATACTACTTTGCATTCCAACTCAGACTCCTTTAATTAAATATTTAATCACTCTTTCAATAGCTTCATTAAATCAACCATCTCACTCCAAGACCTCTATTTTTATCAATTGAGCTGACATCTGCTGTTTATTTACCTAGTTGCCCTGCTTACCTCCCCACTCTAACTAGTTTGCTGACTATTGCAGTACACCCAGGCAAACAAGAACTCTATTTACCTTTTCCTTCCTTCTTCATCTGATAATTCATTCACTTTCCTATCCTCTTTCCTCTCCTTTTCCTTTCACTTATGTTTTTTTTTTAAATTCATTAGTGCATTAAAACACATTTTAATATGTTTGTTTTAAAATTTAAAATTTTCAAGGCTACAATATGATGCCGAGTGGTCAGTCCATTGGACTGGCAATCGCTACTATGTGATTGTTATTGCGGTGTCATTCAAAAACCCTAAAACAGTCACATGTGCCATCAAGAAACATTTAAACTTACTTAAAATCTATTTTAATAAATGGAAAATGAAAATTAAAGTTGAAAAATCCACTGCAGTTCTTTTCACATGAAAAAAGAAATTATTCTTCCTCCCAACTTATATCAAACAAAAATCCCTTGGTCTCAGTCAGCTAAATATCTTGGTGTAACATTAAACAGAACTCTAACTTAGAAACAACACATTACACATACACGAGAAAAGTTCTGGAAAATAAAATGAGAAATATTTCCCTTAATTTGTCGGAACTCCAAAATGACTATTGAAAACAATTTGCTTCTGTACACCTTGATTTTGCGTCCATTCCTAGCTTATGAATGTCCTGTATGCGCGTACGCATGTAAATCTAACATTAATTTTCTAGAAATCTCTCAAAACTAGGTCTTAAGAATGATAACCAAAGCAAAATTGTTTTGAAGATATAAAGACATTAGAAAAGCTCTAAAAAGTCCAACTTTTAAAGATTACATCAAAAAACTTTCCATTAACATTTTTAATAACATGCTCTTTACTAAAAAAGAAAACATGTATAACTTAGTTGATTATATCCGTTACCAAACTCTAAAAGGCCCAGAAAAATCCTGCTTGATTCTTACCAAACCCCTTACACACACCCATCACTACAATCTCTACTACTTATACACTTTCTTCAATTCTTTAATATCTCATATTTATTATATTAAAAGCAGTTAAATTCCTCTAAAAAAGGCTGTACAGCCTCCACAGGCATCGCACCGCCCACTCTCCGCTCAACTCAATAGCTCCCATCTGAGGCAGTCAATAGGATAATTCCACATTGCCATTCCCCGATCAATAACAAATAGTCTCTCATCATCATCATCATCCCAAGTCCACTTCAAGAAACTTTTCCTCCCTTCATGACTGATCCAGCTTCAGATATCACCTCAACCAATAAAAAACAAGAACCTATGCAACAATCCAATCACAAGACACCTTCCCGATTTATCCTACTACAGAGAGCTTATTTTTCCATTTTCTACCATGTTTCTAAAGAAACTCTGATACGAGCTTGTAGACCGCTGGCGTGGACTAGACGCTCGAATAAAGCGCAGCTTACGTGTTTATTCCTCTTCCGCTGGTTTGGATACGAACGTTGTTTATCGCTGAAGTATCGCGATTTTTGAAAACCCGTTGTCCGTTTAAAACGTTAACGTTTAGTGAATCGTTTAAAATAATTTATTTTACGTATGGAAAAAAATCAGCATTAAAATTTTTGATAAAATCGTTTTGAAAACAGTACTATGTGTATCTTAAGATTTGTTTCGTTTGGAAGACGTGTTTGGCTGAAAAACGTCCATTGGAAGCTTTGAAAATAAATCGTTTTGAAATATTTCATTCCTTAGAAATTGAAGAAAATTCGAATTTGGATAGGATTAGAAATTCGAATGAAATCATTTTGAAAGTAGTAATTTGAATAGAACAAGATTTGTATGGTGAACCTGGTTTGCAGACAAACGTCCGTTGTAAATGGATCGTTTTGAATAATTTTGCTTTCATGAAAGGGCAACGATCATAAAGAGAGAAAATAATTAAGCAACGAATGCCGATTTTTTTGTGGTGCCGTAAATTACTGATATGATTCCTTCTCAACAATTTAAAGTTTGCTTAGATAATTTAAGAAGAGAAAAATTGGCTGATGAGAATTTGAATATTCCGGGCAATGTTGATTTATTACTGGGAGTAGATTTTTTTTTTTTATGAAATTCTCTTAAACAGGTACAAATAAAGCTTTTGAATGGAAAATTAATTCTTCAAAATGCAATGTTTGGTTTTATAGTGAGAAAAAGAATACCGGTTTCTAATCAGAGTAAGTCATATTGCGGATTGATTAAAGATAATATTGATTTAGAAGAGACGATGAAAATATTTTGATAAGTCTAAAATATATTTTCCAAGACAGTAAGAAATAGAGACAATAATTTGTGAGAAACATTTTCAAAAAACTGATTAGAGAGTACCGGGAAATATAGTTTATGTGCCATTTAAAAAGGATCCAACTTGCTTAGGTCAGTCTAGAGGTCAGTTTACTCATTGTGGCTTAAGCAAGAGCTTAACTATTTCAAACTGTATTTAGAATTTTAAAAATTCTCTTAAAATGCAGAATTAGGTTACATGAAATAAGTTTATGATCTTGATGACTATGGTATGTTCCTCATACCTCATCTTGGTGTTTATTGTCCCTATTAAAGTACTTGTAAATTAAGAGTCGTTTTTCATGCTTCGAATCCAACTATACCAACGGAAATTTCTTAAGCCCTACAGTACAACGGCGGAGTTGCTGAAGACCATATGTTTTTCTAATATGGCTCGCTTCAGGAAGCACATTTTTGCGTTCATTGCAGATATGAAAAAAAAACTGTATCGGATATTTTGGATTCATCCTGATCAGCGCATTCTATGGAAAGAAAAAATCGTTGAGCCTATAAAAACATTTGTGTGCTTTAGATGAATCAGAGAATTTTCCATTACGAGCCTTAGTTGTATTAAGAGATATGTGTATTGATTATGTACTTTCTGTTGTAGAGACCTAGTTAGAAGCAGTTTATTTTTTAGAAATAGTTTGACTAACGTAAATAGTATTCCTCCCCCCCACACACACATTTGCTTATTAAATAATCATACTTTCAATAAGACTCAAACTTATTTGCTGATTTTCTAAAAGCATTTTATTTAAGCTTTTAAATGCTTTTTTGGCACAAAAATAATATCAAACATTTGTAAAACTCGGAAAACCTGATTGCAAAACACGATATTAAATTTCTCAGAACTTGATAAATTATTTTGTGCCTATTATCTTAATTAATTATAAATATTTCAAACTTGCCTCCGTAAGTGATAATGTAATTTTCCTTTAACATGAAATTTGTACAATTACATTCGTATTTTCAATCTGAGAATAACACTAATTGATTTAATAGCACTTCATTTTTTTTACCTTCTTAATAATAAATTTTTCTAATTAATACTTTATTCAGAATGTTAATTATATTTTTGAATATGCAAGAAAATCCGGCTTTTCATCTTGAGCCGTCTTGATTCAAATTTTCTCTCATTGTAATCACACATGTCATTTCTTTTATCAGACTCTGAAGGAACGTAGTATTAATCGCTTTGGCAAGGGAATATTTTAAGGAAAAAACTGAGAAAAGTCAAGAGAAACAAAAGTTTGAATTTTTTTTTTTAATTTTGAATACATTACAATTATGAAACACTTTCTGGTGCATCTAAGCCTTAAAAAGTAGCAAGTAAGTTAAATTTTAAGAGACGAAAAACACACACACTTTAAATTAGTATGAGTATTTAATAGTAATTGCACTTTGCTTCAACTATCTACTTTTTAAATATATGACTTTGGAAAAATCAGCCTCTTTCTTAGCTGTTTTCTGTTTCGTTCCGTTTATCAACCAAGCGGAGTGGGGATATTTTTTGCATTTGAAAAATGCATAAGCTGCTTGACATGGTCTTTGTTATAAATATTGTAATTTTTTCCTAAAATTTAATATTTCTTAATTTTATCAATTTTGTTTTACTGGTTCTGAATTGATCCTGGAAGTATAAAAATATTAAAAGCAGATATTTTTATAAATAAAAAATAAATCGCTATGTGATACTTATTTTTGAAATTATTCCAATTTCAAAATATATATATTTTTTTGTAATAAAGCAAACATAGAAGGCATTAATAATATGCATTAATAAAAAATTCAAAATTTAGTGAAGCATTTCATCAAATTTTTCAAATTTGGAGTAACGCTTGTTAAAGCCATTTGTAGTGGTTCTGTAAGAGGATGATTATTTAAATACAAGCGATATTTAGGCTTCATGAACTTCATTGTGGAGAACAGATTTTCAGCAAAACATTGTAATAACTTTACAAAGTTTATGGAACTTTTTTCAGATACATATTTTTCTAAAGTTTTTATATGAGTAATTAATTTGTAATCAAAAAGGATATTTGGTATACTTTAAACTCTATCTTGTAATTATACAATTACAGTGTTAAAAATAATATCGAAATTCCTCAACCAGGTCTCCTAAAACTTTATCTTCTGCTATTTCGGAAAGTAAAGTTTTTCTTTTTCGATTTTGTTTTCCAGGAAAATGTTCTGAGATATTCAAATTACGTACAAGTACCGTCTGAAAATATGTTAATTTTTTTTTTTCTTAAATTTTGGATTTCAGCTTGAATTTTATTGATTGAATTAAAACCTGAAAAAGAACAAAAACTTGAAAGCCAAGTTTTTGCATTAAATAATTTATTGATAGTGTTGATTTTGGACAATATTGCAAATCATATTAAACACATAAAATAAATGGCATTTCTTGTATTGAATCCAATTGACTTTTAGTTTTGGATTCCACTATATTATGAGAACTTACAGCAATAAATTCTACTCGGATGTTGCAAATTACAAATCTTCAGTCCTATAAGCCACTTCTCAATATTTCCCAGAAATGACTCATTTATATTTTATCTTTTCACTTCAAAATTTACATACCTAATAATAAGGTGACCAATCGTCCTCCTTTAGGGAGGACAGACCTTCTTTTGTAGACTCTGTCCTTCCTCAAAAATTGTTCTCCTACCTGTCCTCAGTCTCGGTATTTTAAAACTAATCTGTCAATCTTTGTATACAGAGATACCGCGCCAACTGTTATGCAAATGTTGAATACAAAAAACTTTCAGGATGTTCAAAAGTTTGATAAGTTCTACACCAACAATTATTTGAGCTTCTCCGTTCATATTTTTTAAGTTTAGACAAATGTCCAAAAATCCCGGAATATTTTTTTCAATTATGAATTAACTGAGATATTAATGTGATTTGTACATAATCAATTATCTATTTTCCACAAAATGATTCAAAAGATTGAAGGCTAACATATTTCAGTTACTGAAATTAGTTTTATTTTGAATTATTTTGTTTTTCCATATAAACCACGATTTGAAGAAAAAAATATTCATTTAATAATAAAAAGAAAATTGTCAAACCTAGAGGAAATTAATCCGAGTAAAACAGAAAAGGTTATTAAAATGTGCAGCTTTTTTAACAAATATCTTTCTAATATGTCGAAGAATGATCTGAAATATCACAGGAAATAAGTTTTCAATTGTGGTTTTTGATTTTACCTGAAGTAAATTGGGCAGATATTGAAAATTTTGTTGAATTTTTATTGAAAGAAATACCTGATATAAAAATCAATGACAATTACCTGTTTGAGGAAATTAGAAGACTGAATTTATATTTAAATTCTGATAAATTAGAACAAAGGGAAAATCCATATGTTGATATTGAAAAAATATTTGTGAAAATTTTTAACATTTTCAAAAAAAAAAAAAAAAAAAAAAAAACACATTCCATATGAAAATTTAGTTATTCTTGTTGAATTTATGTTATGCTAACCGGGAGCTAATGGAGAAGCTGAAAGAGTTTTTTGAACTCGTAATGATTTTTGGACAAAAGAAAAATCAAGATTCAATATTGATACTCTAGCTGCAGCACTTAACGTAAAATTCAATGTGAAAGATATTTCTTGCACCGAAATTTCCAAAATATTGATAGAAAATAATATATTTACAAAGAAATTTTCATTCAATGGAAAAATACTCGTCTAATTAAATAATTAAAAGGGATGTAAGCATAATTAGAGTATTTTTTTTTGAATTTATAAAATGTTTCATTTATTTAAGCAGTACTTTTTCATAAATTTTTTCGTCCTTCTTTTTTCATTGTAAGAAATTGGTCACCTTACTAATATAGTTTAAAGTTTTATGTGATGAGGAGATTTTTTTTCTATAAAGTACAGTCTAAGTGGAGATCGTAGGTAGTTCCCCGAATTAAATAACAATAATTCGATATAAAAACCAACGTTTTTAAAAACAACGTTTTTATATGGTGGCAAAATTTATTAAAGAAAATTATTGAAATATTAGTTAAAACTGTTGGTTATTTTTAACTTTAAAATTTACTGAAAAAAGAGACATTTGTGAGCGTATTAAAAAATTCATAATACTCATAAAATCAAAACATGCATTTGAAAGTTTGTAAGCCATTCTATTAAAAAAAAAAATGGGAACCAGAATTCAGAAAAAATTATTGTGATAAGACATGGTGCCAAATATTGGAAACTTTCTTTCTTGCACATGATTATTGACTAAAAGTCAGCAACCCTTACTATCTCGGAGATAGTAAAGGGAGATAGTATCTCCCCTTTTTGAGTACAATAGTTTTACGAGGCGTCATGTGGTGTGGGGAGTGCCCGGTGTTCCCAGAGGGGGAAAATTTTTTTTCCTCAATCCTAAAAGCGCATAGAGGAAAGAATATTTTGACTTATTAAAATTATTGAAATATTAGTTAAAACTTGTCGCAAACGTCTAAATATTGCATTGTTAGGCGAGTACGAACGATTCCCAAAATTTCAAAGCTCTAGCTTGATGGGACGTTGGTTAAATTAACGATCGAAAATTTGATGACACACACACACACACACACACACCAAGTGAAATTCAGAAAAACGTTGTAAAAACTTAACACTCGCATAATCAAGAATTTGTTTAAAGATTGTCGAAATTCAGAGACCTACAGCATTAATGTTTACGATAAAATATACTTTTTGTCATACTGACAACGATAGGAATATTGTCAAATTTTCATGTTCATGAGTACCTTATTTTAGTTCTTGATCATGATAGGCCCTATTCATTCGTGTGGTCCGGTGTACAACAACCGCATCAACTCCCAGATAGCCGGACAAGGCAGATGCTCATTAATGATATAATTTTAATAGTATTGATTGATTAATTGTTTTATCAACGCTGAAATAAGAAGCAACATGAGGGCTGTTCGCGATGGACCTTGTTATTTTTGAAACTCAGTAAAGTGACGAGGGCGACACTTAAACTGAAATTCCACTTGCCAAACTTCAACACCACGCCAGTGCGAGGATTTGGAAACTCCTCAGTTTTAAAGTGCAGTAGCCCCACTGAACAGCAGACATTCAGAAAAAACTTTCCTAGAATCTATGATTTGAGGAAAACAACGCTGGTCACGAGCTTACGATTATGACCACTCAGCTACCGTGGCCAAGTTTACTAGTAATCGAGTCATGATTACATTGAAAATTCTACTGATCTATTAGTGGACTCGACTTCACATAAAATGGATTGAACCTAAAATTCCTAAATCAGTGTGATATACAAATTAAGAAAATAATATTTACTCTAGCGTCATGTGTGTTACTTAACAATAGTTCAAAAATACAGCATCCATATCCTACAGTTCTCTTGCAGATATTAGAGGTATTTTAATTTAAACCAATCTAATTAGGAATTCTTATGTATGTGTTGAATTTGGAAATATTCCTATAACTATTTTACAAAATTAATGTAACAATCTTTACATATTGAAATCGATAACACACACAGATTTAGAAAAAAAAAATTCAAAAATCTTTTATACAAATATTCTATATTTAATAATTTTAAAGAATAAACAAAAATATACTTTCTTTCTAATAAATAAATTAAGTATAACTGTGCAAAGTTATTAATCTAAATGATTATCATGTAAATTTTTAAAAAGAGATTCAAGAATTTTATGTATTTAGTCATCCGTTTTGAAATCTTTAGGCTGTAAATTTAATTCAATGAATTTTGATTCCATTTATTGAATACTTAAATACTCTAGAGAAACAATAATCAATTATTTAAAATAATTTAAGTGGTACTCTGAGATATAATATATGTTCCAGGTTCTTCTGAGCCTATCAGAATCAAAATCATATTATTTGGAGGATCCAAGATATCTTTGAGATAGAATAAAATTTAGTTTCATGGATTTTGTTCTGTCAATGAGAAAAGAGCAACGCTTTAAAACCTAAAGATTCTGCACTTATTTATATTTCGTTCTGGTCCTTTTTACATATTAATATCTCTAAATAACAATTAATATTTAAAAAGCGTATGTATCAGTAGTAATTTTGCATCATTAGTCATTACCGAAATATAATGAGAAAAACAGGTAAAGGAACTTTGTTAAGGAAATACAAGTCACAAGTCAATCGTTCCAACGCTTTTTTGCATCAGAAGTTCCATAACAACTTCAAACTTTGATATCACTTAATATAAAACAATGAAAAAATAAGAAAGAAGGAACTAAAAAAATTCAATTGTTGTACTGCAAATTTTTTTAAATAGAGTTATAACTGTTGAACTGTAAGAAACTATTTATAACCAGATAAGAAATAACTGATAAGCGTTCGAATGTCTTTTTTTGTCATAGATCACCTTTCAATACTTATCTTCTGTTCAATAAATAACAAATCAAACCCTTTGAAATATACTGCTGAATTTTATCAGTTATGTTATTAAATACAAAAATTTTGATAATTTATTCCTACATTACTTATCATTTATCAACTTTAACTTCTGCAATTTTTTTAATTATATCTTTTTTATTCTAAAAGAACAATAACATTCTTCTCTACAGATATTATGATTCAGCTTATTATAACTGCTTTCGCATGACACAGAGAGGAGTGTGTTAATAATTTTTAATCAATTAAAGTTTTGAAACACATAAAATTCGTCACACGTACATTATAATCCAAACAATAAAATGTTTGATAACGTAAAGAATCTAAATTGTTGATAGGACTCTATTGGGCTTGAACATATTATGTTTTACAATTAATTGAAATATGATTATCAGAACCACTTAATTATGTGTTTCAAAATGCTTTTGTGTTATAGGTATAACACATCGATCAATAACTCCCGAGTCTAAAATTGAAAACAACATTTTTTTTGCAAAATTTTTTTTATTCATCTACATAACACCTTTTGTTAATCACCTTTTAGGGTGATACAATCGTTCCAACGCTTTTCCAAATCTTTTTTTTTTTTTTTTTTCCGCAAGAAATCTTTTTTGTTGCGAGTAAATAGCGATAAACAGCTTTCTGAATCATCGACTCGTTGCTGTTTTTGTTCTATCGAAAGCAATCGCGGCACCCACTTGGAAAAAACCTTTTTCACTTCACTTCAAAAAACCTTTTTCCTGGTCCGATCAACTTAAAATTTTGACACGTTTCAAGCAAAGGTTAGTACTCTAGAAAGACCTGGTTAATGGTTCACTACGAGCGCCATCTCTGGGTTAGTCTCGGGAGTTATTGATCGATGTGTTATTTGAATCAATAAAGGATTTTAATGATGTTTCAATGATAACTATTCTTTCTAGTTTCTTAAAAGAACAGATAATATTTGCCTCTATTTTACTCTAGATTTTTCCTTTATAAAATAACTAAATAATAGTTGTGATTAAAAAGTTATGTATATATATATACCCAACTTTTTCTTACACGGTAGATACGTACCTCAGAAAACCGTGCAAAAATTCATGTAAAAATGCTTGCCACATATGGTAAATTTGCGGATATGTTCCAAAACCTTAAGAAATCGTGTACGATGAAAAAAATCTAAATATTTTCTCAAAAATTCGTGCAAAAAAGTAATAATGAAATTCAGTTTACGTATTTACAAAACAAAAATAATTCATTTTTATTACAAAAAAAAAAATTGAAATTAGTATACAGTGAAAATTCAGTCTATAGGTAAATACAACACATAATAAATTCAAATTGAAATTAGGTGTAAAACTACTAACAACTATTCATTACAACTTATTAACAAGCATACAAGTTGATTGAGAGCTGCATGAACAATATAGCTAGCATGACTGTCGGCTTTGATTCAAATAAAGAATTTCGTTCGGTATTAACGGCCTAGGTAGTAGTTTTTTTTAATGTTGTTACAAAGTCAGTCTGTTTTTGTTCCTCAAGTTGCTTACATAATTCTTGATATGCGGGTACATGAAACTTAAGGTTTCGTTGAAATTTTAATGCACGCTCTATGTCAGGATCATGAGTACGAAAATGTTATTCCATACTTCTGGGAAAATTAAAGTCTTCACGAATTAAATCAGTTGTCAATAGCTGAACTGCACCATCGAGTTCGTCAATATCGACATTTCTGTTATCAAAAGGTGTCATAAATTCGATTAAACGTACTCAACCGAAGGCTTTTTAGCATCAATTCTTCGATGTCAGCAGCTCTCACATTGTTAAAACCTTCGACTCCAATTTGATTGAGTTATAATTTCAAAACACCAAGCTGATTTTTGTACTACAAAGCTTCAATTTTTGACGCATGATGGCAAAAGAATTTTACAACAAGCTTTAAAGGTCGATTAAAGCTTCTCTGCTGGCAAAAGAAGCGTGTGCAATACAATGCATAATCTTCAACTTTATCTATGATTCCACAACAGTCAAATTTTTTCTACATCTAAACTTCGACAAAATCTCACATCGACTGTCGACTTAAGCAACTAACATTGAAAATTTTGAGAACGTATGTCTAATACATATTCACAAATATATAATTAATTCATAATACAAATACTTAAAAGTACAAAAAAATATTTCATTATTTATCAAAAGTACAATGTTATGCATATACACTTAAATTCAAAAAAAATTGTTAATTAAAATTGAACATTTATGTAAAATAAATATAATAGTTCTTTCAAACAATATATTTAACAAAAAAAATTGTCGAAATTACAAAGACTACATCCTAAATATATGACTAAATCCTAACATGATGCTAAATCCTAACGTGATAAAATATCTTAGCCTCATAATCATCTTGTATAGATTAACTTCATAGACATCTGTCATTGAAATTATTTAGATTATATCGATTTTATGTACTAATGTATATTAAATTACAGTGGTTCAATTTTTTCTACAGTTCCAGGGAATTTTATGTCACGAAATTTAAGCCAAATAGCATACTTTTAAGAGTACAAACAGCATTACATTACATGATGTTTAAAAGGAAATGCCTATGTATACAAGCTTAACTTCGAAAAATTTGAACATCAAAGTTGAGCATTTAAGTACAATGAATGTTACAGTTCTAATACACACTCACATATATTAAATTACATTGGTTCAATTTTCCCTATATTTCCATGCATTTTAAGTCACAAAATGTAAACCTAATTGTATACTTTTAAAAGTAAAAAACACCATATCATTGCATTACTTATTAAAAGGAAAAGGGATACATATACAAATTTAACTTCCAAAAATTTGTTCATCAAAAATGAGCATTTAAGCAGAATAGGCGGAATAGTTCTATTGCTCACGATGAGATATTCAACGACGCACTTGTTACATATACTATGACTACATCCTAAATTGATGACTATAAACTAAAGCGATTACTTGCTCTGAGGTGTTTATTTAATCCTTGAGATCTTTCTACATCTTAACTTCCTAAAACTTATTATTAATAATTAAATAACGTATTACTTCCTAATACGTTATTTAGACTAACGTCATAGACATCCAACATTGAAAATTTAGTGACTATATGTCTCATACATATTCACTCATATGTAATGCAATCTTAATACATTCGTTTAAAAGTACAAACAGCATACTATTGCATATTATTAAAAGATAAGAGCTATACATTTAATACTAATTTCAAAAAGTTATTTTCATTAAGTTTAGAATTTAAGTAGAATAAATTTAATAGTTCTATCGTACGCACTATATTTATGGGAAAAAAAATTGTCGAAAATGCAATGACTCCGTCCTAAATGTATGACAAATTTTTTAACTAATTATTAACACTAACAGGAATCTCAGTCCTATTGTATTAATTACATCTTAACCTCATGACAATCTTTTATAGATGAACTTCACAGACATATAACATTAATATTATTTAGATTATATGTTTAATACACTCTACACTATTAAATTACAGTGGATCAATTTTTTCTACAAATCCATTTACGTTACGAAATAGAAACCTAATTGTATATATTTAAAAGTACAGACAGCATAACATTACATGAACATTCAAAATTAAATTCGAAAAATCTGAACTTCAATGTTAAGCATTTAAGTACAATGAATGTTACAGTTCTACAGCATACAATAGATTTAACTACAAAATTGTCAAAAATGAAATGTCTACATCCTAATTTTAGGAAAACTTTTTCACCTAATTATGAACACTAACGTGATTCTAAATACTAAAGTGAAAAAAACATCTTAACATCATAATCATATTGTATAGATCATCTTCCTAGATATTTGTCATTGATAATAATTAGATTATATCGCCAATATACACTCATGTATATTAAATTAGAGTGGTTCAATTCCTTTTACATTTCCATGCATTTTACGTGACGAAATTTAAACCTAATTGCATACATTTAAAATTACAAAGAGCATCATACCATCACACGATTCATTAAGAGGAAAAAGATAAAGATACACTCTTTACTTCGAAAAATTAGTTCATGAAATAGAGCATTGTTAAGTTTAATTAATGTCATAGTTCTATTGCTCGTACTATTAACATGTATACTATACATACATACTATATTTAGCGACAAAATTGTCAAAAATGTAATGACTAAGTCCTAAATGTATGACATCTTTTTCACCTAATTACTAACCCTAATGTCATTCTTAATCCTAACGTGATAATTACGTCTTAACTACATAATAATTTTGAATAGCTAACAATGATAATATTTATATATGGCTAATATACAGTCTCATATGTTAAATTACAGTTGCTCAATTTTTTCTACAATTGCATGTATTTTACTGCACAAAATTTAAACTTATTTGCATACATTTAAAAGTACAAACAGCATACCGTTACTTGTTTCTTAAACAAAAGGTGTTATACATAAAATTTTAATTTAGAAAATATTTTTTTCAAAAATGATCATTTTTGTAGAACAATTCGATACTACCCTAAACGTTATTAAACTTAATAGATTACTAAATATTCACTTGATTAATGTATAACATAGGATTTTCGATTTTTTTTTTTATGGAGTAAAATGTCATAGACATCTAACTTTGATATAATTAAGTGTGTATGTCTGTAATGTATAAATATGTTTCTTATTACAATCTTACAATATTTCAACACCAAAAATGCATTTTAATTCTTTTTACGTTATACGAAATGATTTTTTAAAACTTAGCAATTACAAAGGATTATAAAGCAGAAAAATGTTCATAACATCCACATCTGACATAATTTAACAAACCTTTTGTCCCAGATATATATGTAACCTTTTCTGACATACATATATAATAAGAATTGTTCAATTCAACTACAAATTCTGAAAATTCTATACTTTTTTTTTTCAGATGAAAATAGAGGGGAATTAGCCACGCACGTTGCTTAGTGGGATATATAGTCACAAAAGAAGAAAATCCTCCGAGTTTTGTGCCCAGTAATTCACCATATATATTCCCTCAAGCAAATCAAGAAGCTGTACCGAAAAACTTGAATATAGAGCCACAAATAAAAAGATAAAGACTCAAAGATATATTTCAACAAAAAAGAAGAATTCCCAAAAAGCCTCGACAGCATTTAGGAAACCAATACAAGAAAAGTGCCAAAGCATATCATTGAGTCTGGTTTTGATAGCAAAACAAGTATAAAAAGAAGTTTTATCGTAAATTATGAAAGAGTTTGGCTTAAAAGTTAAATTATTTTTAGGTTTTCCTGCATATGTGCTATGTGTTCCTTTTTTATTGCGGGTTATAGATTATTGTGCAATATTGAATTCCCGATTATCTAGAAACCATCAAATAACTCTTGTGCATTAAATTTTCTATCGTGTGCAATATATGTAATGTTCCTTTTTATATTATAGGTAGTTATAGTGCTATATATAAGATATTCACATGTGCAATATATGTAATGTTCTTTTTTATTATAGGTAATTGTGATACAGCATTCCTGATCCACTAGAAGGCATCTGAAAATTCTTAATTTATATTTTTGGCTAATATGTTCCTTTTCAATGTAGATTGTTTTAAATCCTTATGCTTTGTAAAATTCCAGAAAATCAAGAAGGCATTTGTAATTGTTAATTTAAATGAATAAAAAAAAGAATACCGTTGACTTTTTGTTAATGGATAACTGTTAAAATAATAAGCTGGTTACATACATAAATTTAAAGTCTGAAGTTTTCATCAATGAAGGAAACAAAAAGTAAATGTTTCTTTCTTGTAAATTTCAGTTTATTAGTTTATTCAATCACTTTCCCATTAAAATTATCAAAACATGGTTCAACCTTGTTAAATTTATTCTAAATATTACAACTGGTTTATAAAAAAAATTCATTTTATTTTAGCAAAAGTTGATTTTTTTTTCAAAATCCTGAGGACATCCATTTCTAGAGGTTCAACTGTATTCACACTTCTCTGTGGCTGCTACCTTGATCTGGTAGAGGAAACTCAATCTGTAGATTAAAATCATTAAAAATTTCTGATGGTATTACTAAAAGTAGTCTTAAATAATTCATGAAAAATGTCAGTTTTTGTAAAATAATTAAAGTACACATTTTGAGTTTTGATATATATTGCTCAATTTTCTAGAAAGGAATATTTAATTTAAACTTCATTTTGTGTTTTCTTCTAACTTAAATACAGTTATAATTCAAATATTTTAAATATCCTTTGTATGGTTCTATCAGCAACAACAACAAAAAATCTTTCAATAAAAAATATATTGTTATTTTCCAGTTCTTTTTATTTGTCTCAAAATACATGGTCATAATTAGCTACAAGTCTGAGTTTAGCAATTTTTGACTTAAATTGTATGAATATGTTAAGTAATAAGAGGTCTGCCAAATTGTAAGCATATTTCTGTTGTTAAATTAGGAGTAAGGTAGGTAATCTCTCAAAAATTTAAGTTAATATAGCATTTTATACTTCTCAAATACATAAAAACAGCAATTGAGTCAAATAAATTGTAAATAAAAATAGTTCTGAAAATTGTAAATAAAAATAGTTCTGAAAATTGTTAATAAAAATAGTTCTGAAAATTGTAAATAAAAATAGTTCTGAATAAACTCTTGTTAGTATGAGTTGCGAAACTAGCTTACACAATTTTTTCATCAACCATTGGTTGATATTATTTTTTACTCCTATTTTAATGTTTTCTTTTTTTTAACATTTGACATGTATTGCTTTTAGAAATTATTTAATGTTTTCTTTATTTTTAGAAGTCCAACTGTATTTTTTTTACATCTGAAATATTACATCATCATTTATAAGAGTATCTTTATGGAGAAAATTATTTATAATCTCCAGTTTTGTAGAGTAATAAAGAAATAGATTCAACAAACCTAATTTCAATGCATATTTTTCTCCGAAATATATTAGTTAATTTTCTTTAATTTATAATTCGTCTTTTGCATTCATCTTTCTAAAGAGTCATTAATTCTCTCATGTGTTAAAGACTGTCTAAATCCTATAATTAATTTTAATAAACAATACCTCTTTAATAGTGCCATGCATTGTATTGATCCTAATGCTTTCAGTTAAAAAAATGTGTTAAACATTTGATTCCTGAGTGAACTCATTTCTGTTATACGAGAATTTTCGAATATGATTCTTGTTTAAGCTAAGATGGAAAATGATCTTTATTTCAATATATTGATAATAATTCACTTTTCATGTACATGTGTTACTTTTTGTTATGAAGCAATGTCATTTTAAAATGGACTAAATTTTGTAATTTCTTGTGCAAGTAAAAGGCTAAAGCAACTCATTTTAACAGGTTTTCGACAGGAGATTAAAGACCTAAGAGCTCCAATATTCATCCAACGTGCACACTTATCTTGGGTTCATTAATTGCAATGCACTTTTAAGTATTATTATAGAAAATATATAAATGAAGAGAATGTAGAATGCTGAAAGATTATACATATATATATTAACAAATAAATAATACTTGTAATAATATTTCAGTATTTGGCAAAGAAACTTTCAAATGTGAAAATGTAATTATCTTTTACATGTTCAAAAGGTGAGTAGCACAATTTTTAATAGGCTTAGGTATATTTACAACATCAACTATAAAAATTACTTCCCAAATTCATGCCATATACAAAAAGTTGAAAGGATAGTTAAATAAGTATATAAATGTAAAATTGCGCTTTTCTGTAAGATAACTATTATTTAAATGCAATATTTTCTATATATATATGAAAATATTTATCATTATGCTAATCTTTTGGAAATTTCAAACTCTAAACATAGATTATGTACGTACTTGATATTTTTTCATGATACTATGAATTCATTTTTATTTGGTGTTAGTTTCTTTTATTACAAAGATTTTGTTTAATTCAAATACTAGCTGATGTTTTCTATAAGGCTAGATGATTTATTTTAGTCTTTTAGAAAATGTTTGTTAGTGAATTTTTGTAGTACATTGTACTCATATAATTATGCTCTTAATTAGTATTAACATAACTGTCCTGATATTGTGGATGAGGAATTGTTAATTATATATGTGTATATATATTCAAGAGTTTTGTTTGAAATAAAAAAAAATTTCTTTTGCACATGAAAATTTTAACTAAACAATTACATTACAATTAATTGTAGTTAATAGATTGAAACAAACATTCAATACATTTTTATGAACTATTCATGAAAACCTTTCAAGTTATCATAACTTTAAAAATAAATACAAAATTGAATGTGAAATAAGTAATTAAGAAATAAAAAGTATAGATTATATTTACACTTTTCTAAGACTTAAAATATAAAAATGGCTGTGGGGAAGTTATAGAAAATATTAATTACAAATTATTCATTTATATTTTTTTACAATCAAAGCTACATTGTAATTTCAGATACTGAAATCTCAGGATACCAGATTTTCTAATCAAACACTGAAAATTTGATTTCTTTAAAATATCTCATTTTTATATAAAACCAATTACACGGTGTTATTTCCAGCCCACAATATAATATTCTTTGGTTAAATATCATTTGTAATTAGCTAACATGTTAATATTGGAACACACTGTTTACATTAAAAATTCATCATGGAGAAATATTTGTTGCATCTTCAAAAAAATATCTTAGATTAGTATAGAAAAAGAAACTACAAATTGCATTTTAAAACTGAATAGGTTTTTTAGGTTCTCACCAGTTATTTTTCATAGCGACAAATTTACAAGTCTTTTTTTTTTCTTCCAAAAAGGAAGAAAAAAAAAGTCTTGTAAATTTATCGTCTTTAATTTGGTTATTCATTTCAAAACTAATAGTTTACCTCCTAAAATTTAAAAGAAATGCTTCAAAAAATAAATTACCTTAATTTTTTTTTATTGAGAAACAAAAATATTTATAAAAAAATAATTTTATATAATAACAAAACCTCTCAGAAAACCAAGATCATGTAAAATGTACAATCGATCCTAATTTCCCACTCTTTCAAAAACAAAAGTATGTATAAAAAGTAAATTTTCTGAAGAAATATATATAATATATTATCTTGCAGTACCTACTCTCCAGTAGTATTTTTCTCTTTCAGATTTTGTTAACAAGATGAATATTTTTAAGTTTTTTGCGCTAACTAGAATGAATTGTTGACAGTTTTGGAATTATATTACAATCTTTTGTGCACAATATATAGAAGTACTTATATAAAGCATGTTTCCTGCAAAATATATATAGATATGCCGGAAAGTTAAATTTGGTATGCAACCTGACTGCAATGTTAGAAAAGGGAAAGGATATGAAATTTTGTGTTATAAATGTGAATTTATCTTCTAAGCAGTAAAAAACTTATAGTTATAACTTTCATGAAGTACTTTTTTAATTAATTATATATATATATATATATATATATATATTAAAACCATTTTCTCTTATAAAAACAATGAAATTGTAATACATGTGCTTTTTATTTTTTTATAATGAATTTACATGCTTCTCTTTTTTTTCCCACGACAATTTTACATGGTAATTAAAACAATCATTCCAAAAAAAAATAAGCTACAATCTAACTTTAAGGAAATGTTTAAAATTTCTTTTTTTAATTAATAAAAATGAAAACTATTACAAATTTCATAAATTAACAATACAATTTAAAAACTGAATTATTCAAAAAGCAAGTAATTAGAAAATTGTGATAAGCTTAAACTTCTTTAAAAACTGATGGAAGTCTTGTTGCATCAAGAAATGTCAAGTGTTATTCCTTTCCTTTGATATTCCTACATTAGCATTATTGCTGCCCAATTGTACAGTGCGATCTCGGATTCTTCCTATCCGTTTCAATTTTCAGCTCTGATTCATGTCCAAATCCCTTTTTCCCCTATTGAAAAATCCTTGCTCTCTTAGGATTGTCCTGTCTGCAGACTTATGTACCCGAAATAGGTGCAATCGTATTCTCTCCCATTATTCTATGTATGTAATTATCTCTCTCTTGAGATATGCAGGAAATTCAAATTTTATCACTTTGTAGATCAGACCATCATGCCACACCCTATCGAATATGAGCTAAAAATCTAGGAAAATACTAATAGTGTAAAAGTTTTTAGTCAAACTTTCATAATAATGATGTTGGTGACTAATTAATTAATGAATAGTGTAATGACCGTCACGGAATCCATACTGATTCGGGAGGATACAATTTCCTTACTGTAATTTTTAATCCTCTTTAAGATAATTCTCTCGAAACTCTTAGCACTAGCACATAATAAACTAATGAGTATATAATTTTCAGTAAATTTGTGATCTTGCTTTGGTTAGGGAATCATAAAAATATTTACTTCTTTCCAAATAATATGGAGATAATTTAACATTAGTACGGCGTTCGCGAAGAGGCAGCGTTGATTCGAGACCTGGACCAGTGGGTCCGAAGCAAAGTTTATCGCTTTTTGTTATGCCCTAACCAACTAGTCTAAAAAGACGTTTGATCGGGCTAGTAAGGCATTTCAACCTCTAGCCCTGCCGTAGAAGGAAGTCGCTACACACTTCCCCTCCAGTATCATCGCGAACGGAACGATACGGAACGGAGATAAGCATTGGTATTTTGTACAAAAGTTTACTTTCTTTCCCCAGCCATTACTGCAATTAATATGCAACCCCTCCCTGTTGAATTGAGTTTTGCTAGGAACAGTTTCCATATTCGAATCATCGACTGTCTCTTGTTGAGTGGCGGGTCTCGTCGACATTGCAACAGCGCCGGAATATCACTCGTCGTGATTTGTTTGCGTTTGTCACAGTCAGACGTACAGAGGTAAGTGTCTTTGCGATGGGGACGGAAATCATGGAGGATTTGGAGCGGAAAATATAGTGAAATTAGTACATAAATTATTTATCAGAATAACGTTCATAAATCAAAAGAAAACAAAAAAATTATTATTCTGTAAATTTTATCTTATTTGTCATAACATTTTTTTCTGGCCGGTACTACTTTCATGAAGAAAATCATATTACTACAATTTTTATTGTGTTTCGAGTCAAATAACAATGAAAAATAAAATAAAAAAAATTATAACAATATATGATTTATCTTTTACCTTTGTTACCAAAAACATATCAATTTCACAACCATGAAAGTAGTAGAGGTTCTTAAAAACTATATATGGAAGATACTTGCAAAATTGAAATTAATTTGGTTCATAACTTTTTCTGACATATAATTTGCCATATGTAAATATGCCGAGAAAACTCATTTTGAGAAAAATCAAAAACAAACTTTCAAATGCAATTAAAAATTAGCTACCCTATAAAATTCAAATCCATGTAACTGTTCTAAATAAAATATAAGAAAAACTCAAACACTATTCGAAAGAAAAAAGTTTTTAAATTTTAAACAGACATTAAAATTAGAAAATCGAAAATTTTGACAAAAATGACTTTAAAGGTGTACGGATACCTTAAGGCAACGCATATTCTGAATTATTTTTACTATTTATATAGAACTGCTAACAGGTCTTAACAGTATAATGATCATAGAACAGTAAAGATAGCAGAGCTGTTTACTCTACGCCTTCCATTCAAGAATCGGAAAGTCGCTCTGATGTTTTTCTCCTTCGCGTTAACCATGTTTCGTCTCCTTTTCGTTCATTGGTCAAGCGCTCTGTTTACTCACTCCTTTCTTGCAGCCTTCCGCGATGGCAGCAAGCTACAGGTAGCCCCCCACTGGCGAAAACGAGATTTTTAGCTATACTTGGGATTGAACCTTACTCTGAAGCCGGAACGAGTAGTGGTTTCTTGCCTGCTTGAACTTCCAGTAGAATTTTCTTCTTCTGTGTCCAGGGCTTCATTTGGTTGAGAGGGCACTTTTTCCTTCCTGCGTACTCCAGCTGGGATATCCCCCAAATCTCTGGGAACGTAGTCAGGCTTCGGCCGATCGACGCTCATTGAAACCTCTTTTCCATTTCCCTAGATCCGGAACACCTTTTCGATGCTCGACAATTTTATAGGTACCCTCGTATGGTGGTTGCAAACCTCTTTTCGTGGAATCGGTCCACAGAAAAATATGGCTGCATGTGGTTAAATCTTTTCTCACGAAAATCGTATTTTGTCCGTGATGTAGCGTCTTTGGAGGAGATAAGCGCTGCATTGACTCTCTGAATCTTCCCACAAAAGCAGCAGGATCTTCGTTTTGTTCAGAAGGGCATAGAAATTCGCCGGGTAACCTTATGGGAGTTCCATAAATCATCTCTGTAGTTGTGACTTGTAGATCCTCCTTCCAAGTAGCACGGAATCCCAAAAGTATGGTGGGCAATACTGTGGTCCACTGAGCCCTGCCTTGCACCATTATAGACGCTTTTAATTGCCAATGAAACCTCTCAACTCGGCCGCAAACGGCCGGATCATATGGAGTTGTGTACTGCTTCTCTCTGTGCTTAAGAGCTTCGATAGGGCATCAAATAGAGATGATTCGAACTGCGTTCCTTGGTCTGTAATTGAACTAAGGGGTGGACGAAATCTTGCAAACCAACCAGTGTAGAAGACCTTGACCACGACCTCTGCTGAAATATCTACCAGTGGAAATGCTTCTGGCCATTTGGGGAACCAATCAACACAGGTGAGGCAGTAATGAAAACCCTCTGATGGAGGTAAGGTCCCACAAGATCGATGTGTACGCGCTCGAATCTAGAGCTCGGTGGTTCGAATTTTCTGAGCTTGCTTCTTGTATACTAAGATATTTTTACATTTTGGCACTGTAAGCATGTACGAGCCCATAGAGGAACATCTTGTCTCATTAACAGCCACAAGTATCGTTCAGCTACCAACTTAAGAGACTCTCATATTTCTGTGTGCGAGAGTGCATGCAAATTGTTAAAGATTTCTCACCTAAAAGTTTTGGAACAAATGAACGAATGCGATCCGTTGACACATCACATTGGATAGTAACTGGAGGCTGTCCCATTGGAAGAAGTGTTGTAGTACTAGGGAAGTTGAGCAAGAACCAGCTAAAATGTCCTGCAATTGGGAATCCTTCTACTACTCCTTAGCCATCTTTTTGAAATCAACAGCACATGGTGTAGTGATCGTTGAAATATGAATGCGCGACAAAGCGTCGGCCACAACATTTTCCAATTCTTTCAGGTATCGAATGTCAGTTGTGAATTGACCAATCAGATCTAATTGTCGGAGCTGTGGAGGAGAACATTTACCTTCTTTCTGCTTAAATTTATATATCAAGGGCTTTAGGTCTGTAAATAAAATAAAATTTCGGGCTTCCACCACATGACTGAAGTGTTTAATAGCCATGTAAGCTTCCAGCAGTTCTCTATCATTCGCACTGTATCTCCGCTGTGCTGCAGAGAGAGTCTTTGAGAAGAAAACTAGAGGTTGCCATCCTTTAGCTGCCTGTTGATGGATAGCAGCACCTACAGCTGTGTTCGATGCATCTACCCCGATAGTAAGTAATGCATCTGCTGCAGGATGGTACAAGACTGTGGCTTCTGCCAGATCGTTTTTACATTTCTCAAATGCATCAGTGGAGTCTTCTGACCATAATATGGGTATTCAGTCATTTTTTTGGCTCCCATTAAAAAACTGTTCAGCACTGCTTGCTTTCTATTAGCGTGCAGTATAAATCATTTGTAAAAATTGAAGATTGCAAGGAAATGACGGAGCTCCTTCAAAATCTCTGGTTTTGGAAAGTTCATAATTGTCGCAACTTTCTCTGGTATTGGAGAAATGTCTTTTGAAGTCACAATATGTCCAAGAAATTTTACTCAAGTTTCGCCCAGAACACTTTAGGAGGCATTTAGTACCTCTCCATATTCTTCAAAACGCTGAAACACTTGTTTAAGATGGTATAAGTGTTGATCTTCATCCTCAGATGTAACTAGAATATTATCGAAATATGGTATATGAAAATCCATTCCTCTTAAAACATAATGAATTAATCTTTGGAATGTTTGGAAGCAGCATTCGAAAGACCAAAGGGCATGTAGAGGAACTCAAATAGTCCAAAAGGTGCTGTGATAGCGGTTTTCGGAATGTTTTTTTCCTGTACCGGAATCTGTCAGAATGCTTTTGCCATATCTAGAGTAGAGAAAATTATTTTCTTTTCTAAGACATGCAAACAGTCCTGAATATAAGGTACTGGATACCGATCAGGAACTGTTGCAGCGTTTAGTCTCCTAATATCTCAACGTGGGCGCCAATCTCCATTACTTTTAGGTACCATGTGAAGTGGAGTTGCCCAACAACTGCTCAATGGTCTGCAAATTTTTGTTTCCGCTAGATATTGGAACTCCTGTTTTGTTGTTTTAGCTTGTCCGGAGATGGTCGTCTTTGCGTGAAGAAAACTGGAAGTCTCCTTGTAAGTGTTGAGCGCTTAACATCGTGCTTCATTTGGCTTGGGGTCGAAACAGCTTCAACCAGAGAAAGGAACTCAGCGAGCAGTCGATGAAACTTTGCATTGCCATTAACTGCCATGACTTCAAAATGATTCCATTGTTGTACTGTTCCATATGTATGCAGCTTTGTCTATGAGTCCACCAGGCATTCATGCCGAATGTAGACTAGCAGTCTATAGTGGCGAAGGAAATCTGCCCCAATTATTGATCGCGAGACTGCGGCAATAATAAATAGCCATTGGAACCCTCTTCGAAGTCCAAGATCAAGGGTCAACCGACCCTGATTGTAAGTTGAAATGATGGTTCCATTTGCTGCGAAAAGCTGAAGAGAATCAGGAGGACGATACTTTGATGCCGCGGTCAAAGGAACTACAGAGTCATCAGCCCCAGTATCAATCAGATATTTTGACTTGGAAGTTCTATCCTAGAGATACAACCAATTGACCACCTTTGTGTCGCCACCCGGTGAGCCGAGAGACGGCCGCTCTAGTTTTCCACCTGGAAGAAACCCAACTTTGTGCACTTCGTATCTTATTCGTTGTTTGCAATACCGGTGGTACCAACATTGTCCTTGATGACCGGAGTTCCTGCTGGCTGATTGGCTCTCTGATCCACGGGAGGTAAAACGTTCATGGGTCTCCAGGTGAGACATACGTGATGAAATATCCATCAGCATGGTTTTCAGCTCTTGATTCTCGGCGTCAATCGCATGTATCGATGAGGTATGACCCGCAAATGCCACGATACCATCCGCCATCTCGGCCAGTTTCTCCAGTTGGTCATTCGAGATAGCTAGTATTTGTTGCACGAGGGTAAGAAAGCGCTGTAGAAAAAGGGATTTCAATAATTCTTCCGTCATCCTTTTTTCTGCCTTGCTCCTCGTCCCCAGTAAAAGACGCGAGGGTTTGCCATCACCAAGCTGCATTCCGGAAATGAGATCACGTATGCGTTGTTCCTCCGAGTCAGCGTATTGTGAACTGAGTCTGCATCGAAGCGTGGTATATGGCTTCTCTGAAGGAGGATTCAAAATGATATCCCCGACTATGTCTAATTCTTCGGGCTGCAACGCAGAAATAACGTGGTGAAATTTTGTGGTCTCTATCGTAATTCCTGCTAGAATGAATTGGCTCTCCATTTGGCTGAACCATATCTCCGGATTCACCCGCCAGACCCGCCGTACTTTCACCGAAACACATGCAATGCTTATGATAGCTGCACTATCTTCATAAGAAATCGCAAGTAAAAATATTCCACAACATTGATTTTACAATATGAAGAAATCACTAAAAAAATGTCCTACCTTAAAAATTTCTTTTCACTTTTCCAATAAGTGGATGCAAAGAGAGATTGCCGTGTTCAAAGTCCTGGGTCATCACAATCGCATGTTACGTGTTTTATTAATAAAGGCTCTTGATTTCATCAGCAATATTATTTATTTGCTATTTAAAGCAATGCACATACTAAATTATTTATACTATTTACATAGAGCTGCTAACAGGACTTAATCATTATTTATACTGCATTAATTATACTAAATTATTTATACTGCTGCAGAACTTAATCACCTCTGCAATGTTGAACGACGACTACCTAGCATCCCCAAACTAATGCGCTATCAGAGCGCTTTAATAAAACCTTAATAGACATGCTGTCTATGTATGATGAAGTCGAACAGAAATATCGGGATTTACACCGTTTATTTGATGCATGAGTTTGAAGTCTAGTCAATATTATGCTCCCGATTCATACTGAAGAACCGAAGGAGACTACACCACTAGAGTACTATCAAGAGCCGAAGAATCTAGACAGCTGGTGAGAATACGAACCTTGAAAGCGCAAGAAAAGGATCGAAGGTAGTAAGACTTCAAATATCGAATCTTCAATGAACTTGGAGATCTGATATGGATTTTCATACCTGTACGAAAAGATGGTTTGTCGGAAAAGTTACTTAAAAAATACCTCGACCCTTGTCAAGTCCAATAACTCTCTGATGTAATATAACTTTTTAAGACTTTGATCCCAGTTCGCGACGCCGACGGACAGAAGGTATGGTACATGTTCTTTGAATGAAGTCCTACTACGATCCTAAAGTACATATCTTGTTTCCAGATTATTCTTTTCTCTTTGATAATCCTGTCAACTCTGTTCAGGACTCATCACATGCTCACGGACGAGAGCCTTACCAAAGAATTCTTAAAAGCGGGACGTTGGTTTTGAAAGGGAGAGTAATTTCACGAAGCTCATAGTCTCCGATGGCGCAGAGGAAAGCCAACGTCTACAATGCGAGAGTTCCAGGGTTCAAACCCCAGTGTTGATATCATTAAGAAATCCTGAGTAAAGATTTGTTTTCTATAGCATCTCCAATATTTTTTGTGTTTCTTCTAGTGCGACATTAATGAAACCAAACATTTACATCGGATGTCTTCCGTCTGGACTCCACGGAACCCTAGGTTTAACTGAAACTTTGATAGGTGTTCCGCTTGAGATTACAAATTGCTTCATCCAAACCCGAAAATCTTAGTAAAATCTTAATTTTTGTAAAAGATCGAATTCCTTAAGGCACTTTGTCCGTAAAAAAATATTTTATGGATAAAAAAAAAACATTCTTAGTTTCAATAAAGTCATTTGCTTCAAATACATTAATCTAGAAGCATTCAGTCACATATTAGGCTCCATTTTTTAGTCTCAGGTGAAGAATCGCTCACTTATTTGGTCACTTATTACATTACTTTAAATGTATTATGTAACATTGAAGTCACTATTTTAGGTTTAAAATTTTGGCCAGATTGCATTTTGAAAGATGATATTGAATACTTTCCTGATTTGCCTAATATTTTAGTAGACGGTAATGCTCATTCCGATGTAAATGTAAGAAAGGGCTGAGTCCAACATTTATCAGATCTGCAAAAACATTTCTTAAATATTTCACTGTTGAAATACACAAATTACCTTAGATCGAAAATCCTTCTCAAGACTGTGGCACCTCCGAACTCCCACTAAAAGAAAAACATATCAACATATCGACCTACACTGTGGAGAAACTAAATAATCTAAGTAAAGTCAGACATTATGCATTTTTGGACTGACATTAGAAAAGATTACCTTAAAATTACTAAAAGAGCTGTGAAACATCTAATGTAATATGTTTCAACCTATGTGTGAGAAAAATTTTCTCTTAGAACACTGTGACAAAAACAAAATATAGAAAGAGTTTGGATGCTGAAGATGACATTAGGTTGGAGATTTCAAACAATATTAGATATGTAAAAATACTTTACAATAAAAAACAATTACCCAAGTCATTAAAAATATTTTTTATTAATTTGTTATAATTAAAATTATTTTTGCAGTCGTATTAAAGAAATAGAATTTATTTTTGAAAACCAAAAAATACCCATAGCTACCTTACTATTCATTATCTTATTAAGATGTTTTTATTATGATAACATAGAGATGCAATAATAATATTGTAAATTTGATTTGGATAAAGCTTTGATATCCTATTTTTTGGGCTATATGATCCAGGGGTTCCTTCAAGAAAATTGTAAATTCACAGGGTTCTCCAAAGTTTGAACGGTTGAATACCCCTGATTTACTTGAATCCATGTAGAGTTAAGTAACATCAGACAAATAGCGCCATCTGTTTTGGCCGAGACGAATGAGAGAGAGGCGATGCGCACAGGATGTAATGGTGCGTACATATTTATACACATGCATGCATATAAAAACATATACACATGCATGCATATAAAAACATATACACATGCATGCATATGCATGCATATAAACATAAACACATGCATATATATATATATATATACATATGTAAGGACTTAACTTTAATTTATAATATTTTCTTTTAATAATAATTTAATTTCCTAATTTTTACCAAATCTCTAACTTAAATGTAAAGTATCCCTTCTAATTTCCTGATTCCATTCCTTTTTAACTTTAATTTATGTAATCTCTTAAAATCTGTAATTATGTACACTTAAAATCTGTAATATCAGCTGTTCACATGTATTCAGAACAATAGGGATGAACCATACTGGAATTTCTGTCTGCCCCAGAAGTCCTTAAGAATTCCTACATGCAGACCACGTGAATTAAAGAAATAATCCCTGGTATGTAATGAAACACGTGGGTAGGAGTCACTGTGCAGCTGAATCCTCCGAAAACAATGTAAAATTCACTCTGGTATCTTGCTTCTGCCTTGCTGGCCAAAATTGTGATGCATCATTACGATTTTAATGCCTCTCTCTCAACGATGTTGGAATAAAAAGATTCCTTGGCAAATTAGTGGTTTTTATCATCTCAACCATGTGTGTTTTCCTTACACTATTAAAAAGGTAACGTTAAAGTCATTAGGATCACTGGCTATTCTTGCCACTCGCACGTCCGTTGACTACGTACAAAAAATTATAAATGGAATTCAAAAAGAGAAAGAGACGGGTTTGTTCTCTACAGCCATGACCATATATATTTCGCCGAAGCTATAACGACAACGAAAATAATTTTTGAAGCCAATGATTTTTAGGACTAAATACATATTAAAACTAAACCTTCAAATGACCACAAAAGCCAAAGAAAAACGCTCAAAGTCAATGGACAATGCATAAGGATGGCCTAACTCAGCCGTTACCAAGAATACAATTTAGCAGGAGGCCGATGGGAATTCACTGTTGCTTTTTCAGGTACATTTGTGAATTTCCAGCAAATTTTATGTGTCATCTCAACAAAATAATCAGAAATCTTTCTACAGTCATATCAGCATTATTTCCATGTAAAATTCTTAAATATTTTATTGTGTCGTCTCTACATGTTACTCCCGGTACTTCATCCTGTTATTTTAAAACATCGAATACGTCAACAACAACCAGCTTTAGGAAACAGGGCAAGCATATTTAAAGTTGTTATAGAGAACACTTTAGGTCCTGGGAAAGATGAATTGTTCTATCGACTAACTATTGATATTTAAGATTTCTTCAAAAGTAAATTTGTTACAAAGGTAAAAATAATATAGTTAAATTTAGCTACTTTAAAATTCTAATATTAATGCAAATTTATTAACTGTACGGGATATATAATGCATGTTTATAATTAAGTTTTGAATTATTTTCTTTCTTAACAGTTAAAACCATTTAAGGATGTATAAATTCTGAATTAATGAATACTATCAATAATTCTAACACAACTCTGGAAAGTGATAATAACGCAAAAAATCCTGAAACAGAAAATGATACTATTGAATCCTAGAATTATTAAAATACAAACCCTATAAATGAACTTCATATTCTTTTGATCCTGACAGTGGGATGAAAATAGAATTGTGGTTAAATCATTTCAATAAGGCATGTTCACGTTATAAAAGAGATGATGAATGGAAACTTAAAAGTATTTCTAACTTTTTGATGGGCTTAATATATTAATATATTAACTCAATATATTAATTCATACTTGCATATTTCCCATTTTAATGATCTTTGTTGTGTTGTAACTGACAACGTTCTTGAGTCCAGTGTAATTAGCTTTACTGATTTTTTGCATCATAAGTTTTACCCAAATGAGACTCTAGCAGAATACTTTTATGAGAAATTATATTGAGATAGAAATTGGAGCTTTCACCTCTATTGGTTTCAGAACTTTTAACAGATAGGTTGACTACAAATTTAAAACAATTAGTAACAATCAACCAACCTAACTCCCCTTCAGAATGGCTTACAGTGATGACTAAACTTTTCAAATTACAAGAATCTACTCCTGAATTAAGTAGGGACAGAAACAATGAACTCAATATTAGAAGTAGACGAAGTTATCACGATAGACTACCTGCACCTTTTATACATCAAGGCAACCAATATTATTTATACATCAAGCACCAAACTATTTCTCATGTCTAATTTCCAAATTTACTCGAGGCCGCATACAAACTATTTCATTAATCCTCGTCCATATATTGGCAATGGACCAAATCATAACTCTCATTTTCAACAGGTAATGCCACCTTTACCCTGTATAATTTGTACAAGACATGGCATTTTTAATGCATATCATTGGTCGCAACGTGTCTTTATAGATCACCTAATTTTTTGAATAACTAACCCATATCTAACTCTATTTCCCAGTGAATAGGAAACCCTTTTAGTCATGAACAAAGTCTTAGAGAAATTAAAAACACTTCTTCTAAGGCCCATGGCCCAGTACAATGACAATTACTGGAGTGGAAAACCTCTCAACCTAATCACATACTTCAACAATCCCAAACCTAGCTAACTTGGGGTATTTACCCATTTCACGTGAGCATATCAATGTTCTTATTGACACATTATTCATTCTCTCACTTATTTCTACAGATATTGTCAACAAACTTCACTTAAAGATAAAAAACACTAGTCCTAGTAAATTAAATCAAGTCCATTACAAATTTAAAATTGGACAGATGTATGACGCATTTAAAAATAGAAGAAATTAACAAATGAGTAAAATTATACATTATTAATAACTATTTACCTAATATAATTTTAGGACTTCCAGATTGTAGGCTTTTTAATTTAATTATTCATTGTAACAAAAACAAAATTTATCAAAATTAAAAACTGATTATTAATTTACATGTCCTGAATAAAAATGTAACTTCTTTACATATAACAGAAAATGTTCCTAAATGTGATATATTATATCAACACGCGAAATTCGTTTTAATCCATTTTTTTCACAATAACAAAAGTTGCCTCACTCAAAATGCTATAATTCACAAACTAATGATCCGACAGCTGTCAAATTTATACAAGCATCTTTTGAGGGTTAGGGCGAACTAAAAAACAAATGGATTTAATTCTACTAGCACCATCTATTTGTCAGGCCGGGGACTTTTCAATTGACCTGTTAGCATTACAAACAGATTTATTTGAAATAAAAGATATTTAAAATACAGTTATGTCAAATTGCTTCGTGACTTTATTAAAATATGAAAGTTTGAATATTATGAAAGTATGAATTCTTTTTAACCAATTCCTTAAATTTCATTTAAAATTTGATACTGTGCGGTACCAAAATACTGTTCTGGGAAATGTCCCTCTGCTTCACAGCAGCGCCACCTACAACACAGATTAGATTGTAAGATCTCGAATTGCAAGCACACAGAAATACGTGCCGTTTTTTTCCCTTTAGTCATTTAATAAACTACTTTTTTTTAAAAGGAGCATGGTTCAATAAAATACACTTAAGTGATTCTTCATGTGGAATTTCGACCCAACAAATGCAAATGACCAACCTACGTATTTAAAATTTAAAAGGTGAACTGAAAATGCATTAACATCTTGTTAGTTGAGACTGATGAATTCTCTGCTGTTACAAAATATGGACGATTTCCTTCTTCACAAAGTTTTGACGGTAGCTGTAATCTAGAACATGTGAGTACTTCTATGGATAGTTGGAACTTATATTACTAGCAAGCTTCAAAAATTAATATCTGATGTGGTGCCTCTGTTTCGTTAGGATTGTTCACTTGTTTTTGAAAAATCTATACTAAAAGAAATTATAAAAGACGATTTTTGCACGCTTTTATTTTGTTGTGACTGATCAAGACTTTTGGAAACATCACTGCTACAAAGAGGGATAAGTATCCTCCTTTATTTACTTTTCAGTTTATACATGAAAATAAGTTTCAATCATTACCCAAACTACAAATAAAAATGATCATTCTTACTAATATATATATATATATATATATATATATATATATATATATACCAGTTATTTTAAACTTTCTTCAAAAGGAAGTATTACAACAATAAAGTTGTTGAATATTGTATTATTTAATAATGCATTTGATCACATTACAAGAAAAAAAATTGAAATTTTTTCCTCATTTTCAATTGATTTATATATTGAAAATCGAAAATAATGAATGCCAAATTCTTTTTCTCTGCATGATTTAGTTTGTGTTTTAAATGTGTTGAGACTAACGGTATATAAAACTAATGGTATATAAAAAAAGAAAATATCGTTAAAAGACGTTTTTGATCTTCATCAAATTTAAATGTAAATAGCAAGCTTTAAACTCTCCTTCTTTAAACAGTGAAGATAAAATGTCCTATGACGATTCGAAAAAAACCGACCTCCAGTCACCACCCTAATGTAATGATTCCAATATTAAATCATAATATGTATGTTGATCCTTTCAATCTTTCTCTTTATTTTATTTTTCGTAGATCTTGGAAATACATGCAACGTAAATTTTCTGGCTTTGATACATATGGCGTATAATTTTTTATTCAAGACCGGAAACAATCGTTTCTTTTTTCCCCATCGTTGAATGAGCAGCAAAAAATGAAACAATGGCATCTTTTCCAATTCTTCTTTTTGTCTATATCCATTATATTTGTTTAATTATTCGCTAGGGGCAAGGGATACCACTGTTACCCACATGTTACTATAATAACGTAGCACTTTCTTCTAAAATTCTACCACAATTAATTTTCAATATAATTTCAGAGCACTTTATAAAGCTCGACGCTGGATTCAAGATCAGTATCAGCGTGATTTTGTATAAACAGGCATTTAATAATTCGTTCGTAAAGCTTTACTTTAGCAGTAAACTCGGGTTTGAAATCGAAATCCAATATTTTTCTTTTCTCTATGAATTTATTTTCATTTGGATTCATTTCATTTCATTTTTGGCACCGGGATTTTAATAACTGTTAACCAATTATCCATTTTATTTAGTTATATTCTTCCATTAGATATCCTATGCACACCTGTCAAAAATGTAATGAACATCTTTTAGGAATGGACACTTTTCCATTTCTCTTATGTATTCTCGAATACTTGAGCTCACCTCCCATTGATAATCTTACATTGTGAAAAAAGAATTTAAAAAAAATATATAATTTAAAAATTACCATAGATCCTTTCCCACAACCACTAATCATGCGGGATGATTGCTTATTGCGGTGCGTGAAATATGTGACATTCCAGTCCCTATTTTTGATACGCGTTATATCCATACATACATTCAGATTTTTAGTTTCATTATTTCTTTCGAATTATTTTCTAGCAATTTCCAGTTTTATATTAATTGTTTGTCGTTAATAATTTTCTTTTAAAATTTCCTTTGACATTTTAATTGGGATCATTATTTTTGATACTTTTGAAATATTTTGCTAGCTGAAATATTGCTTTTTTTAAATTTTGGATCTCAAATCAATTGCTTAAAGGGGGAAATATTACAGAATAAGAGGTCATGGGTGCTAAAAATACAGTTTTTTAGGCATCTCCAATTTTTGAAAACTTTTGACTACATGCCCGAAGAATGCTTTAAGAACTCTATTCTCTTTCTAATTTTAGTTTATTTTTTATTCCCACAACAGATTCTAACCATACAAACTGTAACAAACATGCTTAACTAAGCTCAAAGTTTTCTTTTAGGAAAAAATGTTCTCAAGAGTGTATAATAAAATAAATACTTTTAAATTTTTATTATAATGAATTTAATATTCACAAATTAGCTGTAGCTATGATACGATAATTTTTGCTTATTATTTTCTTCTCCACTATTTTTATTACATAAAAAATAAGGAAATGGTTTTACTTATGAAAAACATAGAAATAGTATTACTCTATGATATGAAATTCTAAAGTTTTTTCTTTTTTTTTAAAATTCAATAAGCGCGAGATCTAAGCAAATAATTTCGTTTCCGCTGTTCATTAAAATTCGGGAATCTATGTTATTTCAATTCCACCATAAGTGGAGAAAGGGAGAGAGAAAGAAAGTAACAAATAATTTTATCAAAGTATTATTAGATTATAAAATCAGTATGATAGTATCTATTTCTCCTTTAAGTCTCTATTTATGACTCTTGTCAGAATTATGTAATTAGCAGTGCTCTTGAAATTTATTGCTTTTCGTGAAGAAATAAAAGCCGATATTTACTGATATAGTTATTTCCCAGAAGAATTTAATTTTAGATAAGTTATCAATGAAACAACGAGGAATGAAAAAACAAATCTCTTGCATAAAAATTCTTATCAGATCTCAAAATAATAAATAAAATGTAGGTATTTAGTATTATTTAAAGTAAAAAAAAATCAGAGTACATTTTTGATTTCGCATTAATTTGTAATTACATTCATGATGATAAAATACATACGATATTTTAAGAAATTTATTTTTTTGAACACTTTCATGAATTTATAAATGTACAAATGGTTGATGTCAATTAAAATTTACAAATCCGAACAATATTTTCAAAAAGTAAATAATTATCAAATATTATCAAATATTACCTTATCGTTTCCAGCTTGTGAAAAAGATACTATTTCACTTAGTAAGCAAGTGTTGAAAATAGACGTTAAATGATGTCGTGCTTATTTTAATAAATTCTAAAATATTTCAACCTTAAGTTATCCAAATACGATTCACAAGTGGTCACTAACATTCTTCAGATAAAGTTCATCAAATTTAGTGTTAACACTCCAAGCGTTATTAATATAGTGATAGATTTCCTGTAAATGAAACTCAAAGTAACCATTTAAACATTTTTTTTTTCTATTACAAGAAACAGAGAGATAATTTTCTTTATAAAATAAATGACAACTTTTTTTGTGTGTGAACAGATTCAAAAGGTCATTCGAAAAAGTCACAGAAACCATTCCTGTGTGTGATTTTGTAGTAACATAAACCTTATATTCTTAAGCAGTTATTTCTTACTTTTTCTACATGTTCATCAGAAAAGAGTGTTCCTAAATACTACTCGTGAATACGAAAATGTGTTTCAGTAAAAATCCACTGATGATGTTGATTCAGTAAAAAACTTATATATTACTGTGATACAACATTAAGGAATAAATAGACCTAAGCATGTATAGTTCTATATTACTTACTTTTAATATACTTACTGAATTACTAAATCTTTTTTTTTTATTTTAAGCAAGCATGAGAACTCAAGCAAAAAAAAAAATTATTTACAGATATATGTATTAAGCGAACACAAAACAATGTCGATTCTAAATACCTGAAAACAGTTTGACTTTTAATAATGAAAACATTTAATTGAAAATATATGACAACGGGGAATTACATTAAGGAACTAAAATACTGTAGGAAATATTTACATTATTTCCTTCAAAGATTTAGTATTTGATTGAATGTAAGGTAAAAATTATAATGTATATAATTAATACTAAAATGCTAAGACTTTAACTAAACTAAATTTTTCAAAAAATAAAAAAAAAATATTCAATCTAAATACAAGCATTTAAAGCTGCGAAGAATATACAGTTACGTTATTCCCTAAGAGAAAAAAAGCTATACTAATAAATATAATTCTGCAAATTGCTCATCTATAATGTAACTCTTTACGTAAAATAGGCAGAAGAATTGTTAATATATATACATACATACATATATATATATATATATATATATATATATATATATATATATATATATATATATATATATATATATATATATATATATATATATATATATATATATATATATATATATATATAT
>BMAW01125256.1:0-20620 GCA_019974015.1 Nephila pilipes | reverse complement strand
TTTTTTTTTTTTTTTTTTTTTTTTTTTTTTTTTTTTGTGATGTTTTGATATAAATTCTTAAAAATTGTTTTTCAATAAACGTAACTTAAGATAACAGTAAAAATATGCTTCTGTACAGCAATACATTGTGTAATTATGCACATATTTTCATCAAAAACTGTACGCAAAAATTTCTTCAAATTCTCCACAAATATATTTTACGTAGTTTTAACATTCAGGTATAAAAGTTAATAAAAATGTAGAACTGAGGTATTTTTAAATCTGGAAAATGCATAGCTATACGTGTATTAGTAAAAAAATTGCCCAGCATAAATTGTATTTGCATATATGTTTGTCTCTTCTGTAATTTTTCTTACTACAGAGTTTTTAAATATGCAATTAAAAAAATCACTTTCTGTGACACACGGTACAGCGGCTCCTTTTATTACATTATTTCCTGTAAAAGGTAAAATTGTCGCTTTATGGGTTATTTGTGGGTCGTTCCAGATTATTTTATTTTGTTCTTCGGAGACAACCTCATCTTCAACCTCTGGACTCAAATTTAAAGATTGATCTAAATCATCTTCCTCATTTTCTAACTCACAATCAGAATCAGAATCATCAAACATTTCGTCTTCTAAATCAGCTAAAACTTTCTGAATCTCTTCAGTGGTAAGTCCTATTTTACGTTTAGGCATTTTTTTTTTAAAAAAAATCAAATTAATTTTAAATGAAATGATTAAGTAATCGAGATGACAAAATGACTTACAAAAATAACTATTCACTCACCGCTAGTGAGAATTTGAGCATAAAGGAAAAAAGAGGGATTTTTAGATAAGGGTGAAAGAGGAAACTCTATGACGCCCTTCTGAATACAAAAGAAACCGGTCAAGCAGATGATGTTCCGGGGCTATAATAGGCCTCATGCTGATTCGAAAGCTGTTTAGAGGGGAAAGCACTGCGTGGCCGCTACATCGGTCAGCGTCGTCTTTTAAGGGTATGTTCCTTTTGGCCGATAGATCAGCCAGCCGACCTCAAAAGGTTAAGTTACAACCAGCATTCAAAGTCTATCAATTCCCACCGTGCAACGAAAAATGATTTCCTACAAGTGCAAAAAAAATTCTGATAAAGCATTTATTTATTTATTTCTTATACGATACTATCACCATCTGAATAGCATGTTGCTATTCCATGACTTTTGGTATTTCATATATTCGTTTTTAAACGCATGGTTCGAAGGTGTGTAAATTTACGGAGTACCTTTCCCCAGAGTGGGAGATACCTCCACATCAGAGCTATTAAATATGAGAAAATTAAGAGAGTTCATAAGATTTGCTAAAAGGTAGGAAGAGAAACTACGGTCAACCTTATATGTCCGCCAATCGGACATATAGGACGAAGCCGGTTCCCCTCGGCCGCCGCGAGGCGGTCGAGGGAGATGTCCGGAAAGGCAACCTCTTTCCCCGCAGCACCGGACTCGAATGAAGGAGGCCGGGGGAGGTGGGAAAAGTGTGGAGAGAAAGGAGCGTTCTGATTGGTCGAACGCTCGAGGAGAGAGAAAGAGGGGAGAATTCGCCAGTTAAACGCATGGTATAGTCAAGGTATTCTTACTTTCTTCTTGTTTTGTTAGTGCACTTTGATGTTAGTTTCCCCTGGCACTTGTAATTCGTGAAGTCGACAAACAACGATCAAGTAAAGAACAATCATAGTAATCGCGGGCAAGAAGAACAAAGTCATTGTCATAAAGATATATTATAGTTGTTTCGAGGAGTAAGTCTCAAAATTAGAATCCCAGTCATCATTGCAAGAAACCCGCTGGAAATTTCTCTCCTGCCATGAAAAAAAAAAAAAAAAAAAACTATTGCAAAATAATTTTAATAATAAATTTAAGGAGAAAAACTGTACTTGCAAAACAAAAAAAGACATGTAGAAAAAATAGGTTATAAATATTTAAATTCTTTCATCCTACTCACACGATTATTTTTTTCTCTCGATTACAAACTTTTTTCACTTTTGATTTCGATTGAAAACAAAATTTAGTGTATTTCTGAAGTATGCTGATTTGCGCCTCATTTTTCTTTCGGATTTGTGCTCCCTTGCAATGCCTTCTTTCGTAATGCTAATGCTTTTATAACATGACAAAATCAATAATCAGGTGATATTTTTTTTTTGCCTTGTCCTTAACAGTTGCTATTTTTATTTATTATTAAGTTATCTGATTAGGTTGAGGAAGCGTTTTTTTTTGATGAAAATTTTGATTTTTTTTTCTAAATGTAAATTAATGTCCTATGTTTTAAGATTCCAAAACAGTCCTTTCTTTTTACTTCATGTAAGATTGAATTCCAGATATATATTTTTTAATAATGTGCAGTTGTTGAAAACGAAACCGGAAGTAATTGCATGCATGGCCAGAAATAGATGATTCATCCTTTTCCTTAAAGTATTTTTCCTTTGAAATAATGCTTGAAAAATTTAATTTTCTACTTATCAAGCCACAATTTATTTATTATTATTTCAAGCAATTCTGTTTTAGAATATGGCAACAATACTTCCGACTACCGCTACTTTTATTTGCTTGCATTTTTTGTTTTTGCTATGTCGCTTATAGTTAGTTTTCTTTCCTACATTTTGTTTTAATTTAAGTTATTTATTTATTTGAAAATAAATTGAAGTTTATTTTTCTTGCAAATATGCGAAAAAGTCGATCATAGCATCCTTGTAAAAGAAAGTGTTACGGAAACCAAAACACACATACTGGAATTCTAACTGATTCTACATGTCAAGGAGAGAATACTGCTAGTGAAATGAAGCTACTACAGAGCAACAAACCTCAACATGATGAAAATAATTCATCAGGACATTTAATTGGAAGCATAATCATTGATTTACAAATTTTAATAGGTGCTTTTTTTCAATCTTGCATTATCCAATAGAAAAGTGCAGAGAAAGCTGTTTGTTTTTTGAGGAATATTCGAGATATGTAGATTCTTCACACTTTTCACTACATTGCCAATATTGTGATTTTGCGTTTTCATTTTGTTCATCCAAGAAGGTAGATAAATTAAATGAGATTAATACTCTTTTTGTGTATGACGTGAGATTAATTGGAAGAGGTTTTTCAGCAGGAAAAAATCTTTGTGCTAACTTTAATTTGCCTCCCTTTATTTCTAAGCTTGCTTGTCGTCTACAAGAAAAGAAAATTCTTAGTACTGCTGCTTGCTTTCCAGAAAAATAATGAATGATGCAGCAAAATAAAATTTGAGAGCTTAAGAAATGTCTGAATGGTTTTATGAATTGGGGTATTTCAGTGGATGGCACTTGGCAGCGCCGAAGCTATTCGTTACTAAATGGTTGTTTGAGTGCAATATGTTGGAGATGGTATCCACCAAGCCAAAATAGGGAGAGCAGTTAATTTAAATACACGTTTATTCACAGTTTCTACGCACCAATCACACAAAAACAAATATTTATAGCATTTACAAAACTATACAACACTCCAAACAGCCCATATTTTCATTCAACCCGCTTTTGCGGTCAGGAGAAATTATATCCAATACAAGTAAATAACCCTCCTTACGCGGTCAAGATCCAAGAGCATTCTCAAAATATTACTCAAGAACCCGTGCGCTCTCACTTTCACGAGACAAGGCGCCTCCTGGAGGGATCCGAGTAATTTATTTCCAACACAATATCTGTAAATAGTGGGAAAGTTGTGGACTTTGTCATTTTTACCTTAGTATTATTGTAGAAAATGTAATTCTAAACTGCCAAATCTTAGAATTCATTACAATCACCATAAAGGATCTTCATTGAACATGGAACCGATAGGTGCACACCATATTTTTGAACGATCAAAAAATAGTAAAATGTTCAGGTACAATGACTACTATGGGGACGGAGATTCTAAAGCATTTGACGTCGAAAAAATATTGATGCAAAATATCGATATCGAAATTATAATATATAGGATACATACAGAAATGGATTTGGAACGAGACTTCGTTAGCTAAAAAGTACAAAAAAGGAACTCGGTGGAAAAAGAAGATTGACTGAAATTTTGATACACAAATTATAAAACTACTATGGAATTGTGATTCGAAGCAGTGTTGGGGACTTGAACAAAGCTGTCTGCTGTAGTAACAATTTTTTTATTGCTGCTCCGCAAAATATAGAGAGTTCTCTGTCAGAATCGAAAGCTGGTGTAAATTTCCGAAAGCTAAGGCTTTGAATAAATTGTTCCATGAAAAACCACCAGGACTGCTACAAAATATTATTAGTGTTTTTAAGCTAGTTTATATAAATTTGTGGGATCATAATATCTTAAAAAAATGCCTGCATGGCAAAAAATAAAAACCTAATGGAAATTTCAATGCAGTTCAGTGACAAATACTGCTAAACAATTATTTGTTGAGCACCAGACATTGTCCTTAAGATTATATTGATGTTTTGAAATTTAATAATGGAATTAATGGTTTATTATGCATATTAAATGAAATAAGCATTGTTCCTGGATATAATATTGTACAAGGATCATTTGTATTTGCTGGTGAGGGTATTGAAGATACATAACGCCACTCATTGACATCAGCAAAAATTTCCAAAGAATGCTTCGGGTCAAAAGAAAAACAAAGAAATATAAAAATAAAGGAAAGGGAAGTAATAACCTATAAAATAGGAGAATTTTAACTTAGTCAACTGTAATAACTGTAATATATAGTTATATATTTTAAATGGGCTTTTTCAAAAATAAATTTTCACCGCAATTTCTGTTCGAAAAATGAGACGTTTCTACAACAATCTGTCCAAATTGAATGAAATTTGGTTCACATTTCTAAATAACCTCAGAGTGTTACAAACCAAAAGTTATGAGATTGTTACATTTATTAATATTTTATAGGTACTTTCAGATTAAAACAAAAATTAATTCTTTCTTTGACGAAAAATCGTTTACGTCAACTACGAATGCTTATAAAATATTTGTTTTTTAAAATATATTAACTTGAAATTTGTGACACTTCAGAGGGATTATGATATATATATGTATATATACAAATTTTTGTGATATTATAAGTCCATATCTTTATTATTTGTGAATATAAAACTTTTCTGAATCTCAACTTTTGAAAAATTGGTCTTCGATCCTCTTATTAAGAAAGTAATAGACCACAGATTTTTTGAGATAGTTACATTTAGACAATGTTTTGCTGTCTCTTTCATTCCAAACACTTATAGTAATTTTGATGAAAAATCATTAACATAAACTTCAAATGCTTATGAAATATGTATTTTTGTGAATAATTGTTATTATACGGTCAATTACACTTTAGAGGGCTTATTATATTTACGAAATAAAAATCCATTATATCTATTATTTGTTTAAATTGGCTGCTTTTTGAACAATGTATATTTTGCTGACATTTTCTTAAAGACACCTTTTTTTTAAAAAAAACCTAGAGGTTATATATGTATGTATATTTAAATTTATTGTTTTTTGAGCCTATTTTTATCATTGACAGTAAAAAATTCTTCTAAAAAGCAATTTTTTAAAAGAATCGTCTCCGAACCTAGTCGGGACATTTAAATTTAAAAAACAGCATAAAAATAAAATTTTAAGAAAGATTGATTAGAGGTATTTGTAGATAATTGCTTATAAATAAGTTATAATAAATTAACTTACTTTAGAATGTAGCTTTTGAATTAAATATTAAAAACATCTTTGTCAAAGCACACTTAAAATATTTCAGTTTTAAAAATATTTTAACCCCTACATCGCCAGAGAGATAAGACGTTCTAATGTTTCTTGAGTATCAAGTTATAGCAGCACTTTACTCAGTGTGTTGTTTTGAAATGATGGCATAGGCTTTGTCGCGTTTCCTTCTTCGTCTAACACTGCGGATTTTTTTTTGAATTTGGCAGAATTGAACAGCTCTCCCGTTGGATGCATAATCTGGAGAAATTTACATTTGACATTTAAGCAAATAAACAAATTTAAAGGTGCGTATATGTTTTAATTACTAATTATTCAAAGATTCAAGTTTAAAAATATAAATTTAAGGAGAAAAGCTAATTTATCTTCTCTTTGAAGGAAACTGAAGTTCAGATATTTAAAATTCACATATATTTCGGTATCTTAACAATAAAAGGCTAGTGATTATATGTAAGCTGCCCTGAAGACCTGGCTTTGGAATTATGAAAAAGACTAATGGATTTAAAAAAAAAAAAAATTCAGTTATCGTTTTTATCAATACATAAGAAAAAATTTCTAGTTAATGTAATACTGAAACATTATTATTATTTATTTGTAATAGTTTGAAAGTTCAAAACGTTTCTAATTTTGAAGCGCTCATTTTTTTCGACACCTGATAATGAAATAATCATTATTTTAAAAACTGAAAGTATTGATTAAAATAAGGTAAATGAAACTATGGAATACATTTATTGTTTAAATGTACTCTTTGAAATTAAACAGATACTTTATAAATATTTATTTAGGCAATATTTTTAGAGATTTAAAAATATTTTATAAAAACTTAATTCCATTTAATAATTTAATGTGAAGAAAAAAATGTGAGTTAACCATGAAAAGGAGACATAAAGTAATTTGTCCAATTATATAAAATTGTAAATTCTCCTATCTCTCCAGTTTGTTCAGGCTTCAAATTAATAATAATCAAAAGTGAATATTTAACCTATTTTATTCTTCAAAGTGTCTATTTGATGCATTTAAGTAATCACGAAAATTCTACATAAATTAATGTACTTAATTGAAACATAAAAAATAAAATCTCAAGTCAATCTGACATACAGACATTTACTGATGCCCATTATAATTATGGACGGGGATTACAGTAATTCTTACCTCCTCATCCTTTGAAAGAACGCCTCAACTCTAAGGGCAAAAACGGAGCTCTCAAATGAGCCATAAAATGTTTTTGTCAACTTTCATTGTGTCGCCACAACTCTTCCTAATTTTCTATCAAGATTTTAAGCCTATAAAAGAGGAAATCAATCCGGAAAATGTACGAGTAAAACGAATTTGAAGTAATCCTGTGAAGACAAAAAAGTACCGCTTTCGGTGAATTCATGGCCATGCGGAATTATATGTTTGATAAGTTTTTGAAATATGTGGAACAGGACGGAATTTTACGTGCATAACGCTTATAGAGTTTTAATTAAAAATGTCCCATAAAGGGAAGGATTCATAAATAAAATGATTAAGACCTCCCCCACCTCTGTATTTTTCAACTTCGAAATAATATCCAGAATGTGTACGATCTCCGTCATTCCCCGAATATCTGGAAAAATGCAGCAGACATACCGATCCTTAAGCTAGATAAAGATCCAACCCAGCTTGAAAGTTTTAGACCAATATTTTTGCTCCCAATTCTAAGCAAAATGCCGTAGAAACCCATTCTCAATAGATTGAATCATCACCTCCGTAGACACGACATCTTGGTTCACGTGGAACTTTGTTTCGTTCCAAACTTATCCATATCGCACCAATTCATCCGAGTGGTAGAATACATCAAAACTGGATTTTTCAATAAGCAAAATGCAGGAGGTGTTTTCCTGGACATTCAGAAGGCATTCGATTGAGTTTGGCATATTGGTCTTCAAACTGAATAAATTTATCACACTTACCATAGTAAATTTATAAGTTTTTTAAAAAAAAAAAAAAAATTCAGTCACGCTTATTGGGACCTACACAAATCCTAGATTAATTGAAGCCAGAGTACTGCAAGGTGAAATAATTTAGCCGACTTTATTACACTTGTATTTGAATGACATTCCCTTTCACCACAACACAATTCTCTTTATGTATGCAGACAACACTGCCCAAAGACTATCATCTCAATGCATTCAACAGACACCTCTCGGAACTAGAAGACTGATACTATACATGAAAAATTCCGCTGAATGTTTCCAATACAGAAGCCGTCTTCTCTTCCAGAAATCACAGAAAATAGAACCAATCATCTATCTGGAAAACAATAAACTTCCTTGGTTCTTGTCCACCAAGTACCTTGGTGTCACGATAGATAAAAAGTCCACTTTTAAACAACACATTACACACATTAAAAAACGTTATAAAACTGCAGTATATGATATGTTTCCCCTTATCTCGTATAAATCTATATTAAGTAGACGTAATAAACTGCTTATCTATATTCTGAAATTCAGATAATACTGACATATACTTGTCCAGTCTGGTCATACTTTGCAGATATCATACTAGATTTATTAGAAAAATCCCAAATAATATCCTTACAAAAAATAATAAAAGCAAGCTAGTGCAAAAGAAACACTGACATCAGAAAATCCATAAAATATCTATCCCTCAAAATGTTCATTAAGAGAATATCTAGAAAATTCTTTAATAAAATGCCATACATCCACAGAGACCATCTACAAATAAGATACATCCACAATCAGAACAATTCGAACCATTGAAAAATGCAGTCCACTCAGAGGAAATCCACAACTACACAGACCACCAGAAATTTTATTAGATTAAGGTAAATATTTTTACTTATTTTTCCCATCCATTCATGAAACATACGCTACACACACTACTCCTTCCACTCTCGATAGGAGCCATTCCTATCAACCAATGATAATTCATCCTGTTGACACCGAGAGGGAAACATTCCAGAACAAACATCCTCTTTCTGGGATACCTCAAAGAAGCCTTTTACCACCAAAATTATTGCATTTGTACATAAATGATATTCAGAAGGCGGCAAATGTTCATTTCGCAATGTATGTGGACGGCACTGCCATTATGACCCAAAACATATGCAATCAAAAATAATTTCACGATTGCAGAGATACATTACTCGTCTTCAGATCTGGCTTATTGATTGGAAAATTAAGGTCAATGTATCTAAAAGCGCATGCTTCTTCTTTACAAGATAACGGTGAAACGGAAATTTACCTCTGTTACCATATTTGATGAGCACGTCCCCTGGGTCACTGAATACAAGTACCTTGGGTTGGTTTTAGACGCCAAATTAAATTTTGCCAACCATATCCGTTCCGTTCAGCAAAAAGCGGTCGGAATGAGTAGAAAACTCACACGCTTTTTTCTCGAAAGAGCAAGCTGGCAATCATTCACAAGCGTCTGTTCTACAAATATATCCTTCGCCCAAACTTGTTGAATGCTTCGCCCATCTGGCCAAGAACCGCAACAACACACCTCAAGAAATTGCACTTCTTTCAAACCATGCACCTCCGAAAAATTACCAACTGTTGCAGGTACGTCCGAAACGGAGTCCTTCACCGAGATCTCAAAGTAAAACCAATCATTGAATTTATCAAAAAACAATCACAAAATTTTTCCTCAAAATTCAACAAATCCCTAATGACCGCTTACAAAATCGTCTTGCTTACTATCTATCGCTTCCATGCTCTCAAAAAAGACCTAGAGCAGCTTTGGAGCATAATTATCATCACTTCCCGGCACGTAAAAGAATTCGCAGGACTTAACTTAAGATATCAGGGATTCAAACAATTTATTTTTTAAAACTTTCGTTGGAGTACACTTATAATAATTATTCTCCCCAAAATAGATTACCACAATAGGCAACCGCGTTTCGAAGTACGATAATTAATTTTCTTCAATTTCTATAAATTAAACTATTTTCCACATAATTTCATTCGAATTTAATAATAAATTCAATTTTCATAGCTTCTTTCTCTCTATAGAAGGCTTCACGAAAAACAGCTTCTTACTGTCAATTCTTTTCTAAGTAACTTTCTACCTCTAGCGTTTCTCCAGAATTTTTTCAAACAAATTCCTTCTTCTATAAAAGACCCACGTGATTTACGGATTTTTTAACACAATTTCCTCATCTCTCACCTATGTGGGCTTTAGCTGACGTTACCTCGAGTGAGATGCGCTTCTGAAACCATACCCGCCTCCAGGAAGACTAATGACGCAAATCGACTAATGACGCCTGCTTTTCGTCCAATCGCGTTGATATTTCTCTGAGAATTAACTCTTTCGGCTGGCGTTTTCTCATCATTGCCATCTTTACAGAGTTGTTTTGTGCTCTTTCTTTTTAGGACAAAAAATCAATCTTAAGAAACTTTTCCTTCAGATTAAGTGCTCTCTTCCTTAAATTAAGATGTGAGGGGGTAAATTAAATTTCTCTTAAATAGGAAACCCATAACTTTACGCCGTAGAATCAACCGCCAGACTGGACAAACAACATGATACTTATCCAAATCTGCTGCCTCCACTTTTACCTTAATTATTGCAATATCCTCACTGAAATATCTTTAATTAAAATTAAATCTTTAATTTCAACATTTCTTAATAACAGAAAGGAAACATTTTTTTCCGTTTCTAAAGATGTTACAATTCTCGCAAGTCTTCAATCAATATTGCAATTTGCATCTGTTTTCAAATTATTTTTAATAGAACTATATAAATAGTTTAAGCACTTTAAAATTATTTCGTAAATTCTTCCGTTTAAATTTCTTCACGTAAATGTATTTGCTTTAATTTATACTATTGCTTGTCTAAATTTTCTTAGCAGTTTATTTCTGTTGTTCAAGTCCATTTTTAACTCCTGGGCAAGTATGAAGCCATTGTTATGTTACTAATAGATTTCAACCAACCTGGGGATTAAAGCCCGAATGGGTTAAACATCACAGAAATATATTTTCTACATACGAAGAAATACGAGTTGCCTTAGGTGCGAAGAACTGGTCAGCAAAACCGGTCCCCACGTGCTCCGAGGGAACCAATGCACTTGATTCCGCTGAATAAAACTGAAATATTATTTAGTGTACCATTACAAATTAAATCAGATTGGTTTCCAGAGTCCTCTTGAGGAATGCTGAGTGAGACATGAGGATTTAATTACATTCATAGCTCCGTCTTTTGAAAAAAGTTTCGAAATCACGAGGTCCGTCATCAGTTAAAACGATGTTCAACCCTAGCATTATAGCAACATTCCTTTTCAATTCTGATTTTCTGAAAAAAATTAAACTTTAAAAGATTTTTTTTATCTATATAGTAGTGTATTACTTTTATAATTCGCGATTAAATACTTGGGAGACGAATCTATCTTTTTAATGCTGTTTTCTGTAACCAGGGATCCTTAGAGGTTCTTATGGAATGTATGATTTTGAAAGAAAATCTTAGAAACTGACCTATTTGCGAAAATTTTCAATTTTGAAAATATGAGATAATCTAGTGAATTAAATTTAAAATTCAATAATATAGAAAAATTTTCCTATCTATATGAAATTTAGATGTACGTTTGGATTAGATGTAATTGATTATTTTGTTTGAAACTGGTACACGGATGAAATTTTATTTAATTTTTGTTTAAAATAGGAATAAATGTGGTTTTTTTTTAATTCTTTATTAGACGTTTTCAGTATTAATCTATATATGTAAAGAGTACACAAAAAAAGAGTCCATGTGTACTTCACAATAATCCAATAAGTACTTCTAATAACACATCAACATTTAAACTATAGAAAACGTGCTCGAATAGGTTCACACAAATGACCAATCAGTTAAACATTCTATGTAATGTGAATTGATAAATCTAGTTATTAATTTTTATTCGGATTAGATATATCGTTTCACGGTAGTTTGATGCCACGAACTTTTACTAAAAGATGAAATGTTCAGATATAACAAAGGTCTAAATGTTGCCACTTTAAAGCTCTCAGGGATCAAATGTTTAATTCTAGCTTGACATGGACGGTGGGATGCGAGCCAAGTGGATCCCCTGAATGATGGCTGAAAATTTCGTAGTGCCTGGGTTTAGTGGATCATTGAAACGAGCAGAAATACTGGCAGACGTAAAAACCAACTACGCATAATGTTAAAGAATATGAAATTCAAAACATTATTTTAAATACAAAATTGCCGTTAATAGTATTTTCTAATTCCCCTATTCTATCAAAAGCGCCGTAGATTATTATACTATTCATCTCTATCTGAGTCGGTTTACTTTCTTCTATTACAAATATGTATATGTTTCATACTTCGTATTTTATACTTAACCCAAATTGGTTTTTAATTTTATCCGTTAAAAGGAATTCAATTTTTCTGGAATATTTATAAATTTTAAGATACTATATAATAAACTGATACATATGTTCAAATAACTGATAAGAAAATGGAAAAATGAAAATTGCAAAAAAGGAGTTCATACACTGTAGCGGTAGACAAAGGGACAACATTTTTATTTTAACGAATATTTTTTTATTATAACGAATATTTTATGCAGTTATTCTAATAAAGCTTGAAAAAACGTACAATTTGCACAATCAGTGAAAACTCAACTATGAAACAACATTTAGCTCATCAATTTTAGAATTAAGTCTAGAGGTGTTCAGAGTAAAAAATGCTACGATCGATACAACTATTTATGTTTTTGTTTCTTATTCGAAGTGATGTTTAACATTTTTTACATGTGTTGGCATATATGAAAAATTTCTTAACCATCCGATCGGATGATGATCTATTTAAAGACACCTGTTGTAACAAATAATATATTTTAGAAAACTTACCGAAACTAGAATGTGTATATTATAAAGTTTTCTTTAGGTTATTTGGTTTCAGGAATAAATGAAACTTGATTATTGACAAAAAAATCAATAATACAATGTTTTACGACAAAAAAAATTTAAATTATGATAAAAAAAATTTCCAAAGCTCACTTTTTATGTCTTAATTTTACTTTATTAAATGGATTGTTATTTCTACTTTATTATTCATACATTACGACTAAATTAATATTAATAAAATTATTATTTACAACCAAAATAATACTCATATTTTGCTTAATGTCCTGTTAGTATGGAATCGCTTACTTTAAACATATATTTTTAATAGTATTCGGAATGATTGAGAGACCTTATACTAACTTAACGAGCATTTTTCTTTAAAAACAGTCCGTAAATGAGACATTATTTAAACATAATTTACTTCAAAAGTGGACCAAAATTAGTTTTCAAACAAAAAGAAATCTAAAGAATAAAAACAGTACATTTTATTTTTGGGTCATTACATAAGTGGAATTTCTTTCAGGATATCCGAAAGACAGTAAAACTGAGACAGATGAACTGCTTCTGAAAGATCGAATCTCATCATGGCTATTATAACAGGAAATAAAATTATTCTAAAACTCCATCACAATTAAAATGCAGAATCGTTACTTTAACGCTTTATATTTGAGATTCTCCAAAGACAGCGAATAGCAGTCACTTAAGCCATCCCCATGGACCAATGGAATACCTACTTCATCAGCAGCTAATAGAAGTATCGCATCACTCGTGAATATGATCCAATAGCAAAGATTCCTGTCAGAACAATTATTTCAGAAAATATTAAGTCCATTTCTTCCATATTTCAACTCAGTATGCTATGATGCGGTCTAGAAGAGCACTTTGTACTCTAGGTGCCCGTAGAAATGCAACGTTATAGTTAGCATTTTGGCAGATGTGAGACAGGCCTTTCGACCTAATCAAAATGTTATTTTAAGAAGAATGACATACATTGCATTGAGAGTTTTCAGAATAATTTGTGTTTCTTATTTTTTAGAAGTACCTGAAAGATTTATGAGAGTCTCCAAGATGATATTTCCATTCGCACGACGATATTTCATTGAACGGAAGTGAACCGGAAATGTGGCCGGATTTTCCAGTACCTATCAACTCTTTCTCTTACATTTCCCGGAACCGAGAAAAGTTCAGAAGACATTTTTGATTCTTAAAGCTATTTCTTATTTTATTCTTAGAATAGTATACAAAACCTATTTCTGAAACATATATTTAATGGGAAATATCTCTTATTGTACTTTTATGAGCGACATCATATGTGTAATTATTCTAATGTGTGTAAACCACTGTTATTATTGTTAGCACATTCACTATTGTAAGATCATTCATTATTGTATTGAATTCTAAATGTGCTTAAGTAACTCATCAATGTAAGCTACTTTAAACGAGAAAACACGATTAAAAACATTGCTAGTTTAGATTTTTTGCTTGTATACCTTTCAATCATTATTACCATAATAAAGTGTTGTGAAATATCTGTATTGCTTGAATATCAATATAATATTCAATTAAAGCAATGTTACATTATTTTACAATCTAACCGCAATTGAAAATAGCACCCTTTCTTTCTCTAACAGTAATAGTTGGAAATAAACACTGGAAATATTAAAGTATTTCCCCACTAGATTCTATAGATCAGTTTTGTTACTTTTGTTAAAATCTAGATACAAAAATAATTTTGTAATCTTTATTTTACCTGATTTCAATGTTAAGAATAGTTTAAATGTTTTAATGGAAAAATAAAGAATTATTTTTAATTTATTGATCAATGATTATCAAACGTAACAGTAAGTCTAATAGACAAATAGGCTTTGAATAAAATTTTTTAAATAGAATTAAATGTTTTTCACATATTCAAAATGAATACTCTTAATTATCGCAGTTTGACTCTACGCATTGCAAGGACAAATAAAACAATCATCATCTTTATATCCTTTTTCGATGGATTTCATTTAAATTCATAAATATTTCATAAGTTTTAGAAATTCTAATTGAACTTTCATTCTGTATTAATATAGTTGTACTAGATGTTTCCATTCCTTCGTGTCATTTTTTGTATTCGAATTAAACTTCTAAGACAATGTTCTGTTAAATCTATTGTCTTAGAATGTTTTATTGTGACAATTGTAAACATTTTTTCCAATCATCATTATAATTCTGTAAAATGTGTACATCAATTAGAATGAATAGTTCTCTCACAGTTGCCTCAAGCTCTCTTTTAGAGACTATTTCTAATGTAATATATATATATATGATCACGAGTAAATTTTAATGTGCTACTAATGTCCCACTAAAGTTAAAAAAAATAATAGATTTGTTTTTCATAAGATAAAAATTTATAATTGTGGCTAAAATGTTTTAAACACAACAAAACTTTTGCTTTGAATCATTGTCATTTGATAAAAATTTATAATTAGGAGACCTCTTTATTTAAAATTGGATATTACTATTTTTACAGGAGAATGTGGGATTTTTTCCCTTATTTTTTTCAATATGATTGCGTGTAAACAGTATTTTTCAATTAATGGAGGAAAGTGACATTAACATATACAGTTAGCTCTATGTTCGAAACTGGAAAAAAAATAACCCATCTTCAATAAGACCTCTTGATGTTTCCATGTAATTAAATATAAAAAATTTATATGATGAATACATTTATAATATTTTAGCTTAGCATAATTGGATCAATTCATACTTCAACACTGATTTCTTTTCTTTTTTACACCTGTCTTCAGTATTATGATTAGGCTCAATGATTTCTATTGCATAGAATTAAAAAGATTGTAGATATATTAATAAAAATAAAAAGTGGTTCTTTTGATTAAAATTAAACTACGTATTTTTGCAAGAATAACCAAACACTTTTCAGGGAAAAAACTCAACTCTTACAACAAAAATTTACAAAATTTCATTTTACTCCTTGATTCTCGACAATTATACCAAAAGAGAAAAAAAGTTATTTACAATATTATATTTTTCACCAGGAATTTTTATTATTGGGTTCAAGGAGCCTGAAGAAGATTTCGAATTGATTTCAGAGTGTCTTTGGAATTTCACAAGAGAAAAAAATCACAGCATTATCTATAATTTTGTGCAGTTAATACATTGCTTCCCGGAAAACTCTCTCATTGTCTGTAAAACGGTCTTTCCTGCAAAAATATGCGCACTACAGGGAAGACAATAAAGTCCAAAATACGTACGTATACATGTACAAAAAAAATTCTCCATTGCTTGCTAAGAAACTCAATCATCTACATTACATAAGTTAACTAGTGACATTTAACTACATCATTTTTTTAGTATTTTAGCTACTTGTAATAAATATATATATATATATATATATATATATATATATATATATATTGAAAATACATTACTGGTCTGTCTAGAATTGTGACCTATATATCATTTTAGGTTAAATGACAAAAAAATACATATATTTACTAAAAAAAATAATGTGCACATCTGCAATTGAAAGTTTTTGGAGTAAGAAATGTTAAAATAGGATTATTTTCCAATGAAATATTCAAATTATTTATTTGTAACATATTTTCTGTACTACAAAAAAATCTGGAAAAATGTGTAACAACCTGGATTGGAACAAATATACAAATATACAATATATATATATATATATATATATATATATATACCATACTTAAAGTTCTTGGTAGAAAAAAAATCCGGAATCATTATTCTTTAGATAGTTTTTTTTTATTTTTGAGATAGTTTTGATAATTTTTACATATTTATCATAAATTTTCATTTACTTTTCTCTACTGCAAGGTAAATGAATTTGTAATGTTGAAACTATTTTTTTAATTAGGGTGATAATTAAAAATTGAATAATAATTCCTTTAGATGCTGGTTAGTCAACTTTGAATGTAACTTCGATTTAATAAATTTCATTGTAGAGTACAATGCTTCAACATCATATGTCGATCCGAAAATCAGCTGTAAACGATATGCTACATTTTTTTTTAAATTCTTGTACTTAGCTTTAGTTACAAGTTTCCAAAATTAATTCATCGATTTTGCCGATTTATGGAACACTTGGAGACCTTGGTTTTTTTGCACTTCTATTCAGTCTAACTCTCTTGCTGTTTCAGGAAGTAAACATTTATCCATTGAAAAACAATTGTTAATCACCTCGATTTCAAATGAATTTAATAAAAATGCTAGTTAATGATGGAACGACTTCAAGATTAATGCTATAAAATATTTAAGCCATTCATAAAAATCATTTAGCAGATTTTTAATTTCATTTTATAGTTAAAAATGACTACAGGAGGAATATCTAATTCTGAAACGGCTTTCTTAAGAGTGGAAAGTGATTGAATATCTGTTCTATTTCATACTTTTGGAATATTCGTAGTTTTCTTTTAAAACTTAAAACGCTCTTGACTTGCTCTTTCAATTGTATGCCATGTATTTGAAATATAGTATAATTTTAAAAGATTGGTATTATTGGTATTGAATGTCTTAACTGCATCAATAATATTTTGTCTACTAAAACCCCCATAAGTATATGTTCGTTTTTTTAGCGCGATGTTAAGACTAACTAGCGTTACGATTTTATTATTATTAGAAAATTTTGACATTAAATTGACTTGATGACTAATTGAAGATTTTAGCGATTGTAATTATTATTATTTATTTTTTTTAAATCCATAACTCAGATTTTGCGGGATATTGAGATGTAAATTCGGGGTGTAATTTTTTATAATGATGTTTTAAATTCCCTATCTTAAAATTATTGGCAGTTGAATTACAAATTAAGTGGACAGCTGTATCGTTTTTCTCCATGAGAGAGTAGTCATCTTCCCACTAATTAAATGACCAATTAAAGCAGAGAAAAAGAACAGAAACTGAAACATTAACCATTATCTTCTTTATGATTATCTGATTACTATTTAACTAACGAATAACCTGTATTTGAATAAAAATAATCTTAATTTTAAAGTATTTAAATTTTTATTAGAAGCTTAACATTGAATTTTAATGCTACTATATTACTGCTGCATAACTACAATCTTATTAATTTTTATAAACTAGTAAACCCCCCTGTAAATTTCATAAACTAGTACCCCCTATCACTAGCAAACCCTCTTTTAGATTTTAATTTTTTTTATCAATAACTTGCTTGTTTTACTCGAGAACTAAAATTTCTTCACATTTTAAAATAAAACTTGCGAAAAAAAATTTATACTGATTGTTAAATTAAAATAAGCATAAGTAAAATCACATATTTCAGGTTATAATGTTGCAGATTAAGGGGACCCGGTACCCTGTGAACAGAGTTTTTTATTTGGATACTTATTAGAAAACGCATACATGCACCATACATGAAAACATATAAAATTCACATTTCAGAAGAAAAAATTCATTTTTAAAAAACAGTTATTTAAAAATTTAAATGTTTTTCAAAACTTTTCAATATTTTAAATTTTTCACTTCTAACACGAATTTTAATATTTTTTTCTTATATTCTTAGAATTATTTTTCGCAGCTTAAGCATTCTAATAATACTATTTATATTTTTACAATTTTTTTTTGTTTTTAGTATGTTTGAGACAGAATTTGCATCAATGTACTGGCTCAATGTAAATGAGAGAAATGGTTCTTATTTTTTACACAGGATTCCAACTTCTTGATGATTTGCACTTTATATCTATGTGACAAAGAATGAAGTTGAGCATCCATTATGTTTCATTCCAAGTTCTTTTGAAACTATTACCATAAGAAGAGTAGGCAGGATATATTAATGAGGTCGGAAATAAGACTGATATGACCCATTACTTTTAAAGCTCCATTACGTTCTATAAACTTTAATGTGGCGAAATTTGAATTTTCTGTCATACATTCGCAGGCTTTGTGTTGTAGTAGGTGTTGGATAAACTGAAATCTAAGTCTTGATTTTTGGGAAACATCCCATTTGACAGTTGTTTAAACTACGTTTTTTCAAAAAAATGGACCGTGTGTGTAAAAATTGGTTTATGCATTTAGTGGTTTTTTAAATCGTGTCATTTCAAAATTGTGCAAAATTAAACCTTGAAAAAAAGGGTTTTGGTGTTTATTATTATATCTTTCAATTGTTATGTTATCGATCAAAAACATAGAATATTTTTTAAATAAAAACTGAGAAAACGTGCTACCAGTATACAGAATAAATCGATATTAAAAATTAATACATAGGTACATACGCTATCAATGTTGCCGCGGTAACCTAGTGTTCTGGTATTGGACTCGCGGGCGGCGGGTTTGGTCGATTCGTGGGTTGAAGCTTTGATGCTACTATAAACTTGCCATGTAGCAGGGGCTGATGCACGTTCAATCTGTTGATTCTCAAAGTTCTCCCATTGGCGTGGTGTGGCAGTTAGGAGAGGGAGATACCAGCTCAGGTGCCACAGGCGCACTCAGGTCCTCACCACTTGAAAGAGGCTCAAAATTTCGAGTTCCACCGCCAAAAGCCTTCGTGTGGTTTCTAGTGCAACGTTAATGAAACCAAACATTTGCGTAATCAGTAAATCAATATCAGAAAATTATGATATGAGTTCAAGTATAAGTGGAACACTGTGAGAAACAAGAGCGAAATTAAGTCGGGAAGTTAGCTACAGTTACGATGGAGGGAAGCTCGTTACATCGAAGGAATGAAGTTACTTTCGAAGACAGTAACGACCAGTTTCTACTACTTCAGATAATAATGACCAGCTCCAGCTATTTTAGAGGGTAACGAGAATTTTACTTGCTCGTTTAGTTTAAATCGGTTTTGGAAAAGACGAGAGATGGGAGTGGAGAGTGATACAAGAAACTAAAGGATTACACTTACAAAATATTGTAAATAAAAAATTTGCTTAAAGTTGGGAACTAGAGTTTTGTGATGTGTGCAATTTAATAAATTAATGGTTAGCACTAAAACATTAGGACTTTTGATTGTGCAGTCATGCTCATAGTTGAAAATCTATAGAACCGAAATAAACCGATATTTTTTTTTTGTTTAGCTGCGGTTTTTATTCCGACAAGAACATAGGTTTTTCTGGTTTTTTATTAAATTCCGGTTCGAAACCCTGATTTAAATGCACTAATAATTGGGATCCTATCCGATCTATACGAGATCTGAAAAAGATTATTAGTATTATAGCAACTATATTTTACGAATCCAGTTTGTCGCTAACTTTGAACTCTTGGTTTTCATAGATGATTAATTGATTGATAAACATCGTACTAAATGCAAAAAAAGGAATATTGGCAAACTATCTCTTTATTTTGAACCTCGGTCATGTGACGAGGATGACAATTTAGCTGGCACCCCATTTTCTAACTTCCATACCACTCCTAAGGGAGAACTTTGAGCCTTGACAGTTGTTACTTGTATTAGCTTCAGCTAATCTACGGGTTTTCAGTGGCGTCACGTTTCGTACCTACGAATCGATGAATACCGCCGGCTGCGAGACCGCGACCATAACCACTAGGCTACTGTCGTTAATGGTTTTCATGGCAGAAAGACTCCTTATAAACCATCCATTACCAATACTAATCACAAGCGTCAATTACAGTTATACAAACGTTGGAAGAATCAAGAAACACTATCTCGCAATGATACTGTTCTATCAGGTAATATAATCCGATGATAGAAAATGAGTATGAAGATTATCTTCTGAACGGTATTAAATGGCTGTATTGAGTACAAACTAAGGTGGATCTCAAATGCTTAGGGTTTATTTTTCATATTTGGTTGAATCCTTTGGTTCCTGTGCAAGGAACATTAACGACTGAAGCCTATCTGAATATATTCGGCAATTTCGCATGTATTGCATATATTGCAATTGACCATGATCCTAATGAGAACACGAGGATGTAATAGAAGGTAGTTTGTAATACAGATCACAACTTCATTAAAAAATCTTAAGAATTACCAGTGCTCTTCAGCAAGAATAGCATGCAAAAACCAGCTGCAACATTACAAAAATCAGTGAATAGCCTTTTCTATAAAGTAGTAGTTGTTATTGAAGAAAGAGGTGGCCCAAACTAATATATGCGAGAGAAATAAAAA
>BMAW01125255.1:0-10079 GCA_019974015.1 Nephila pilipes | reverse complement strand
AAAGTAATTAATATAAAAATTTTCTTTGTTGACTTAAGTAGGAATTGGCTTTAAAAAAAAAATTATATCACTTTTTGTTAGAATAATTTAAATATAAGTTTTAACAATTTTGTAATATTATAATATAATAATAACATATATATCATTACCTAAATTATTTACTATATTTTTTTTTCACTTGGCTTCAAGCTTACATTCATTTAACAAATCTAAGTCTCTGGTTTCATGAAATATAAATTTTTGCTCTTAAACTCATGTTTACTAATGCAGAGCTTCTAAAAGATTGATTGTTAACATTATAAGCTATTCCTAGTATGTTACACTTAAATTATCTACTTTAGAGTGTATTCAGGCTTCATTCAATATAATTATCTACAGCAGGATTTATTCAACAGAACTATCAAAGTCTTTTAGCTAAAAAACTTAATCACTTACCTGTCTCCTCTTATGATACGCACATTCTTACTTTCAGCTGATCACTTTGTTACATTGTACTACAATTTTCGCCTGGAATGATATCCTTTAACTGCGGGCGATAAATCGAAGCCCTGTCTTATGTCTCGTTTGAATGGATTCGGAACCTAGCACTTGCCATATTCGAACGGCAGGCTTCTAACAGATATTACTGATTGACAATTTCAAAGACTGATGTACCTATACACCTTATGATATTGGATATATAGAGGTATCTATACTAATTTCCATTGCAGTACTATTAGATAAGGACGAGTTACTTCCAATGAATGTCTGTGCAATATTGGCACCAATTATTTGAAAACAAACGCACTCAGTACTCTAATAATTCGAATTTAAAAATTGTGTTCAGTCTTTTACTTATATTTCTATATTAACCCCATTTTACGTCATATAGCTACGCATTGAATTAAAACTCTATTTCTTTCTCTAATCATTGAAAAAAAATTCTTTAATCGTTATTTAAACTCCATTTACATATGCGATTATTAATTCACTATGAAATCCTTTAAGAAAGCTACAGATATTATTTTTACTTCATTTATACGCGATTCTCTGAAATATATTCGGAAGTCATACTTTACCTAAGAATAATTTTAAAGATTTTTCATTTGGACATATATTTCCAGATTTTGTAATTATTTTTCTTCGCCGAAACTAAAAATAAAAAATAAAAAAAATGTATCTTTTTTTTATTCTTAAATCTTATTTAATAATTTTCGTTGTATTTTGATTGAACCAGTTTAATGATGAAATTATACAGTCAAGAATGTTTTCAATTTTACTGCGTAACAAAATAATAAGCATATTATCATTTTTTCCTTTTAAATTATTTGCAGATGGCATATGCTTTTTTTATTACACACTAGGCTTGAAAGGAAAATGAACAACAGTAGGATTTTAAAGAAAAAAAACTCAAAAATACGTTTATAATGTAAATTTTAGTCCTAAGAACTTTAAGTCGTATGTTTTTTTTTATCTGAGATAATAGAAAAAACAACATTTTTTTTATTATTTAATTAAGTATGTTTATAGTAATTTTTTTAACTATTTATGGCAAATGCAATTATTTTTATGATTATGTATTTATAGAAATTCATTTACTTTTGGAAAGAAACATATTAAGTTCTCTATTATACAGGAATCCTAAAAGTTCCCGTACTAACAATTTGTAAATTTTTTTGCCCAGAAGCAACAAACCTCTTATAAAACAATATTTTTTACTCTAATGGTGAAATGCAGTTCTAACATAACATAGAAGAATTTTGATCTATATTTACAACAACTGATCAAAATGCCAACCCTTTTCAAGGAGGCAAAACTCGTTTGTGCCTATTTTGAGAAATGCTGGATACTGGAAATGTATATTTTCTTTGATACCTATCTTTTCTTTGATTTCTATTGAAATTTCCTAGATACTGGAAATGTATCTTTGCAGAAAAATGGTACATTTCAGATCTTTTATTGTTTGGGGATTATTTTCGTAAGATTCTCTCTGTACCTATACCCTCAGGGAAAAGTCAAGAAATGTTAAGATCAGGGGAACGAGGTTCAAAGAAAACAGTCCAATAGGCCATACGAATAACGAAGTCATAGTCATGCTTCAAGACTTTTTAGGTGAACAACTTATCTCAAGAAATCTTTGCCCACCTCTCTCTCCTGATCTGATCAATCCCTGCCTTTTTTTCTGAAAGGATATGTAAAGAACAGGTTTATGACTATAATTATCAAACATTATACAATCGGAAAACTCTCACATTACTCAAAGGATGCAAGATATACAAGATATTACTCCCTGTACCTTGAAATGTGTTTCTCAAAAAAGGAGCTAACGAGTTCAGCTTTGCCTTCAAGAAAAAGGAAACATTGTGAACATTTGTTGTAAATGTAAGCTCAAAATCTTTTGCCAACGTTTTGTTCAAAGTCCTTTTCCCCATTACATAAGAATATTTTTTTGAAATTTGTTGTTTTTGTATAAGAAATTGATGAACTATCAAAATGGAAACTTTTAGGACACTTTGTTTGGGCTTTACAAGACCATTCCCTCTGCAATTTAATGAGAAAATTAAAAGTATGATTTCTTTCAAGGACATAGAGAATAAAAGAAAATTACTGTATTTGCTATACAAAAGTGGCTCACGAAATCCATTTCCCTTTCCAGAAATACCGACACAGAATGAAATTTCCCAAGTGAAATCGTCTATTTCGTCTCGATAAATTGTAGATTCGTTTAAAAAAGAGAGAAGGTATGAGTAGTATTCAAACACTAACACTCAAAATTTATATTGCAAAAAAATCATTTTTCTTTCATAAATTCATTGCTTGATTTTAAATGTACAAGTGTCATTTCTCAGATAAAAGAATAACAATTTCGCATTTATTATTTTCTAAATATTAACATATTAGCGTTTCAAGCCTATCAGTACGAAACTGATCACTAATTCTTTGCTGCAAATAGTATTACGTTATGACATTCAATTTATTTTATTTTTTTCTCCATATTTTCCAAATTTTCTTTTCTAGCGTTCTCTTTCAGGAGAAAAATTAGATTTATAATATAAATCAGAAGTTTTCTCCAATTCATTATTTTTGAGTTCTGTCATGATAATTATTAATGGTCCATTTAAAAAAAAAATTACATGAATAATTGTATAATTCACGATTTCGGTAAATTTTAATTTAAAAAAAGGATATCAATAGATGATTTTTTTTACTTGTCAAATTTATCTAAGCAGATACTTTTGGACATGGAAGTAGTTAAAAAAAAGATTTTTGAATGAATCTTTTAGTATGTGGGTTTCTGGCGTTGGATAAACATGACTGTCACATGTGTATCACATTCCCCTAAATCTATCAATTTCTCTTCTTCACACAGTATCGAGTGTTTACTTTTAGTCAAACAAAACCACTGTCTTCAACCACAACAAGAATTAAAAATGCCTAATAACCGATCCAAAGGAAAATTCTATTTAGGTGGGTTATCTAAGGTGTTGCAAAGAGAAAAACTGGACGATTTACCTTTGGATCTAACGATTGGAAGTTTGAATAGCCCTCGTTACTATTACCTAATTACTAAGGGGGGCAAAGGTATCCTTCAAAGTGATGAAAAAATAATTGCGCATCAATGTGATGACCCAGAAAATGAACAGTAGATGGCAGCACGGCTTAGAACTATTGGTTGAATATACCCCCGAAAACCACAAAATCTAACTGAAATATCAATAATGACTGGTGATATTACCGGCTACGGTTCACGTGTCAAATTGAACCGTCACCTCAACTACAGATTGCCGATGACATCAACGGAAACTATCCAAACGACTCTCAATGCAATAGAGAATATGTATCAATTGTATAAATAGCTCAAAAATTAACCTTCTCGAAACATCTCTCAGAAAATCCTTCAACGGTAAAATAGGTATTATTACCTGATTATTTTGTATCATCACGAGGATACCGGAGGGGTTTCACCATGAGTATGAGTCTGTTCTTTACAACAATGATAGGAGTTAAAAGTGCCTAATAATTAACCCGACGGAGAATTTCTTTTCAAATGGGATGTCTCAAAAAATGAATGATAAGGATAACTGCTTTATTGAAAGGATAACTGCTTTATTGACTATTCATGTAATTTAACATTTTCAAGTAAAAAAATATCAAAAATTAACAGTGATTCAATGATTATTCAAAACAATATTGAAATAAAAATGTTTTTTTCTGAATATTTAACTCACAACAAAACAAATGCATTTTATTTCATCATTAACTCTATTATACAGTTTTAGTGCTAATCATTCAATCCGTAAGGTTCTGTAAAATCACATTTAATAAAATAAATAAACTTTTTCAATATATCTTTTTCAATGTCATTTGACTCAAAATAATTAATATCATTTCTACAGTTCTCTGCCTCACTCTTACTGTAAGAGTGAGGCAGAGAACTGTTTAGAAAATATTTTCCCATATTTTCTCGAAGTCTGACTAAAGAAAAATATTCGTCATGTATTTTTATTAAATACAAATACCATAATTCAAATTATTAAGAATATGTTTTAATTATATGCACACAAAAAAACTCCTTGAATCTACTTATAAATTGTTAGATTTAAATAAATGCCTAATATGTATACTCTGTATCTGTTGGGAATAAATTATTTGTATACTGCCGGAAGGTGCCTTGTCTCGTCTAAGTGAGAGAGCCCGGGTTCATGGGTAATATTTCAGAGTACTTTTAGTTCTTATCGCGTAAGGCGGTTTTTCCTTGTTTGGGTGTTATTTCTCCTGACTGGCTGAAGCGGTTTAAGTGAAAGTATGGGCTGTTTGGAAGACCAACCATATTTTGTAAATATTGGTTTATGTATAACTGGTGGGTAGAAATTGTAAATAAATGTGGTAAAAAAGTATAGCTCCCCCTCTTTTCCTTCTTAGATTATTGTTCTACCATAGTATCTCCTCTTCTATATGTCTTAAGCAAACAGCGATTTCTTAACCTAAGGGGTCATTGTTTATATTTGCTTATCGACAAGGTCAATATAATATGAATAAAATGTAACATAATTTTCGATACTATGTAATTTTAGCAATGAATACACACAAACATATGAACTGTGTAATGTTTTCAAATTATAGCTGGGTTTTAATGAACTTGAAAAAATTTTTAATTCTGTATGTAATAAGCTAAGAAAATTGGTACTTTTGTCAATTTTACCAAGCAAATTTTTATTTAATCATTAATAATAAATTTTAACAAAGGAATTAAAGTATCCTTTGCATATTATAAATAATCAAAAGTAAATATTTATTTAATGTTGCAATTGGATTTAGTACTTGTTAAAGTAAATCATTAATTAATGTCTTCAAAAAAAAAGATTTAAGGATTTTTTTTCATTTGATCTGAATTTTTATGTAGTGCTTTTGCTTTCAAATGGTAAAATAAGAAAAAAAAATTTAAATAATCTTTTTCAAATTTTGCATACAAAAGATGAAAATACTTATACCTAACATAGAGAAATGAAATGAAAATTGCCATTAACTTTTTTATTAACTTTTTTGAGAATTATCCTTCTTTTGTCCATTTCAAAATCTATGTGTGGATTGTGTGTGCGTGCGTGTGTTTTGTTTTGTTTTGTTTTTGGTATTAAAAATAAAATAAAACTTGGAGTGAGAGATTTTTATCAATGTTTAATTCAACCTTGTCTGTAATGAGGACTTCGAATTGTGCGATTCGTTTAACGCCTAGTTTTAATTTCAACAATTAACATTAAATGAGCGATTATTGTATTTGATTTTCCATGTTGTGATGCTTTCAACTTTATGGTTATTGAAGTAATAAATTTAGTAACCTCTTTTTTTTTTTTTTTGGTTTTTTTTTTTTCAGGAACAAGTCATAAAGTGATTTATGAGTTATGTAGAATTATTATTGAATAGACGATGTTATATATATATATATATAAACTAAAGTTTCGACACTCCTAAAAAATATAAATAAAAACTATAAGAAATCATCAATGCTCATGATAGATTATTTATGGTATGTTATAAATATTTACGCTTTGTGTTTAAATATTCAGTTTATATAAGATTTTTCCCTGTTTCCATTCTTCCAGTAAGTGTAATCTGTTATATTTTTAAATTTGCTACAATTTAAAATTTTACTTGAAACATATCATACACTGCCTTCTAAAATTGAAATAAGTTGGGCGAGTTAAGTTATAAATTTGTTCAGAAGTGCAGTTACACTCCGTGGACAAAATAATTGATACCAGCGAAAATTAATATAAAGTTATCAACTAATTTCCCTTTCGCTGTTGCCTTTTCGAAAAATTTAAACGTGTAATTCATTAGCTTTCTGAACCGATGGAATTAAAATCGATATTAAACACAAATCACCCCAAGTGTTGTTTCGCGAGTCAATTAATCGATTCCAAAGGGTCGATTAAGTTGTTCTTTGCTATGTAGCTATGAAATGAAACGATTAATCTTGTTAATGATTTCGAAAGAAACGGCGTCGTTATTAGGTGGAAATATTTTAATGAAAAGATTCCTAGTCATTGGGAAGTGATCCCAAAGAAATGGAGCGCCTCAATTGTCATGGAAATGAACAGGATGCGTGCTGTTCTAATGATGGAATGAAGGAATGAATCGGACACGGCTACTCAGAAAATTGCTCTCCAATTGTAGGGATGACAGCTTTCCAAATTATTTCCCCTACTCTTCCTAGAATTATTTTTACAGTAATATTCGTCATTATGAAAATATTCAATATTAATAAGAGTATTATTTTCCATGTGATTAATATGTTGAAATAATGCATCATAGACTTGATCAATATAAAAGAGTACCCGTTTGTCTTTAGTATCATCCATATCCATAATATATGTAGCAAGACTTTCTACACTGTAGAAACCAGCATCTTCCTGATTTATACACTAATATCAAATCATTCCGGAAGAAATTGATACTGTTTCAATCACAACTACGAAGTAAATGTTTTTCACATTTTAAAACATGTGAAATATTCAGCCACACCACTGAGACCGAGTTTCCTATCGATTTTGCAATCGAAACTTTGAGTGCTTTGAAAATAAATTTTGATACTCGTTTCTCGGACTTTGATGCCATTGCGAATCAAATTAAGATTTTTCAGAATCCTTTTGATACTGACATTGAAACCCTAGCCCCGGAACTTCAAATGGAAATGATTGATCTACAGTGCAGTGATATAATTAAGAACAAATATCAAAACTTATCTTTGTTGGAATTTTATAAGTGTCTTACACTGACACAATTTGATAATTTGCATAAATTTGCTCGTGGGCTGTTTTCTGTTTTTGGTACTACTTATTTGTGTGAGAAGACCTTTTCCAAAATGAAGTACACAAAAAATGTTTACAGATCTAAATTAACTGATGAGCATCTTAAATCTCTTTTAATAATTGGTACAAGCAAAATTAGTCCACATCTACAAACTATTGTCAGTGGAAAATCTCAATTATATAAATCTCATTAGTATTTCATATGTCATTATGCTTGTTATAAGTTATTTTTTCATTTAAAATGTATAAAATGTTAGTTGGATTCATTTCAATAATTTGTTAGTTAGTATATAGTAACCTACAACAATGTTATGAGTAGTTAGCCCATGACCATATCAATGTAGATGTCATTTTAATAATTATTCAACATAAAAATAGATTACTTCAGTAAACTAAATTTAATTTGCTATAAAAAATAAATATGTTCTCTAGAAGGAGTTTTCTTTCAAGTATGCTAGCTCTCCGCGGGCCGGACAAAATCTGTCCGCGGGCCGGATGTGGCCCTCGGGCCGTAGTTTGGAGACCCCTGTTCTACAGCATTACTTATATAGTGAGTCTATTTTTAATGCACGAGTATCATTTTTTCCCCTTCTCTTTCTAAATGTGTTTTAAACATTTTTTTTTTTTTCGTTTTGAAACACAAATTCGCGTAAATATTATTAATAATTTCTTATCCGATTCTGCGCAAATGATTTAAGCAAATCGTCGGCTTCTTTCAACGTTTTTACTATTTCTTTTATTTTTGAAAGCTCATTTTTTAAGATTATAAATGGCAAGAATAAAAATCATCTGAATGAACTAATTATTTGATTTTAAAGAATTCCGATCTGTACCTAGACATAATTGAAACTTTTATTGCTGCACTTGAGATACAGGAAAGTTACTACTGGTTTCAGCAAGGCAGAGCTACTCCTCACAAGTCAAACAAACAATGAAAGTGCTAAGGAATTCTTTGATTACTGTTTAATTTCAATAGGCCTCTGGCCACCAAGTCCACCAGACCTGTCCTCGCTAGACTTTGTTTTGTAGAGTTATCTCAAAGTTATGGTTTTCCAGAAAAGTCCTGCAAGCATCGATGAATTAAAACAAATCATAATTGAAAAAATCTTGTCAATAACACCAATAATGTTGCGAAGTATGTCAAAAAAAACTTGGTTCAAAATGTTCATGTTTGCATTCGAAATACTGGTGAACATTTTCAACATTTGCTAAAAAGAATAGTAATGTAAAAATTTGGATAAAATTAAATTTTCCAAAAATAAAATTATCGCAGGATTAAATAATATGTGCTTCTCCATTTTTCTGTTTTACCTCACAAATAATGTTCTAACAGTCCGACAGTGTTGGAAATTGTCTCCCACTCGTAAAAAAGGTTCAAACAATTATACTTCAGTGGTAGAATAGTAAAAACATACGTCAAAACTAAAGGTAATAAGAAAAACCAAAGGATACCTTTTTATATTGATCATCCTGCACTTCCAATGTATCTTCGTGAACATTCAATAGATGATATAAAATATTGACCATTTTTTGTACATTTATTTTACTTAAAATACACTGGATAGTTATAAAATGAAACAAATATGTATGATTAATTATATATTTAGGAAAAAGTGGGATAAAATAGAGTACTTGTTGATAAAGAACAATAATCCAACAAGGAAAAGAGGGAGAGCGATGCCTTTTATCAAATAATCATAGTGTGGGATTGAAGAATATAGCACAAGGCTACAGGGAAGTCTGGTTAACTGTACTTAGGACGACGAAAGTTGGATTCGAGTGTCCAGTGAAAGATTGCAGAGAACTTAGGGTAGTTGCACTCAGGAAGATGAATTCTTATATTCGAGATGTCCTTTAACCATCCAGGTTGAATCCGATAAGAGACAGGAGGGCCGTTGGCGGAATAGATCCGAATATGTCCAGGAGGAGATTCGAGATCGAACAGTTGCTATTTGTTGGCGGGCAGTGGTCTGATAACGTAAAATGAAACTCTCTTTTCTGCTTCTCATCTGGCTAAACTGATGACTGCCTTAATAATACCATTAAAAGTGCCGAAGCAGGACACTCGTAATTTGCGTACTTGCTCATGAAGAAATAAATATTTGTAACTTCCCATCTTATAGCAAGGTGATAAGATTGCAAGAGGATCGAAGAGGGCTTTTACAGATGCTGTAACAGATATCGACGCTTCGAATCTCTTGTAAAAGTAAAAAATATGGTTCCCCAAGTACTTACGACTTAAACGAAATACAACACCTTCGCGAAAACACTTTACCTTTCAACACACAATTTCTTTGAGTAAATTGCTATCCCTAAGAGATATATTTATTTTTATTTTCTTATAATCTATTACGAAACCTAACAAATGTGCCCCCCCCCTTAAGTTCAAAATTGGAAAGATTTATGCGAATAAAATATACTATAAAAAAGACAAGCATGATAGCAAAAGAGGAAATAATTCCGAATTTTCTTTCATATTGTTGCCTGAGTTTGTGTTTACATTTAATTTTATAGTTTTTAAAGAAAAACTTGAAGAGAAAGTGTTAATTTTTTTCGTGTTACATTTTTGAGAAAAAAGTAATGCCATATTGTTTAAAAAGTTGGGAAAGGTTTGTATTAAAAACATTACTGGAGGTGGAAAAAGAGACAAAGAAGCACTAGATCTATTTTTTTCCGATTTGTTAAATAGGTCTAGTAAAATCAGTATCAGAGGTAAATGAAAATAATATATAATTTAGTATATATTATTAAATAATATATAATAATTATTAAATAATATATAATAATTAT
>BMAW01125254.1:15836-37885 GCA_019974015.1 Nephila pilipes | reverse complement strand
TATATATATATATATATATATATATATATATATAATTATTTTATAATCCAGAGACATAAGCGTTATATATTATTATTAGACCCTGAGATAAATATTATCCTTATTTTTGTGAGAACTCTATGAGTTTGACGCCTTTCGCCCTTACCTTCTTCAAGTAAGTTTGTATAATATGACCCCGAATACCCTAGTGATCTTTCTTTCTTATAGGGTTTACTGTGCTTGGGGGACTCATCCCCGGAATGCCCTAGTGGTATTTCATTATTTTCGATCCTTTTTCTTGTTAGTAATGTTTAACTTTTTTTTTCCATTTTTTCTTGTTTAGCCACATTTGGCTCTTGCGCCATTAAAATTTACCATCGCTCACTCATTCGTAAGCTAAAAAAATCATCGTCATAACTTTTGCGGGCGTCTTTGCCTTCTTTTGATCAGAATCCTATTTAGGAACCTATTATTTTGATTGTTTTTGGTTCATTGCTTGAAAATCATAAATCCAGATATCATTAACGTTACTTGTCGATGTAAAGTGCCAACGACAACTCGGCATGGCACAAATTAAATTGTGAATTGGCAGCAAATGGCTTCTAAATTGAAACTAAGTTATGAATCAATGTTAAATTTGTTTCGGAGCTGTGTAACAGATGGCAGCCCTCAATGGTAATACTAACTTTGTAACACCCGATCGATCCGGGCGTCATCTTGTGCCATCACTAATTTCAAATATTAAATACTACGACACAAACAATTACAGAACCACCAAAACAACTTTCACAATTTATTAGTATATATTTACTATGACACAGAGGACTACGCTCTCCAGGGTAAGCTTTCTAACGCCTTAGTTCAACCCACCAATAATAATCTAACAGCCTCTTACCAATACCTTTTATCGACTGCAACTCCGAATCTGGAACAACTGCTGAAAATACTAGATCGAATCCTTTTCCCGAGTAACCTCTACTCGCACCTCAATACTAGTCTGTAATTCCGCCTTCCTCTTATATAGCACTTAGACTTCACCTCCTCTCACTACAACGCCTCTCTGATCCTCCTTCAGATACTCTACTCCTTCAGATGGAGTTTATATAATTCTCAATTCAACCGCTTCACTTCATTCCTAACTGCTTTACATATTAATGTTCTTCATCACGTTTCATTTTTGGTTGGGCAAAGGTTGTTTAATGAAAGCAATCAATCTCAATTGAAAGTCCCCAAGGTTAGTGAAGAGAAATCGCGAATAGCCCAATGTCACAACTTGCCTTTGCAACGCCATCTGTTTTCAAAAACATGATCTTTTTGAACCACCCTTGTATTTTGAAGCTATCTCTTATAGCAACGAAGATCGAAAGGGGTGAAAAGTTAAATAATAAAAAAAAGGCGAAATGAAGTTTGATAAGGGTTTTAAAAGATAATTATTAAATTTGAATATAATGTTTTGATAATTATTTGCAAACGAAAACCCTTTGGTGCACTTGGCATTTATAAACCAGGTAATATTTAATTTTTTAAAAAGCATTCTTCTAAATGCGATACAGGAATTAAAGTTACAATTTCTTGTTATTTTTAAAGAATGGAGCATTGAAACGCATTTAACTTATTTTATTTTTATTGTAGGTTTCATGCAAAATATCTTAAAGAGAATTTTTTTTTGAAACGTTATTTGGTTTGATAAAGTAAACCTTTAAGGTGTAGCGATTGCAGCTTTAGGTCGAACATACTTCAGAACTTTCTGTATTTCCATTCTGTTTGCCGTTTTCGCTCTTTTAGTATCCTGGTGAGGTATGCATAGCTGCGGTGACTGAATCTACGATTAACCCATCAAAAATAACTAGTTTACATGCTTTATAACGAGAATCTTTACAATCCTATCCTCGTTGTACTTGGAAGGTGGGAGAGTATATGAGAACATCTCTGATGAATAGCAATGGAAGAATATCATTCGCTTCCAATACCCTATAAACCGAACAAATGTTACAGAAACATATACACTCATTCCTCTTTTCTCACAGTAATTAATTTATACGGTTTCACTTTTACGTGGCATTTAAATGAACACAAATAAAGTTTACTTCATTTTGATTGTTATTCTTTAGGGTATTTATATATTAAAGGAATATTATATTAATGTAGTATTTAAATTTACCGGAAAACCCACATTTGAGGAGCAATACCTCTCAGAAAAGTTGATTAATTTTCTTTTAAGCTATAGTTTCCTGTGAAAGCGGAGCCGTTACCTAGTCATCGAAATATTGCGGAGAATGACGTCATAAAAATTATCTAAGTAAACTAGGTGGCGTGGTTTCCTAAAGAGCGTCGAATGAGTGGAAACCGCGTCACTTGTTTGCATAGACAACGTAATATTTGTTGTGGATCATGAATTCTATATGAATGGTATGAAAAATTGTTGTTCTACGTAGTAATTCTACACGAGCGTAATATTATATCAACGTAGTGTCCTGCTTTTCAATAAGAAAAATAACTATTATTTTATGTAAAATTTTTCTACAGCAAGTGGAAAGAATACTAGGCTTCTCTTCTGTTAAAGAAAGAATTTAAATATAGAATATCTTTGATATTACGCATGTAATAGTTTACAATGTTATATTATTCATAAAGTAGATATAGCCGCGGTAGCCTATGGGTTATGATCGCAGATTCAGGGTCGGTGTTGTTTTAGTAGATTTGAAACCTGATGCCACGCAAGAACCGACGTGTAGTGCAGCTGGCGCTCATTAAATCTGGTTGAGATCCCAAGTCCTCTCGTCCTCCCGTTGGCGTGGTGTGGATGTTAGGAGAGGAGGTGCCAGCTCAGGTGACGTCCTCGTCACTTGACCATGGTTCAAAATTACGAGGTCCGTCGCCAATAGCCCTCGTGTTGCTTCTAGTGCGACGTTAATAAAAACTAAACTAAACCCAAGTCCTCTCAGAGTGTGGTGTGGAAGTTTGGAGAGGAAAGTGCCACCTCAGGTGTCCCCCTTGTCACTTGACGGAGGCTAAGACCAATAAGGCTTGACGTCAATAGTCCTGGTGTTGCTTCAAGTGCGACATTAATAAAAACTAAACGCAACTAAATGTAATCAGAAATATGGATCTTCTTAAGACTCATTCTGAAATCCGGAGGTTGAGACGCCAGCTCAAGTGTCGTCTCGGTAACAACTTGTCAACACTCAGAATTATGAGTTTCATCGCAATCAAGGTCGAGCCATTCGAGGTGTCATAGTCGCCAGCTCGTAAATGGAATTGTTCAGAATAGTTGTGTGTTCTAATCCTGAATCCACTAAGGCCACGGCTGATGCTCGTTAAATCTATCAGAGTTCTAAGTCCTCACGTGGTTTTAGTGTGTGGAATTGTAAGATTGGGACTTCGCAACCTTATAACTTGAACGGGATAACAAAATTACGAGGTCTGTTGCCAACAGGAATCGTGTTTTCTTATATGAGTTATGTTAATAAACACTACCGCTCAATCATTTAATCGGAAACAAGAATCAGGGCAGTAAGATGCCGAGTCAAAGAAATCGACCGGCTCAAGAGTTTGAGTTAAAATAACTTGTGACAGCTAATATAGTTGTGAAGGGACGCGGTAGCCGAGTGGTCATGGTATCGTGCTCTTTGTCCGCGATGTTTCAGTCCAGATTCCACTGAAGACGCTTCGTGCATAGGGGTTAAGAGGCTTATAAATCTACCAAGGCTCAAAATGCTCATATCAGTGGAGCGAGAATAGAGAGAGTGAGGTACCACCTTAGGTTTCGACCTCATCATCTGAACGAGATTCAAAATCATGAGGCGTTTTGGCTGAGATTAGCGAAGCCTTTTGTCAGGTAGATATAGACAGCCAAAGACAAATAAACATACTAAATGAAGGCTATTGGCTATTACCCAAGGAGACTGAGTGCTCCTAAAGAGCATAGAACTATTAAAACTGTCATGACAGCAACCTTGCGCCTGAGAATTATATCAGGGAACAGATTCTCTAAGTCGGGGAACCTCAGGGGCTTGCCTTCTTTAGGTAGATACGGGCATCACGATCCTGAGGCACTCCAGTGATCTTTTTCTTTTCCATAGGATTGGCCGTGGTAGTCCAGCGTTCATGATCGCGGCCTCGCAGCGAACGGTTTTCGTCGAGTTTTGGTTCGAGCCTTGATGCCTGTTAAGACCTGCTTGTAGCCGGGGCTGATGCACATTAAATCTGTCGAGCTCAAACTGTCCCTTTTTGCGTGGTGGGGAAGTTAGGAGAGGAAGGGCCAGCTCACGTGTTGGCCTCGTCACTTGACCGTGGTTCAAATTAACAAGGTCCGTTGCCAATAGCTCAGGGTTGCTTCTGCTGCGAACGTTAAGGAAACCAATCAATCAATCAATCATACCCAGGAGATTTACTGTCTTTGGTATACAAGGGTGATGTGGCCTGGGATACCCTAGCAATCCTTTTCTGTTTTCGACCCTCCTTCTTGTCAACCATTTTTTAAAAATTTCTTTTCAGTTTTTTCACACTTCCAGGTCACAATCACACCTTATTTAGTGCAGCAGGGCCACATCAGACTCTTAAAATACTATCACTCGTTCACTCACCACTACAGCAAAAAAAGGAGAATAGCAAAATAGCTTTGAACAAAATATATTTCAAATTTTTTCTGATTATCTATGTTAGGTATACTAACTCACAAAAGTAAATCATAACGAAATTTTCAATAAAGATAACATAGCAAAAGCACAAAGTTCTCAACATAATTCAAAGCTAAAGGAAAATTTCGCTACACAAAACCTCCCTAAGAGATCTTCAAACTTTTAAACCATAATCGAATAACGAGGGTGACATTTGAACTTCCAACCCTATCCTCTGACTTCCACATCACGCCAACGCTAGTACTTTAACCCCAGACAGATTTAATGCTCCTCCGCTGCAGCTGACGACAGTTTTTGAAAGAACGACTCAAATCCGTTAATTCTCACTCAGTAAGTAGCCCATTAGTGATCTTTTTCTTTCACATGCGGTTTATTGTCTTTGGTAAACACGGGGGCCGCACTCCCAGGATACCCTAGCGATCCTTCTCTATTTTCAACCCTCCTTCTTGTCAACCACTTTTTATCTTTTTTTTTTTTTTTTTTTTTTTTTTTTCAACTTCTTGTCTAGACCACAGTTTAATCTTCTTTGGCGCAGCATAGCCATATCTGGCTCTTGCGCCAATAAACTTTACACTCACTCAAACAGTAAGTATGGCATTATTACTCAACCAGCTATGCTACCTTGGCTATACAACCATTGTAAAATACGTCATAACAAATGCAAGTTTACAAACATTTTTAAATCAAATTTTATTTAAAGATGGACTAAGAGATAGAAAAATAATTTTTAATGCAAATTAATTTCTTAAAATTTGAGGCACTTAGGGTATCCGTACACCTTCGGAGAAATTGTTTTGAAATACACTGATATTTGCTATCAAAATATTTTTAAATGCTAAAATATAACCTAAAATTATGAAAAACCCATTTAATAATTTGCTTTTAACTCAAAAAAAAAAAAAATTGGAGTGGAAAATATGGTGAAAATAGTACATAAATTGACTATCAGAATAATGCTTGAAACTCGAAAGTGAACAAAAATATCATCATTCTGTAAATTTTATCTTATTCATCATAACATGCTTTGGGGCTGGTATAACTTTCACAACGAAAATCATATTACTACAATTTTTATTGACTTTCGAGTAAAAAAACAATGAAAAATCAAGAAAAAGTTATAACAATACATGATTTGCACCTTTGTTATTAAAAATACATCAATTTCACAACCATGAAAGTAGTAGGGATTCTTAAAAATAATATAAGGAAGATACTTGCAAAATTTAAATTAATTTGGTCCGTAACTTTTTCTGATATCTATAATACCATATGTGAATATGTCGAAAAAACTCGTTTTGAGAAAAATCAAAAACAAACTTTCAAATGCAATTAAAAATTAGCTACCAAGTAAAATTCAAATCCGTGTAACTTAAGTTCTAAATAAGGTATAAGCAAAACTTAAACACCATTAGAAAGAAAAAAGTTTATATTTTAAACTGACATTAAAATTACAAAATCGAAAATTTTGACAAAAATGGCGTTTTAAAGGTGTACGGATATCTTAAGAACACCAAGACATGCGAGAAATTGTGGGATACTATATCTAAGACTCCTTATTTTTGTAATTCTTTTCAAATTATTAGTAGAGTTTAGATTTCTTTTGTGTGCCTATTAAAGATATTTTAATCATTCCATAGAAATATAAAAGTAATTTTTTTTGCCAATAAGGTTCTTTTTTCCGTCTTAGATGAATACAAGGACATGGTTTATTAGATATATTTACCTTTAAGTACCATTTAAGAAACCTATTACCCCCAATCTGACTCGAAATTTTTTTTATGCCACTATAAAGTGGCTTACACATATAGTGAACTAAAAATATTTTTTTCTCTAAGTAATATCTAAATTTTAAGAAATAATCGTTTATAAGAAAAAAGAAAAAGAAAATTAAAATTTCCAAAATTACAAAGTTCTATAATTTTCTCAAAGACAGTTTACAGTAGTTTTTAGTTTTTATTAACGTTACACTAGAAACAACACGAGGGCTAGTGGCAACGGACCTCATAATTTTGAACCTCAGTCAAGTGATGAAGATGACACGTGAGCTGACACTCCCTCTCCTAACTTCCACACCACACCAACGGGAGGACTTTGGGCACCGAACAGATTTAACGTGCATCAGCCCCGGAAAGTCTTCAGTGGCCAAGGCTCGAACCTACGATTCAACGAAAACCGTCAGCCAAGAGTCCGAAACCATGACCACTAGGTTACCGCGGCCATCGCAATATACAATAAAATTTAAAAAGTTGGCTCACTATATTTTGTGCATTGTTTTATATATGAGGATTAAAAATATTTTGTGTATTTATGGATAATTTATTTTAAAAATGATACCTAAATTAAAGTAATAAATCATATCAATATTCAATTCAAAGGGAAAGAGAATATTTTTTACCAAAGAAAAGTACTTTTATGATTCAATAAAATGAATAAAATAACACCGTAAGGCACGCAAAAATTCTGAGTCCTACGAATAATTTGCAAATGCAAATGTCGCAAAAAGAAAGTCTAAATTTCAGTGTTTTATTTTTTCTAGCATGTACTGGTATCCTTAACTAAGATATCTTAGATAATTACCGATAAATTAAGTACCATAGCTATTTACTTATGTTTGAGATCAAAAGAAATATTAATGCCTGAAGTTTTTACGAATTATATATTATTTAAAAAAAACATTTAAGAAACTGTTTTTATACCTTTCAGTTCAAAGCTTGATTTAAAAAGACTATTAATTTAATTTTTCAATCTGAAAATTTAAGACTAAATAGCTATTACGTAAGCTACACGTAATTTCAATTGGGTGCTGTTAAGTACAAGCCCCGCCCCTAAGTGTTTGTCACTGCTTAAACATACTGTAGTACTGTACACCCGATTCTGTTTTTACACGAATTTCTTTAACACGATTTTGATTTAACGTGAATTAGAAGGAAAAAAACTAATTCTCTTTTTACACGACTTATTTCGATTTAACACGATCGACCCAAATTCTTAGAAGAAAATTTTGCTTTAATTTTAATTTTATAACTGTGACATTTTGGAGACGAGGAATGTAATGCGGTTTCTATTTGTGAGAATTCCCCGAATTTTATAACTTCAATATGGAATTTCGTCAGCTTTGTCTGTATTTTGAGTTTCGTGTTCGAAGTGAAAGCATCTGCGATACTTGTTTTCATTTGACTGAAACGTTTTATACCTATCAAAACAATTATCAGAAAAGAAATATTTAAACAAATAGTTTCTACTTAACACGAAGAACGATGAGAAAGAACCAGCCAAGGATTGAATTTTTATTAATTTTATTTTATTCACGTTTTAGTCACGTGCCCAACGAGGGGTGTGATATACATATTTATTAATTTGGTGTAAAAGTCAATAAATGATAAGTCATAGCTTTAAAACCTTTGTTTTATTAATTATAGCTGAAATATTTTTCGGTACCTCTTACATGACGTCACATAATTCACCTGTAACAAAAACGAAAAAGGAAAGCGATATCTTTGGATATTTAAATTCAAAATTTAGACCACCTCTTAACTAGATAAGATGTCACGCCTGTAGGAAAGCATTTTGGAGCGATATTATAGAAAAAATTTCACCTATGGACATGAGAAGCAAGATATTTCTTGTGACAGCTTTAATATCAGTAATATTGCAGTCTTAAGCAAACGTATGCGTTTATTGCCAGAAAGTGGCAACGAATAAAAGCTTTTTTTTATTTGTAACTCATACTATTTTGTCTAATTTTTGTGTTTATGAATTTTGGAAATGTTTTTTTTTCTTTCCAAATGATGATTTACTTTGTACAATACATGCGCAATCCTTATGAAATAAAATGTGTAAGATCGCAACAGTAAAACTCGTGGTTTACTGTTTTATTTTTGCTAATATTTTAAGACTGGGAACAATCTTCTATTTTTCCACACGTGCGATATATTTTTTACACGTATTCTCTCGGGGGATTCTCACGAAGTAATATAGGTTATGTGTAAAATATGAGTTATTTTTTACACGTAACTCACACATATTATTTTGTCTAATTTTTGTGATCAGGAATTACGGATTTGTTTTTTTTTTTTTCCTTTCCAAATGATAATTTACTTTGTACAATACATGCGCAATCCTTATGAAATAAAATATGTAAGATTGCAACAGTAAAACTCGTGGTTTACTTTTTTATTTTTGTTAATTTCTTAAGACTGGAAACAATCTTCTATTTTTCCACACGTGCATTATATTTTTTACACGAACTTTTGTACACGTATTCTCTCGGGGGATTCTCCCGAAGTAATATGAATTATGTGTAAAATATGAGTTGATTTTTACACGTAACTCACACATATTATTTCGTCTAATTTTTGTGATCAGGAATTACGGATTTGTTTTTTTTTCCTTTCCAAATGATAATTTACTTTGTACAATACATGCGCAATCCTTATGAAATAAAATGTTTAAAATCCTAACAGGAAAACTCATGGTTTATTGCATTATTTTTGCTGATTTCTTAAAACTGGAAACTACCATTTTTCTTTACATGCATTATATTTTTGCACAAATTTTTTTACACCTATTCTTTCGGGGGATTCTCGCGTAGTAATACGAGTTACGTGTAAAATATGACTTACTTTTTTTTTTACACGTAACTCATTACTTCGCCTAATCTTTGTGTTCATTGAATCAGCGACATGTTTTCTTTTTCCTTTTTAATTGATAATTTGCTTTATATGATATAATTACACTCTTTATGAAATAAAATGTGCAAGATCCTAACAGGAAAATCATGTTTTATTGTATTATTTTTACTGATTTCTTAAGAGTGGAAACAATCTTCTATTTTTCCACACGTGCAATATATTTTTGCACAATTTTTTTACACTTATTCTTTCGGGGGATTTTCACGTTGTAATATGAGTTATGTGAAAAATATGAGTTATTTTTTTTACATGTAACTCATTACCTCGCCTAATCTTTGTGTTCATTAAATCAGCGACATGGTTTTCTTTTTCCTTTTCAAATGATAATTTACTTTGCATGATACAATTACAATCTTTATAAAATAATATGTGTAAGATCCTAATAGGAAACTCGTGTTTTATTGTACTATTTTTGCTAATTTCTAAAGACTGGAATCAATCATTCATTTTCCATAGATGCAATACTTTTTCCACACGAATTTTTTACACGTATTCTTCGGATTCTATCGCTTGAAACCAGAATTAGGTGTATTGTCATCGGAGCTACATGCGTAGACAAAATTTCAGCTCGAATGAATGATAGGAAGTGGATTAAAATTAGAGTACATATTTTGATCTAGAAACACATGCATACATATAAACACAAGTTAAATAAACGCTTTGAAAAATAAGTGTAAGCCTCACAGACGTATTTCATCTCTACGTATTTAATTACTAGTGCAGGACTAAATATTGAGAATGACACTTTTTTTAAAAAAATATTTAAAAAGACAACCCCTCATTCTCATTTAATAAGAGGACTCAATCTTTTATTTTAAATTTAAATTTACAAACCCATTCCCCGTCCTTTGAGAGACACATTAACTTTATGACGAATCAAACCGGAAACAATACCCAAATTAAAAGCCAGTTACCATTCACAGAAGGCGCATTACAGCAAACGACCCTGTAAAAGCGAATCCTAAACCACTTTAAAATCTCTCCCAAAACAGCATCTCCCGGCATTTTCCTCGGCAAAATTTCCTAAACAGCCCCTAAAAGACGCTCCGCTTTTGATCTTCTTGCTTCGGGAGGGGGTGGAGAAGGACGGAGGGGGTGCAAAGCATCCTTTTGATCATGGCAAACTTTAATGCGGATAACGCAGAATCACGCGAGAATAGAGACCGCTCTAAAGCGTTGTAAAGAGGCGTTTTATAGTGGGCGATAAATTAAGAACCCCTCGCGCATGCGCAGCGGAATAATTGAATGGGAGGGAAGTAATGTAATCAGGAAACTCATCAGTAAGTGTAGGAGGGAGTACTCCCTCGGGAGCGATTGCCATGATTAAAGTATGTTCATCGTCCTATGGTAATGTGCTTCTCAGCAGGTGCTTTGCTTGAACTAATAAGTCACCAGGAAACGCGCCATCACATTAATTTAACGCTCGTTTTGGAGCCAATTTATTGTAATTAAGGGGGAGACCTCCTTATATATATTTTTTATTATTATTATTATTTCCACGCGCAGCAATTTGTTGTTTTATTTCTTGGCATCTTTCTTCTTTCGATTTCGCATTGTGGAATGAGGATTCTTTTTTTTTTTCTTTATCTTTTTAGGAGATTTTTTTCCCCTTCTACGCCCCTTAGAAAGTTTCGGTCGCCCCTTTTTTTGTTGTTGTCGTCGTCGTCATTTGGCTACCCCCGTTTCTCGCCAAAAAAGGTGCACTTAAGAAATTAGATGGGGGAGTTCAAAGGCTGACAATGGTGATTAAAGCATTTCGGCGGTCCGCAAACGGCGCCAATTAAGATATAATATACGAGATGGGAGGAGTTAGTCTGAGAATGATTCTGAAATAGGATTGGTTTTCGGATGGCCTGGAAACTCGATTCCTGCAGATTTCTGTTAAGTTGTCGAGTAATTTTAAATGCTCTGAGAAGAGTAAAGCGATATTCTCTTCTCATTCTATTAGAAACATTAATGCATTAGGGCTCCAGTGGTATGTTGGGGAAAGAAAGAAAGTAGACAGAGACAGAGCAATTAGTGAAATTAATCACTTGAATAGCTAGTCGTCTTATAAATGGCTTGGAATTCTAACTCTCTTTTCATTTATTGTACCTGCTTTATTTTAATACGTTAAAAGCTTTCACTCAACTTTTTTTTTCATAATTAGAAACTAAAGTAATGGTATTTACTTCATGAGAAGTACTTATGTTGGTTAATGTTATTTTTCTCGGTATATCGAATATATATGACGCAGTTTTTTCGTCAATTGATTAATTAATTTAATCCGTCATTTCTATTACCACGTAAGTCATATAATGAGAAATTCTCAGGAGGCAATAAAAATTGTATGTTACATAAATTAGAGAATTTTCCAGGAATTTTTTGTACTGAGTATTTAGACGAGTGGTCCGCAAAGTTTTATTCAAGTGGGTCATTTTTCAATATTTTTTCACAAAAGCGTTTGTTGGTGGTCACATCACTTATGTTTTAGATTACGCATTATGTTAGAACACAGAAAATAAAAACATTATACAAATGAGATAATCCAATATACCTTAAATATAGAGTTAAAAATTTACTATCATGAAATTTAAATTTACAACTTAAAAGAAATGATAAAATGTTTGGAGAAAAATAAACACCATGTAAATAAAATGAACTCCTATTAAATTAAGAACATTTGATCATTCTAATGGCTTCCTTGATGCTGTTTCATTAACCCTGTAAAGTTTGATATATTTGGGCTGATAATTCGCTGTTATTAAAAGAATAAATGCTTCTGAATGTTATGTAATTAATCTGTTTCGTGATGAATAGAGAATGAATTTCATTTGAGAAAATACTTGTTCATATGAGTAGCTGGACCCAAAAGCTAACAGCAAAACGAAACCAGTTTTCTTTATCGAAAAAAAACTTGGAAGGAAGGGATGTTCACCACATGTAGCTATCGTGCGAACGTGGTTTCCACCAGTGGCTTCAAGTTGTTTTCTTAAATCCGTGAATTTGTCTGTCCATATTGTTGAGTTTTTGAAGTCAGTTGACTCCATTTCTAGATTTTCCTGGGAATTAATCTATCTTACAATTATTTCTAGCTTATATCAATATATATATAAAGTACGGTGAACTATCAAATTCAGCAATTAAATAGCAAAAAACTTATTTTATTTCAGATTTTATAAATATACGCCAGCGACCAGGTTATGTAATGGTGAGAAGACAGTAAAAAATTTTTAAAAAGGAAAACCACAGGGATGGTTAAGTAAAACTCAGTATAAGCTGTGCAATCTAGGAAAAATTTAAAAGTTAGATACAAACCACCCACTTTAACTTTTGGCAAGAATACCTAACAATAGTCATAATTAAAAATTGTTTACGGGTCACTAAAAGTTTCCCAGTGGATCACTAGGTGACCCGCGGATCATATGTTGCCGACCACGGGCTTAGACGTTATAGTGTATAAATCATTAGTTTCCAGTAGGTGGATCGTGATGTTTTGCTGACAATATTTGCTCTCCTAATTTTGAGTGTTGTTTCAGAGAGTGATGGTGGAATTTAATGGCACCTGAACTAGATCTGGCTATGGTGCTCCAAACAAGATGTAACTGTGATCTAGAAGCTTATAAAAAAGGGGAAAGCTTAAAAAGGATTGACAAGATGGGTCGAAAAGAATTTTGCTTCACAAAAAATTATTTTTTTTTAAACTTCTGATTCTGATTTTATGTTTACCGCATACAAGATATTGCGATTGTCATGTGTTACAAAATTCTACCTGCTCCTTTTTTTTTATCTGGGAGGGGGGGGGGAGAATGTCGCGTTTGTTTCCCAACTTCATGATAATGTTGTCTTTTTTATTTTCCAAACAGGAATAAAAAATAAATCAAACTACAACTGCTAAATACTTTAAAAAGCATATGTGTTGATTTTTTCCTCTTCTTCCTTTCATGAGCTAAATATCGTGTAATTACATCGGTATATCACAAAATACACCAATGTCTGTTCCAAAATATCAATTTCAACCAAATTGTAAAAAAAGTAGCGTTTTAAACTCTAACTTTAGACTTCACTATTTTTGTTCATTGAAAAAATTGGTGGTGAAGGTAGATTAAAGGAAAATTTAAAACTTTTTATATTTAGGGAATGAGAAAGGGGAGGAGCTGCCAACCTCTTTAAAAATTCGGAAAAGGAAAGCAAATTTAAAACGTTTGGGAACTACTGGTATAAACAGTTTAAAATTTTAGTTACTTATAAACAATACATTTTTAAAAATAAAAAATTGTCTTTGACTTGCTTTGTTTTAGTAAACAACCGAGAGGCATTTAAATGAAACAAAATAGTCATATTAATCAGTATTTTAATTAAAATTAATGAAGATATTATTTAAATGTTAAAGTTTTCATGTTTTTCTTTCATTAATGCCCATAATCATATTCTCCGTTATTATCATCAGAATTATTTATAGCTTCTAGGCAGTTGATATGTCAAATATGTTTCGAGATAGAATGGCATATGCTCTTCCAGAAGGCTATCCTGAATTCGCTCTAAATCGTCAAATGTTAACTGTTAATTGAGACTTTCGATACATAGACTTTGATTTATGGAAGTAGCACTATGACTTCCATGAAAATTCAAAAATTTTTCATGAACCTTAATGAATTTAACAATTCCATCATTAAATTCTTCCATTATACGATGCCTGGCTATTAAATAAAGAGACTGCCACTGCAATAAATAAAGTACGAGAAACGTTAGCGACGACAGCTGTTTAGCGTGAATGCCTTCTACTTCGAATTCAGTTTCTCTCATTTCTGTGAATAAATCCGTATACATGTAGCCTTCGTACGCATTAGAATTATTTATTTTGTTTCGCAGAAAAAATGATAAGTGAGCAATGAATTGTGAAATTTCATATGAAACTTGGAAAACCGCTATTGTAACTTAGAATTTATTGAAAGAAGTGTATGGCAATGAATTCTTATCGCGTGCATGTATTTTTGAGTGGTTTAAGAGTTTTCAAGATGGCCGAGAAGACATTGAAGATGATTCACATTTGTACGGCAAATTTTTTCGCTAATTCTTTCCACATTATCTGTCAAGAGGTTTCTAGTCAAGTTTCAAGCGCCTGTATTCGACCATCCAACTTATTTGCCGAATCTTGAGCCATGCGACTACCATCTGTTTCCAAAGGTGAAATCTGCATTAAAAGAAACTAGAGTTGAGTCGTTGAAGCCATGAAACAGAAAGCGACATGCGTCCTGATTTAGTTCATTTTAGTTTAATTTTTATTAACGTCGCTCTAGAAGTAACACGACGGCTATTGGCAACGGACCTCGTAATTTTGAACCACGGTCAAGTGACGAGGACGACACCTGAGCTGGCACCCCCTCTCCCAACATCCACACCACGCCACGGAAGGACTTTAGGTCCCGACAGATTTAACATGCATCAGCCCCGGCTTCACAGCAGGTCTTTGGTTGCCAAGGATCGAACCCGCGACTGAACGAAAACCGCCGGCCACGAATCCGGATCCTTGACCACTAGGCTACCGCGGCCACAAAATTGATTGACAAGAAGGGTCAAGTGAGAAAGTAAAGTTTATTGGAGCAACAGCCAGATATAACTATGCTGTGCCAAACAAGATTTAACTGTGGTCTAGACGAGAAGAAATGGAAGAAAAGACAAATTGGTTGTCAAGAAGGAGGGTCGAAAATAGGGAAGGATCGCTAGGATAACCCGGGGGTGCGTCCCCTGTGTTTACCAAAGGCAGTAAACCCCATGGGAAAGAAAAAGATCACTCGGGGTCATGATGCCCGTACTTACCTAACGAAGGTAAGTCTCTGAGGTCCCCTGATGTAATCCTCAGGGGCAGGGTGCCCAGCTATACCCCCAGATGCTGGGTACCCATTTTAGTCGCCTTTTACAACATGCATGAGCTACAGTTGAACTATTCTGTCATCCCCGGTGACCACAATGATCGACATGCATCCTGAAGGAACTGACAGAAGAAGACTTCTAGCACTGTTTCAAACGTTGGAAAATTCGCATGGAACGTTATAGGGATAGAGGAAGGGTGTATATTGAAGGTGATAAAAAGTATGTATAACACCAAAATAAAATATTTTACGGCGTTAGTCTCGTTATTTCATTTCCCAAATCTAGTATATTGTGTGAACAAGAAGAAATGTAGTAAGACATCCGGGGTTTGTACCAGATTGTGCGTCTATTTTAAAGAGGGTGTTCACGACTAAAAAAAAGTATGTTTAGAAACAGCTTGTCTTACGTGGTCTTCGAAATGATCATTTAATTACATGAAAAATAAATAAACTAAACCATTTGAAAACACGAGATGAAACTTTATAAATAAAAAAAAACCTGAGTTACCCGTAATCGATCAAAGGAAATATAACTCTAAAATTTGATTTATTTATTTACATAATAGAAATTTCAGTAAATATAAAAAGTTACACACTTTTTCAAAGCCGTTGTTGCCAGTGTTAAAAATATCAGATTTAATTAAATAAAAAGCAAGAATTTTGTATAAATTTTTCGCACGCGTAGTATTTTGCTTAGAAATATCTGTATGTTTTAATTTTACTTATTATTTGCCTAATTAGTTTTGTGATCAGAATTTATTTTTTTATGTCATACAATATTTTAATTTAAAAATTTCTTTGTGCTTATTTGATTTTTTAATATTTGCTTTTGAATGAGCAAAATTCTAAGCAAATTAGTTTGTTTTAATTATAACTAATAATAAGTATTTGTATCATTTAAGAGATATTTATATTTTTTTTTTGTTAGAAAAAGCATGCATTTTTTTAATATTTCAATTTTTTATTAATAGTTTGCTGAATCTATATCTCATTCACTATCAGATATCAAAAGCATTTTATTATTCAATGATGTCTTTTTTAAAAGAAAAAATGTGACCGTTTTTCGATTTATGCAACTGTTTTTTTTTTTTTTTTTTTTTTTTTTTTGCAATTGAAATTTAAACATTTCTTTCAAAAAATAGTTTTAAATATTATGCTATATATCTTTGTAGGTATCATTTCATCCCCCCTGATTTTTGACATTATGAAAAAGTATGTTACGAAATAAAAAATTGGATGTTGTATTACTTACACAAAGCGCACTTTTTTAAAATATACAATATAAAAGTCGGTTACATTAAAAAAATTATTATTACTTAATTAATTACCATTATTGTAAGTATTTTATTGCTTTGCCAAAGTTACCAGCATCTGTCACCCATCTTGAGAGACGAATTTCACTAAAAACTATTCACTTAATTAAAAAACTAAATAAAAAAAGCACCGTAACGCAAAGGAAAATAAACACAAAATCATTTTCCTGAATTAAACTGAAGACTCTATTGAAGAAAACTTAAATAATTATTGTGAAATCGATCCCATAATAATTTTCATAAAACTGAGAAAAAATTTACAGGAAAAATAAATAAAGACATTTATGGACTAAACTATGTTTTTATTTTTGTCTCTTAGCAGTGACTCTCCAATAGCTACGTGGTTCTCTATCGAAACCCAAGCACAGTAGTTCACTGTTTGTCTCAGAAATAATATAAAAATATTTCGTCTTTTTTTTTTTTTTTCATTCGTAAAACTTTTTTTAGTGTAAGAGCTATACATTGCTCGATATATAACTGAGCTCAAATTTGAATTATTTAGTTCTAAACATCTTAGTTATTTACAAAAAAATTAGACTAAGCACATTTTTGGAAATTGATTCTTACTATTAATGAAAATTAAAAGTGATGGTTACTGCCTAAGTGGAAGCCTAGAGGATGATTTTTCTTATTCAATTAAAAAGGCAATTTTTTTAAAGGATTGTTCTATACAGATTTAGCTATTAAAGGTTCTAAGTTTTTTTAAATAATTATTAAATTCTTCATTGAAATATATTAGAATTAAAGCAAACAATGAAATATAAACCAGATGGAAATTTGGTTCATTCTCTCACTCACTCATTGATTCAATCACTAACTCACTCTTTTATTCATTTCCTCATTCACTCGCTAATTCATTCACTGACTCAATAATTTACTCAATCAGTCATTCACTCACTCACTCATTAATTTCTTGATTCATTTATTCACTCTCTCACAAATTCATTTTCTCATTCATTTACTCTCACCCTAATTCGTTTTCTCATTCATTCATTCACTCATTCATTCAATAATTCATTCCCTCAGTCATTCCCTCATTTACTCATTCACTGACTTACTCATTTACTAAGTTATTCCTTCACTGACTCGTTGATTCTCTCATATTCATTTATTTATTCTCTCATATTCCTTTATTTATTCTCTCATATTCCTTTATTTATTCTTTCACTCATTCATTTTCTTATTCAATAACTCATTCACTCACTCATTCGTCAACTCACTCCCTCATTTATTTATTTTGAACAATAAAGATATTCAGAAAACACCTTGTTTTTAAAAGTGCTTGGATGACCATATTGCTATTGACTAAAACAATAGCCCCTAGCATGGTTAATACGTTCCTTAAGTTTGTTCTCTCTTTACAGAAACTATAGTACAAGGATGCTTCAAAAAGTAATCCTGCTAGGGATTGGAAATGGGTAACATACTGCCGTAATGTCCAGCGATCGTTCCTCCCTCCTTTTTTTTTGTAAGAAGTCCATTAGTAGGACGCTCAAAAATCGTCACTAAAACTTTTTAGGCCGATGAGATCATCTTCACCTTCTTTGAAGCAGATTCACAGGAAGCAACCCATTGTTGTTTGGATTCCAGTATATTATGATGAATCCATGTCTCATCGAAGGTGACAATCGACGCGAAATGACAACATCTCAACGCCGCTGCAATCAAATTTTGACTTGACAGTAATCAGCTGCCAAATCAAAATTAACTTAAGAATTGAATTGAATTGAATTTTATTTTGGCGACATTAAAGAGATGGAAGCACAACACTAACACTAGTTTTCTTTATCGTTGTCATCTGTTTTCAAAAACAGAAACTTTTTTAATCCCCCCGCCCCCTTGCAATGCTTTCATTACTTGAAGTATGCTTTTGCAACAAAGCAACTTTTACAGAAAAATCTATTTCTCTTCAGTGATATCTCTTCTGTCCTTCCAACTGGTTTCTTGTAATTTCCGGCAAGATTAACATATCAAGTTTGATATGAAGCTGCTGAATCTCAAATCTTTTTAACAGAAGAAGACAAGTGATATCCATAAAGAAATTATTCGGAAAGAAAATGTATTTTTTCGACATGAATACATTTAATAGCTAGCAAAATGTATTTGAATAAATCAAATTGAATCTTTCATCCTGTCTCGTTTTGTAAAAGCATTCTGTTGTAAACATGAAATTGATCGATGGGTAAATTAAGTGTTTTGTTTAATGTGCTTATTTTATCAGAGAGACGTCCATTGCGAAACGTTTGTTCAATCACTTATTATTCGTTAAAATACACAAATATTATAGGCTAAGCTCAGTCATAACTAACTCAACATGCCCTTTTTCTTTAATTGATGATCAGTATTTTAATACTTGCATTGCGATTCCTTAAGAGTATGTACCATTAAAGTATTCTACTGGGTGAGTTTTAATTCACTCACAGAAAAACATGGAATAAAACATACACGTTAAGTTAACACGTTATAGACGGTTCACGAGTTAACTCGAGTTTTCATGTCAAAACTTAGTTGATTGTTCATGAGTTAATTCGTGTTTTCATGCCCTAGCGTTGCTAATAGATCACGAATTAACTCGTATTTTCAATCTCAAATACAGTTAACCGATCACGAATTAACTCGCATTTTCATACCCAAACCTTGTTGAGCGTTCACGAGTTAATTCGTGTTTTCATGCGAGCTTTATCAATCAATCCTGAGTTAGTTCGTATTTTCACTTGCATTATTAATTTTAGTTCTAGAAACAAAGGGTAAAATGGAATACGTGAAAACCTTTGTTCTTTCTGTTTAATAGTACCCGCTGTATTATAAAAAAAATTCAAGGTATTTAGGCTTTTATCGCAATAATAGATACACAGAAATTTCATCCATGACAGAACGTGACGGTGAAGAAATCTTCTTAAACTGATAGTGTGATCGCTGTCATTCCGATTCCCCAGTATCTGGAAACAAATTGTAGTGATTCGAAAAGTGATGGATTTTATTTGAAGACAGTTAAAAGTCAGAGTCTTAGGAAAAAATATATAGTCTCTGATGAAAAATAAACTCTGCAACGTGTGAAGTCATGCTTGCAATGAAAGTGCAAGTATTAGTATATTTGAAAATCCTGTCGATCAAGTGTACATATTATTATATATACCACATTAAAAATATTAAAAGTTATATTCAAAATTTCATTTTAATTCATTATGAATAAATAAACTTTATTGAAATTCATTTAGATTGTTTTATTTCCACATTAAATTACGAAATAAAAACTGGTGCCATGAAATAATGCTCATAATTGTAATTGCTTTCAATAAAGTGCTAAAATAAAACGCTACTGGGCCTTACATTTCAGATTGATAATTCTTAGTCCCTGATAACGAGAAGAAATAAAAATACAGGCTGATCATCAATCCCTACAATAAATTTTCACTCAATACATCATATTTAATTCAGTATATGGAACATAAAATTCAAAGTTTATGTAAGAATTTAAAAGAATTAAATTTCAGCTTTGTTAAATTATCAAAAAGGAGCTTATTCCTTTGTTTGAAGCATATAATTTTCGTAACACAAATTCACAGTTATATTTTAAATTCCTATAATGTAGGTTAAGATTTCAATAAACTCAATCTTCTTGCTCTTGTATTAGTTGTAGGAACATATCTTATTAAAACAATATTCAAGCTTTTTCCACTAAAAACTTTAAGAAAATAGTAAATTTTTAAAGTTTTATAATACATATATCACACAATTTTTTTTCATTCAACACAATACAAACCATTAAGAAGTATGGATATAAACCAAACCAAAAATAAACAGATAAATATTGCAACCTGAAAAGTGGGAAGAAGGTACATTATTCAATTTAACTTAAAGAAGACTTATACATTCAAAAGAAAGAAATTAAATAAAAATAGACAAAATCAAAAAATTATCAAAAAGATGAAGAACTGGAAAATATTTAAAAAAACTAAGAACTTGAGGGCTGGTTGGTCCAGAATTATTAGCCAAATCCATTCCATAAATAAAATATGTTATTAAAATTGTTGTAGAATCAAAAATACATTTAAAAGAAACTAAAGCAAAATGAAAACATATTAAAATGGATCGTACATTATTATCATGTACTAATAATTTTCTTAACCTTTATACTAATTATGTTAGAGATGCTTTTGTGGCAACCTTTTCTTCTTTAATTCTAGTCTTTTATAATTTTAGAATAATGTTTGAAAATAATATGAACTTAGTCATTATCAAAGACCGAAGCAATAAGTATAATTGAAGTCTATATTCATCGCCGAATTCTAATAAAGTTACCACTTACAGCATCGTAAAACTTATAATGAAATATTAATAAAGATTTAACGAAAGGAAACGTATTTTGTTTATGCGGGTTAACTAACAAAATACATTAAAACATTAACCAAACACGTCTAAATACTTTAAACTGAACCCTCTAAAATTTACGCATTAGCGACAAACGAACTCAACACAAAGTCACAAATTAAATTAAAGAACAAAAAAATTTTCCCATCACGTCCCAAAGCTCAAAAGTTCTTTCATTTATTAATCTGATCACATCATAAACGCAATTTACCTCAAAGGAGAGAAGAGAGAACGTTAAGAGAATAAATGACACATCCCCCTGAACACATCATAGTCTCCTCTTTCCCTCTTCCTAAATGGACACAACAACAGTGAGCGCAGATTAGTGAGATCCAGGAATACCATTTACTGCCAACTGGCGTCATTCAAAGCGTCACCGGCCATATGCGCACATGCTGGTCGCCCAGAGGGTTATTTCTCGCAACTCCCCCTCCCTTGCACATCTTTATTGCGATCAACACTGTCCGAGCCTACATTACCTTCAATTAGCTAGTTAATCTGACCGAGCCGGCGGGAAATGATCCAATTAGGAAGTGCACTGTGTTTGCGGAAGGGACGGCTAAGCCTCGTGCCGCTGCACCCGCGCAGACGATTTGTACCTTCCTCCCTCCCATCGAGCCCCTCTTCCAACATAATCGTGACACTAACCTCCCCTTCTCTCTTCCTTTCTTTGGGGAAGAGAAGAGAGCAAAAGAAACCGGTGGATGCGTGCGATTATCCGGAGGAAAAGCGAGGAAAGGGATGGAGTTGGTAAAAATCGTTATCCTCTCCAATTGTGGAGTTGGGGTTTGAGCTTGATGGAGCTTTTTCTTCTTGATCTGGTCTTGCCGTTTTTTTTTTTAAGAGAATATTTTTTCCTGCAAAAAAGGATTTGCGGAAAGATTCGATACAAGGTGAGTAAAATTCTGAGCTTTGTAGGATGGGAAAGAAAATCAAAGTGGAATAATTGTTGAAATAACTTGTTCAAGTAGCGCTTTAAATGCCACCAAAAGAGTGAGTAAGAATGTAACAACGATTATGTGGATTGTAATTTCTCTTGATTACAGTTACAGATAATGGGAAAACCTTCCAATTTTTAATTAACCTAACTTTGCCTGTAAATGGATAGTCTATGACCTTATGTGGTCTTGAAAAAAAAAAAATTAAAAACACAAAAGAGAGAGAGAAAGTTTTACAGAATACGTAACTGAACGAAGTACAACA
>BMAW01125254.1:0-14487 GCA_019974015.1 Nephila pilipes | reverse complement strand
TTTTAATTTGGGTATTGTTTCCGGTTTGATTCGTCATAAAGTTAATGCGTCTCTCAAAGGACGGGGAATGGGTTTGTAAATTTAAATTTAAAATAAAAGATTGAGTCCTCTTATTAAATGAGAAGGAGGGGTTGTCTTTTTAAATATTTTTTTTTAAAAAGTGTCATTCAATTTTTAGTCCAGCATTAGTAATTAAATACGTAGGGATGAAATACGTCTGTGAGGCTTATTCTTATTTTTGAAGGCGTTTGCTTAACTTTATATGTATGCTTGTGTTTCAAGTGCAAAATATGTACTCGAATTTTAATCCAGTTCCTATCATTCATTCGAGCTGAAATTGTGTCTACGCATTTAGCTCCGATGACATTACACCTAATTTTGGTTTCAAGCGATAGAATCCGAAGAATACGTGTAAAAAATTCGTGTGGAAAAAGTATTGCATCTATGGAAAATGAATGATTGATTCCAATCTTTAGAAATTAGCAAAAATAGTACAATAAAACATGAGTTTCCTGTTATGATCGTGCACATTTTATTTCATGAAGGTTATAATTATATCATGTACAGTTAATTATCATTTGAAAAGGATAAAGAAACCATATCGCTGATTTAATGAAACAAAGATTAGGTGAAGTAATGAGTTACATGTAAAAAAAATAACTCATATTTTGCACATAACTCGTATTACTACTCGAGAATCCCCCGAAAGAATAGGTGTAAAAAAAATTGTGCAAAAATATAATGCATGTAAAGAAAAATGGTAGATTGTTTCCAGTTTTAAGAAATCAGCAAAAATAATGCAATAAACTATGAGTTTTCCTGTTAGGATTTTAAACATTTTATTTCATAAGGATTGCGCATGTATTGTACAAAGTAAATTATCATTTGGAAAGAAAAAAAAACATGTCCGTAATTCCTGATCACAAAAATTAGGCAAAATAATATGTGTGAGTTACATGTAAAAAATAACTCATATTGTACACATAACTCATATTATTTCGTGAGAATCCCCAGAGAAAATACGTGTAAAAAAATTCGTGTAAAAATATATTGTACGTGTTGAAAAATAGAAGATTGGTTCCAGTCTTAAGAAATCAGCAAAAAAAAAAAAAAAACCATGAGTTTTACTGTTGCGATCTTACCCCTTTTATTTCATAAGGATTGTGCATGTATTGTAAATTATCATTTGGAAAGAAAAAAAAAACATTTCCAAAATTCATAAACACAAAAATTAGGCAAAATAGTATGAGTTACAAATAAAAAAAAGAATTTATTCGTTGTCACCTTCTGGCAAAAAACGCATGCGTTTGTGTAAGACTGCAATACTACAGATATAACTACTGTCACCAGAAATATCTTGTTTCTTATGTTTATAGGTGAAAGTTTCTCTATAATCTCTCTTCATAATACTTTCCTACAGGCATTACATCTAGTCCAGTTACGAGGTGTTCTAAATTCCGAACTTTAATATCCAAAGATATCGCTTTCCTTTTTCACTTTTGTTATAGGTAGATTATGAGACATTATGTAAGGACTACCGAAAAATATTTGGGCTATAAATAATAAAACAAAGGTTTTAAAATTATCTTACCATTTATTGACATTTACGCCAAATTAATAAATATGTATATCACACCTCTCGTTGGGCACGTGACTGAAACGTGAATAAAATAAAATTAATAAAGATTTAATAGTCGGCTCGTTCGTTCCCATCGTTCTTCGTGTTAAGTAGAGACCATTTGTTTAAATATTTCTTTTCTGATAATTGCTTTGATAGGTCTGAAACGTTTCAGTCGAATCCAAACAAGTGTCGCACATGTTTTCACTTCGAACACCATACTCAAAACACAGACAAGGCTAACGAAATTCCATAATGAAGTTATAAAATTCAGGGAATTCTCACAAATGGAAACCGCATTACATTCCTCGTCTCCAATATCACAGTTATAAAATTAAAATTAAAGCAAAATTTTCTTCAAAGAATTTGGGTCGATCGTGTTAAATTGAAATAAGTCGCGTAAAAAGAGAATTAGTTTTTTTTCCCCCTTCTAATTCACGTTAAATCAGAATCGTGTTAAAGAAATTCGTGTAAAAACAGAATCGGGTGTACAGTACTACAGTATGTTTAAGCAGTGACAAACACTTAGGGGCGGGGCTTGTACTTAACAGCACCCAATTGAAATTACGTGTAGCTTACGTAATAGCTATTTAGTCTTAAATTTTCAGACTGAAAAATTAAATTAATAGTCTTTTTAAATCAAGCTTTTATTTAAAGATGAATTGAAAGGTATAAAAACAGTTTCTTAAATGTTTTTTTAAATAATATATAATTCGTAAAAACTTCAGATATTAATATTTCTTTTGATCTCAAACATAAGTAAATAGCTATGGTACTTAATTTATCAGTAATTGCCTAAGATATCTTAGTGAAGGATACCAGTACATGCTAGGAAAAATAAAACACTGAAATTTAGACTTTCTTTTTGCGACATTTGCATTTGCAAATTTTTCGTAGAAATCAAAATTTTTGTGAGCCTTACAGTGTTATTTTATTCATTTTATTCAATCATAAAAGTACTTTTTTTGGTAAAAAAGATTCTTTTTTCCTTTGAATTGAATATTGATATGATTTATTATTTTAATTTAGGTACCATTTTTAAAATAAATTATCCATAAATACACAAAATATTTTTAATCCTCATATATAAAACAATGCACAAAATATAGTGAGCCAACTTTTTTAATTTTATTGTATATTGTGATGGCCACGGTAGCCTAGTGATCATGGTTTCGGACTCGTGGCTGGTGATTTTCGTTGAGTCGCGGGTTCAAGCCTTGCCCACTGAAGACTCGCCGTGTAGCCGAGCCTGATGCACGTTAAATCTGTCAGGGCCCAAAGTCCTCCCGTTGGTGTGGTGGGGAAGTTAGGAGATGCAGTGTCAACTCCAGTGTCATCTTCGTTACTTGACTGAGGTTCAAAATTACGAGGTCCGTTGCCAATAGCCCTCGTGTTGCTTCTAGTGTGACGTTAATAAAAACTAAACAAAACTAAAAACTACTGTAAACTGTCTTTGAGAAAATTATAGAACTTTGTGATTTTGGAAATTTTAATTTTCTTTTCCTTTTTTTCTTATAAAAAATTATTTCTTAAAATTTAGATAATACTTAGAGAAAAAAATATTTTTAGTTCTCTATATGTGTAAGCACTCTTTATAGACGCATAAAATAATTTGGAGTCAGATTGGGTAATAGGTTTCTTAAATGGTACCTAAATGCAAATATATCTTGCAAAACATGTCCATATATTCAAATAAGACAGGGGGGGGGGAAGAACCTTATTGGCAAAAAAAAATTACTTTTATATTTCTATGGAATGATTAAAATATCCTTATTAGGCACACACAAAAAATCTAAGCTCTACGAATTATTTGAAAAGATATCTATTGCAAAAATAAGGAATTATAGATACAGTATCCCACAATTCCTCGCATGTCCTGGTACTTTTAAGTGCCTTAATTTTTAAAAAAAATTATAGATTAATTTGCCTCAATAATTGTTTTTCTATCTTTTAGTCCATCTTTAAATAAAAGGTTGATTTAAAAATGTTTTCTAACTTATATTTGTTGAGACGTATTTTAGAATGGTTGTATAGCTATGGTAGTATACTGTTCGAGTAATAGTGCTATAATCACTGAAAAATTACGGGTTAGAGTCATTTTTTCAAAAACCGTTTTCAGCTGCAGTGGATGCGCATTAAATCTCGTTGTCCTCGCGTTGGCGTGGGGAGGAAGTTAGAGGATAGGTTGGAAGTTTAAGTGCCGTCCTCGTTATTCGATTATGGCTTATAAGTTTGAGGATCTATGTTGTTATGTATAAGGGAGGGTTTATGTTGTGAAACACACTCTCCTTTAGATTTGAATTATGTTGAGATCTTTGCGCTCTTGCTATCTTATTTTTATTGAAAATTTTGTTATAATTTACTTTTATGAATTAATATACCTAATGTAGATAATCAATATAAATTTAACATATTTTGTTCAATGCTATTTTTCTATTCTCCTTTTCCTACTGTAGAGTGAGCGAGGGATAGTATTTTAATGGCTCAAGAGTCTGATGTGACTGTGCTGCCCTAAATAATTGGCCGCTGCAGCTTAGTGGTTTATGGCTTCGGATTCGTGGCCGACGGTTTTAGTTCAGTCGCGGGTTCGATCCTTGGCCGCTAAAGACCCGTCGTGTAGCCGGGGCTGGTGCACGTTAAGTTTGTCGGGGCCCAATGTCCTCTCGTTAGAGTAGTGTAGAAGTTAGGAGAGGGAGGTGCCAGCTCAGGTGTCGTCCTCGTCACTTAACCGTGGCTCAAAATTACGAGGTTCGTCACCAATAGTCCTCTTGTTGCTTCTAGTGTGACGTTAATAAAAACTAAACTAAACCAATGCACTAAATAAGGTGTAATTGTGATCTGGAAGTGTGAAAAAACTGAAATTTTTTTTTTAATAAAATGATTCACATGAAGGAGGGTCGAAAATAGAAAAGGATCACTAGGGTATCTCAGGCCGCGTCACCCGTGTATGCCAAAGACAGTAAATCCCATGGTATGATTGATTGATTGGTTTTATTAAAGTTCGCACCAGAAGCAATTATTTTTCTTATTAAAAAGCAGGCCACTGCGTTGATATAATACGCTCGTATAGAATTACTACGTAGTACTACAATTTTTCATACCATTCATATAGAATTCAGGATCTACAACAAATATTACGTTGTCTATGCAAATGAGTGACGCGGTTTCCTCTCATTCGACGCTCTTTAGGAAATCACGTCACCTAGTTTACTTAGACAACTTTTTTATGACGTAATTCTCCGCAATATTTCGGCCACTAGCTAACGACTCCGCTTTCACAAAAAACCATAGCTTAAAAGAAAATTTATCAACATTTCTGAGAGTATTGCTCCTCAAATGTGGGGTTTCCGGTAAATGTAAATACTACATTAATATAATATTCATTTAATATATAAATACTCTAAAGAAAAACAATCAAAATGAAGTAAACTTTATTTGCGTTCCTTTAAATGCCGCGTAAAAGCGAAACCGTATAAATTAATTACTGTGAGAAATTAGGAATGAATGTATATGTTTCTGTACGATTTGTTCAGTTTATAGGGTATTGGAAGCGAATGATATTCTTCTATTGCTATTCATCAGAGATGTTCTCATATACTCTCCCACCCTCCAAGTACAACGAGGATAGGATTGTAAAGATTCTCGTTATAAAGCATGTAAACTAGCTATTTTTGATGGGTTAATCGTAGATTCAGTCACCGCAGCTATGCATACCTCACCAGGATACTAAAAGAGCGAAAACGGCAAACAGAATGGAAATACAGAAAGTTCTGAAGTATGTTCGACCTAAAGCTGCAATCACTACATCTTAAAAGTTTACTTTATCAAACCAAATAACCTTTCAAAAAAAATTCTGTTAAAGATATTTTGCATGAAACCTACCATAAAAATTAAATAAGTTAAATGCGTTTCAATGCTCCATTCTTTAAAAATAACAAGAACGTGTAATTTTAATTCCTATATCGCGTTTAGAAGAATACTTTTTAAAAAATTAAATATTACCTGGTTTATAAATGTCAAGTGCACCAAAGGGCTTTCGTTTGCAAATAATTATCAAAACTTTATTTTCAAATTTAATAATTATCTTTTAAAACCCCTTATCAAACTTCATTTCGCCTTTTTTATTATTTAATTTTTCACTCGTTTCGATCTTCGCTGCTATAAGAGATAGCTTCAGAATACAAAGGTGGTTCAAAAAGATCATGTTTTTGAAAACTGATGGCATTGCTAAGGCAAGTTAGTATTACCATTGAGTGCTGCCATCTGTTACACAGCTCCTAAACAAATTTAACATTGATTCATAATTTAGTTTTAATTTAGAAGCCATTTTCTGCCAATTCACAATTTAATTTGTGTCATGCCGAGTTGTCATCGGCATTTTACATCGACAAGTAACGTTAATGATATCTGGATTTATGATTTTCATGCAATGAACCCAAAACAATCAAAATAATAGGTTCCTAAATAGGATTCTGCTCAAAAGAAGGTAAAGACGCCAGCAAAAGTTATGACGATGACTTTTTTAGCATACGAATGAGTGAGCGATGGTAAATTTTAATGGCGCAAGAGCCAAATGTGGCTAAACAAGAAAAAATGAGAAAAAAAAAAGTAAAACACTACTAACAAGAAAAAGGATCGAAAACAATGAAATACCACTAGGGCATTCCGGGGATGAGTCACCCAAACATTGTAAACCCTATGAGAAAGAAAGATTACTAGGGTGTTCGGGGTCATATTATACAAACTTACTTGAAGAAGGTAAGGGCGAAAGACGTCAAACTCATAGAGTTCTCACAAAAATCAGGATAATATTTATCTCATGGTCCAATAATAATATATAACCCTTATGTCTTTGGATAGTAAAAATAATTAATTAATATATATATATATATATATATATAAAGCATTTGTTGATAAAATGTTTGCCTTTATGTATTCACGAAAGATTCCAAAACAGAACTTTATTATTATTATTATTACTCTATGCTTGTTAAATAACACCACCATAACACACTTTTCGACTTAATCTCATTTTGGTATAAAATTATACTTGCATCTCGCAAAATTACATCAGAATTCGGAGAAATGCACACATATAAATTTCACATCATTTATCACTTCCTAAAACTACATGTTTATGTTTACTGCAGTTGCTTTTTAAGATGTCAGAGTGGTAATAAATTGCTTAATGCGGAAGTTTGTGCGTCGAGATTAAGCCAAGACAACAGTTTTATGTTTTTCATAGACATTACGCACGAGCTATTAAAGAGAAATATCTCGTGACATGCTATGCATGCTATTTATGCTCCAAACTATATGCATTGAATCTTCATTAAAAAGCACTATTTATACAAAACTAATCTGCTTGTATATAACATTCTACCAGTGTAAATTTCACCAATTTGGCTTTAGAATAAGCGATTCTTAGAACATCTGATTTTTTTTTTCGTACATAAAAGGCTTGAAACTCTTTCGAAATGGTTCTGAAAACGTTGCTGTATTTCCGATACTTCTAATTTTTCTGATTTAGGAAGAGAGAAAGTGACTAATCTAACAAATGGAATAAAAATGTTCCTTAATTGTGGGGAAAATTTCCTGCAATAATGTTAAATTTCCAATGAAGTTATAGAAATATAGAATAATGAAATATTATTGTGTTTGATGCCGCTTGAAAATTTCGTCACTTTACATTTACGAGGCAAAATGGAGAAATTACGATATTTAATTTTGAGAAATATAAAATTCTTCTGCTTTTCTATCCTGAATTAATACTAAAAAAAGAAGGAAATTGGTTTTATTGGAATTTGGAATAATAGAGAATTATTCCAAATGAATAATAATCGGTGTAAATTAAGCGTTCTTCCGAGCCCAAGGTTTCATAAAAGCAACAAATATGAAGGAATCTTTTCCTTTTTAACTGAATATGGACATGATTTGTGACATATATTTGCATTTAGGTACCATTTTAAAGAAAACTACTGCACAATATGGTTCCAAAAAAAAATTTATATAAAAGTTACTTATGCATTACGTGAACCAAAAATATTTTTCTCTGAGTAATACCTAATTTTTAAGAAATAATTTAATATGAAAAAAAAAATTTAAAAAAAAGTTTAGATTTTCCAAATTACAGTTTAATGATTTTTTTTTTTTAAAAAAAAAGTTCAGTAATATCATTAAAAAAGTTAGTTCTCTATTTTTTTGTGTGTTGTTTTCTACATGAGGAGTAAAATATTTTGCATATTTTTGGATATATCAGTTTTAAAAATAGTACCTATATTCAAATATTGTGAAAATTCCTGTTTATATTTAACTCAAAGGGAGAGAAAGATTTAAAAATACTTCTATTGTTGTGTATAATGATTGAAATGTCATTATTAGACACATAAAGGCCTAATTTCTACAAATAATTTTAAAACATAAATGTCACATAAAGAGTCTTAAATTCGGTATTTTATTTTCCCTCGCATGTCTTAGTACCCTTAATTTAGTATGTGTTTTAGAACTTAAGAGTTTTATCAAATCTAAAAAAAATTTAGGAATTAGTAAACATTACTCTTAGCCGTAAGACAACACATAACGAAAGCAAAATTGGTCGATTCTTTTATGCAGAAAAACATTTTTGCTGATTATGATCGATTTTATTAACGTCGCGCTCAAAGCAATGCGAGGGCTATTGACCACGGAGCTCGTAATTCTGAACCTCGATCTGGTGCCTCCCTTTCCAATATTCCACATCACGCCATTAGGAAGACTTGGGTCCTCCTCAGATTTAACGTGTATCAACCCCGTAAAAGACCGGTCTTCAGCGGCATCAGAACTCGAACTCGCAACTCAACGAAAAGAACGCAGGCCACTCCGTGACCATGGCCATCAGAGTACCGCATTCTAAAAATTTTGACATCTATGTCCGTAAGTAGTAAGCAGTGGTCTACGCGAGGCGGAAGTGACGTCATACTCTCCTGCACCCCCTTCTTCTAGCGTTGGTCTGGATATACCGATAAGGTTATCATGTAGTTATACCTACTGTATCGATAAGGAGCTCCACCCCGTTATCTTTGAGATTGTTATTTAAGGAGCGATAAGCTCGTTGTGTTGATATATAAGTTCTTTTCTAGTTAAATTAAATGGAATGAATATAATTGGAATAAATTAATTAAAAGTATTTTTACTCAAGATAAATTAACGTTCTAAATGAATACCGATGTTAACCACGTCATTAAACAACAAACTACTTCTATAGCCCCATATTCGGTCCTATTACGAGTTATTGATTTGTGATAACGAGATCGACATCCCAGCTCAACAGCTACCTCTCCATGCTGCGGCAGAGGTAGTGGAGTCGTCATGGCATCAATATCACGCCAATCTGTCAAGTCATGGGCTCGAGTCCCGATGACGCTAAATATCCGCCATATGAGGGGTAATAGCCTGTGTTGTTCCACGTCCCTCATAACTTAATCGATCATTCAATGGACCCGATGCACATTAAATCTAACGTGTCTCAAAGCTGTCTATTGGGATAGTGGGGAAATTAGAAGAGTGGGGTGATAGCTCGAATGTTGCCCTCACCACTTGATAGAGGCTCAAAATTATGAAATTTGTCGCCAATAGTCCTCGTGTTGCTTTTCAGTGCGACGTTAAGGAAAAAAAATCAATCAACCCCCTTTACTCCAACACGAGGACTTAAAGCTTTGATAGATTTACCGTGAATCAGGTCCAATATATAAATGTCTAGATACACGAGAACCGTACCCTTACCCAGTGGTGACAAGATCGCTACTTTATTACCAGACTGAAGAATATGCCAAAAAATTTTTTGGTTGAGTGATATCTGTACCTTTTTTATACCGCTTCTGTCCAATCTCGGACAACTGTTATGGAGTTACTCGATTGATTCCCAAATTTACTTATTTTTGAAATTACCGCAGTTTACTTTTTTTTTTAATTAAAAGAAAGATCATTCTATTTATGTTTTATAATTGAATAGGAAAGAATATATACACAAATAGGGCTCTTAATTCTTAAGATAAATTTTAATACAAGTTCACTTTAACTCTAAGCTTCATATTGAATTTCAATTACAGGGGTGTTGAATCATTACGAAATTGAAACCCATAGAGAAATATTTCAGCTATCTAAATAAAAACTTGTCTTTGAAAAAATATATTAAAATTATATCCATTTTTCCTCAACTGTCTAAGCTCAAATTATCTGTATTCAGTGCAACAGTATCACTGGTCTCACTTTACGGAAGAGAAGCTTGGAAACACACCAAAATCACAAGAACAGAAATTAAATATTTTTTCGAACTATATGTCTCAGAAAGATTCTTAAAGTATAATACCAGATAAAATTTCATATTCTGAATTGTTTAACAAAGCATCAACAAATACCTATTTCGACCAAAATAATAAAAAAAAATGACGCTGGACCTGCGCTCCTGATGTAAAGAGAAAGAGAGAATCCCTTTCTCTCTCAAGTACTCCATCTGGCACCGTATGATCATAGAAGAGAGGAATTCAATCGGATGACTGAGCAGGGGAATTGCCCTGGAAGGAGTGTTAAATTACAGCTTTTGTAATCTCCTGCACCAGTTTAATGTGACGAGAACTGATGATGATTCCTGAACTTTTTAATTTATGATTAGCACTTATAGAAAAAGAGATAGACACTGCTTGATGGCCTATTAGGTTCACACAGAGTTTAACTTAACTTATCTAATATAAAGGTACATGGAGCTCTAGTTAAAGATCTAAAGAGCTGATGGGAATAAACATCCTATGAAATGCTTGCTTAGTACTAACGCTGTCCTCAATATCTCCCTCTAATTATCACCCCCCCTCCCTTTTTTTTTCTTCTTCAATGAAGAGCCCTTAAAAGTTAAAAGCTCACATCATAAAATAATTTCAATAACAATTAAGAGGGATTTATTCTCAAAACATGATCTAAGTACAGCACCGAGATCGGTCTGACAAATGTATGCAATGACCTTGAAATAAGGGGCTCGAGTGGGATTTCTTAAACTCACTTTCAAATTGAACTTTCACAGCATTAATTTGATGATAACTCGATCGTAATCTCATAAAAGTGAAATACATAATCTAACTGTATACATTACGCTTATTTTATCATAATGTTGAAATTTTTATTTGATAACGTTACACAACATTAAATGCAAAGTCAGCTTTTCACCATCGTAACAATTTTGTCAGCGAAACTAACAACTGAGAATCCAATTGATATAACTATTCCTAATCCAACCGCCGTGATCAAATGCATTTTTTTAAAATTTGAAACAATTTTCAAAAAAATTACTTTCGATCAACATTGATTCAAGAAAAGGGATACTCAATTTAGCGTTATATTTCATAGAAAATAATGTAGGAGGAATCCTAAAATTGAGCAAAATAAAGGACATGTTGGCACGATTTAAAGCAAAGGAAGTAAATAATTCGATATAAAAACCAACGTTTTTAAAAACAACGTTTTTATATAGTGGCAAAGTTTATTAAGAAAAATTATTGAAATATTAGTTAAAACTGGTCGCAAATATCTAAATATTGCATTGTTAGGCAAGTAAGAACGGTTCCCGAAATTTCAGAGCTCTAGCTTGATGGGAAGTTGGTTAATTTAACGATAGAAAATTTGATGACACACTGATACACACACACACACACACACACACAGAAACACACACCAAGTGAAATACATAAAAACGTTAAAAGTAACTAAAATTAATTAATTCATCCGGTAAATTAAATGGTTGGAATGCAGTTTAACCCAATCACTCTTGGCGACAAGAATTATTTGGCAGTATTTTGCCAAATGTGGCTACCCTGATCCGTTTTACGGACTTAACGTTCAGCCAAACAAAAAAAATCGCCAAGTTTGGTGCCAATTTTTGAAATCGCGCCAAGTGGTTGGGATAAACTGCATTATTGAAGAAAATACTAGCTAAAACTTGTCGCAAATGTCTAAATATCGCATTGTTAGGCGAGTGAGAGCGATTCCCAAGGTTTCAGAGTTCTAGCTTGATGGGAAGTTGGTTAAATTAACGATCGAAAATTTGACGACACACACACACACTCACACACACACACCAAGTGAAATTCAGAAAAACGTTTTAAAATACCTTCATTTTGCTTTTTTAAAAATAGTTTTGGTTATCAGTTAATATTATTGTTTATATTTGATCTCATTCATTTCGTTCTCATTTTGCCTTTAAATTTTTTTAAGAAAAATTCCTTTATTTATTACTTTTTATGTGAGTGGTATTCTACTACATACTTGTTCCCTTCCAATCCCTAATTCTTAGGGGTGCCTTTTATGAGATACTGAAAGTTACACGTATATTTATTCCGTCACATTATTAGGCAGTTCTCAACATCTACTAAAATTATACATAAAATATAATATTAATAAATTAAAAATAAATATTGTGAACATAGCTTCAATATAATCACAAATAAATGCGAAATAGCGTTTTTGATAACAAAACTCGTGACTGAAAACTTAATGATTGAGACTTCAAAATACTCCATCCTCTCCTAATAAAAATTAGAAGTAAAATAAAGAAGGGCGGTTCATATTAAAATCTTTGTGTCTGATTAAGGTATCCGCCTACCTTCGATGAGGATTTTTTTAAATAATTGAAAAAACAACTTGTTATATGCATTATACTATAAGATATGGCTAAAAACTTAAAATATAATATAAAATTTATGTAAATTAATAATCGTTTTAATATTTCAGCTCAAAAAGTACATAATAATAGCAGTAAAATGGCACTTGTGCAAAACACTGAAAACTGAAATTTAAATAGAGATATTTCGATTCTGTAAATTTTATTATGATGAATTGAATCTAATTTAGGATTTGCGCCTCTCTCACACTTATAACCCTGAAAATTGAATATTTATAGGAAGTCGTACTTTAACATACAGAAAAAACGTACAAATGTGTGACAAGTCATGACTTTTATCATCCATAAAATGCAAAGTAATCGCATTATAACAATAGGAGCGGTTCAAGTCCTGAATTCACTTTCATAGAGTATTCCGTGAAAGCTTCATAACATTATATACATAACTTTTTTCAATACGATGTTTTGCGCTGAAGCAAAATATGAAAATCTAGATTTTGAGAAAAAGCTGACAATACATTTCAACCCAGAAACGTACCTAATTAAATAAACATTTAACATTAAAAGGCCCCTGATTTGTAAAGTTCACTATCTGTATTACTTAAATAAGTTACCTTTTTCTTCCTGGTGGTCTTTAAGACTTTCCTACGCTTACATTTAACAGGTGTTGTATAACGCTTCAATTCCCTGATTCGATTGTAATCCAACTTTTTGTATCCCTTTACAGTGAAGTAGATTGGATTTTCAATGTTCAGCTTATTTAAGACTTTTAGGCAGCCTTGATGTCCTTCGTTAAATTGTATAATAGAATCATATATGCACCCAATTTCACAGTTTTCAAACAAATGAAAACTTCCTTTAGTACTCTTTATCATATTACACCATTAAAATATTCATTTGCATTTTGAGTCTTAGGAAATTCATCTTGAATGTTGGAAGATATTTTGATGGCGATATTACGTAAAATATCAATGAAAAATAAACATTAAAGTTCCATTTCCGGTAGCAGAATGCTACTTCCATTTCTAAAATTTGACACAGACTATTATTAAAATGCTTAAAACTCAAGTTCTATGTTAGATAGAAACAAAACTGAAACTGCTCTAGAAAGTTAAGAAATCAGGCTTTAATAATAGACCGTAAATAAAAAAAAATCGACTTTTTGACCGAAAATCGCGGTTTAAAGGTAGGCGGATATCTTAAAGTCTTTAAAATCCTCGCACAATGCAATATTGTTATGATCACGAGATGACGCTTTCCTGAAGTGTTACTCTTCGAAAGGAAAAGATACATTTACAGAGATTTAATAAGTCAGCTAAAGAAAGATATTTGGTAATGTCATCTTAACATTGGCGACAATTTGGCGTTCATTTTGGCAAGAAACCTGGCGAGTTTGGCGATAAATCGAAAATTCCAGAAAGTATTGAAATCTTGGCGAGATCCATCAGGAAATAGACTGGAGAGGGGTCGGCATTGGCTGAGTGAATCTTCTGAGAAACAGCCTGTTATCACAGAAACTGTGGGAAATGTTATACACCCTGCCTTGAAGGTGCATGGTATTATTGCGGAGGTTTGTCCGTTGCGTTAACTAATAAGCTGGTGAGCTGGACGTTGCAGATAATACAACAGTGACTGCTAACCCAAGAGTTGTTTTTGCTCTTGTATCTGTGTCACTAATCTTCACAAGTGCTGTTATTGTCTAAGTGTTATCTCTTTGTGCTGTTATTGTCCAAGTTCTGCTACCTGTGTCTTGTCACGAAGATTCGCCAATAAAGTGTCATTTGTCGTATCTTCTGTGTTGGACTGATTTTCATTCCCATACATCCTGCACTTTTGTAACATATACATGTTAACAGAGTCGTGATGTGATTGTGCATTTACGTCGCACTGAGAAGCAGCACGAAGGCTGTTAGAGACAAACCTCGTAATTTTGAACCTCGGTCAAGTGACAAGGATGACACCTGAGCTGGAATCTCCCTCTCCAAATTTCCACACCACGCATGCGAGAACTTGGGACATCCTCTAGATCAGCCCCGCTACACTGCGGGTCTTTAATGGTATCAGGGCTGGAACCCACAATTCGACGAAACACCACCCCCCGCGAGTGAACTAACTCCTCCCTCTAGTTGCAAATAAGCTACATGGCCACTAGAGGGAGATGTCAGTTCAGATCAGTGATGGCGAACCATTTTGAGAAGTGCGTCAAAATTTGGTCATTGTTTTG
>BMAW01125245.1:0-32177 GCA_019974015.1 Nephila pilipes | reverse complement strand
TATATATATATATTGTATATATATATATATACAATATATATATATATACAATAATAGTATATATATATATATATACAATAATAGTATATACATACAATAGTATATACAAGGTATATAACACTTATATCTTTGAACACATTACTCCAAAAGGAAGTATTAACACGTTCTTAAAATTACTGAGAAATATTTCCTTTACTGTTATATGTTTGAATAAAATTGCATTTTAAATCAAAGAAAACAAAATTCATATTTTTGCGAATTCAGACTTTTAACTTCGTTTTATTTAATTGTTCATGAAATCGCAGCTTTAAATAATCAGTACAGATTTAAAATCAAATACATGTGTGTTGTTTAAGATTCACATAAATGTGACAGTTTCAAAATAGGAAAAGCAATTGATAAAATAGATTAGCTGTTGCAGTACAATATAATAATTTTATGCGGAAGTAATTAAATCTCTCCTGTATTTATAGTGCATAATGAAATTGAAATGAGAAGACACATTCGACGTTTTTTTTTTTTTTTTTTTTTTTTTTTTTTTTTCAAAATTAGAAAGAAAACCCATTATGTTAAAACATCAGTGAGGATTTACCTAGTGTTAATAGTTTATTGAATAGCTTAAATACATAAACAAATTTTACATAACTTGATTTTTTCGAGGTATTAGCATTTTCCGATTAGAAATGATGATGCCAAACATTTACCATTAAAACAGTTTTAGTTTATATCAATGGTTAAGAATATACAAAGAATGTTCCATAGAAAATGAAAGTAAACTCAAACGAAATATATTTACAGCAAAAAAATAAATCCTTATTTTTCAAAACACCTTCAATTCGACAATATTCAACAGTTCAGATTTCCACATACTATTCAATACAAGTAGGAAGGTTTTTTTACTGGAAGCTGCTTCATGGGCCCTACACTCCTGAAATAACATCGGATTCTGTATTAAATTTCTGACACAAATGTTTTCTTTCAAAGTAGAAAAAAGCCAAAAAATGCATAGAGTGAGATCTGGACAGTAAAGCAGATGTGACGTGATTGTACCATTTCATTTATTAAGATATTGCTTAATAAAAATAGCGACATGCAAGCGAGCATTATCGTGATGTAATTGTCCAATCCCTTATAAATTCATAAAGCTCTCTTTATGTGTGTTATTCCATAATTTTCAGAACTGAAATATAATATTCACTATTCATATTATTTTAGAGTGACACAGATTGCTAATAAATTATAACTTCATGATAAAAAAAATAACTACCAAGACCTTTCCAGCAGATTTGATTTTTCGGTGGCATAGTTTTAATGTTTTTCCATGTCCTTGTTGCGGAGATAATTATGGAATCAAAATGATGCACCCAATTTCCATCACCTGTTACTAGCGACCTTAAGAAATTCGGGTAAATTTGTAGAATTTGTTTCCAGAGCACTGATGAATTCTTCTTTGCATTTGTTCTTTGGTAAAGTGATGATGGACCCATTTGGAACAGACTTGCCAAATATCTAAAATGTCATGAAGAAGACAAACTATTCACATTTTAGAAATGTTAGTTGAAGTCGCTATCACCTCATATGCCATTTACTGAATTTATTGCAAGATTTCCACCCCAGTATTAACATTTTCGTCCTTAATAACACACTCTGCTTGGCCAGGATTAGGTGTTTGTTTCTAAAGACAAACGTCATCATTTTCAATCACCCTGCCTCTGAAAATTGTAGATTTAACAAAACATTAGTTTTTGTAAGCTCCTTTCAATAACTTAACTGTTTCTGAAGCTGTTTTCCCAAACGATAGAAATATTTCATAGCACAAAGCATTTTTTTTAACAATAAATCACTTTCCTCCATTTATGTAAGGCATATCAAAAACAGTTCTTTAAACAAACACGAAACTGGGAGAAAATCGTCTACTTCGAGCGCAAAGTTTACGAACTTAATGTAATTTTTTGAAAAAAATTTCCAGCACTTTAATTTTTTAGTTTCATGGTAAGTAAAAGTTGTAAGTAAAAAAAAAATTACTCTCAGCTTTAATGGGATAAACTTTGCATTCATGATATACATTATTTATGTGTTTTGTAATTCCAATGGTCCAGCAATATTTAATATCACCCCTTAAAAAAATTATAAGTATTATATGTAATCAGAAAATTATTTGTCAGCGATTACATTGAAGATTTGGTATTTGAATCTTTTAAAGAAAAATTTGAATAGTATTTGCAAAGAATCATTTTTGTTGAATCACATTTGAAAGAATCATTTTTGTTTGTTGAAGCTTCTCGAACTGGATATGTATGCTGTTTAAAATCACTCAGTGCGTCTAATAATCTGAAACCAGTCCCATATTATTCTAGAAACGTGAGATTTTATGAATATAAATACTTTTTTGTAAGTGACCATGCATATCGGTCGTTACCCATGTTTCCTCATTATTTACATAAGTGAAAATTGGTAATTCATATGAATCATGCCATATTTGTTAAGCTTAAAAAATTTTAATTTTGGAGGTACATTGTTTTGTTTCTGATTTTATATGATTATCAAATTGTATGCGAAAAGAAGTTTACGTATGTTAAGTCTGATTGGAGTGCTATCAAGCTATCCTCTTTCTCACAATGCTTAAAATGCAGTATTTTGTTATGAATTGAGGATATCAAATCTCATCAAATGAATGAAAGTTTTATAACAGTAAATATCAGAAAATGAATGAAGTCGCTGTTAATAATAAGAAAGATTTATAAAAATTTATTGGACTGAAAATAAAAACGAAAATATGTGGAATGCTACATATTGTCTCTGCAATGAATAAACAAAATGAATGTTCTTTTTTTGACCCAGCTGATGGATTTAACTAATAAATTTCATTACAAATACTTATCAAAGTAATTTACACTACTCCTAAAAGATGTTTTTAATTTTTTCTTCGAAAAAGGAAACTACAGAAGCTATCACAAATTGCATATAACAAGTATTAAAAATACAAAGCTTTGCAAAAGAATTATAAAACAGCAAACGATGATTTTTTACAATTTAAAAATTAAAAAATTTCATAAAATTTTAAATTAACCGTTAAATAATTCTTCTCCTCATCTTCAAACTAATAGTTAAGTACTAAGTGAAAATAATTTCCTAGCTACTGACATAAGAAGTAAAATAATTGCTGCTTATTTTGTTGTAATAATATGAAGTAAATTAATAATAGATAAATGAATGAATATAATAATATTTCTCATTCTGCAACGATATTTTCTCCAGACCATTTAGATATCACACCGCTAGTTTCCCTTAAAACAGTAATTTAGTTCTCTCACAGTTCAATAAACATATAAACTAGTATTCCAGAGAACTATATAAAACTATAAGAAAAATAAATTTCATTGCGTGTGTGTTTCAAAATTTGTATATGCTAAATTTTAAACTGGCGAAAAATTTATTCATTAATATTTTCGATTCAAAAACCACGTAAATTATGTTCATAGTGTTTTTCAACTTTTATCCTAACTGCTTTCTATGTTTTCGTTCATTCGAGGATTAAAATACTGAAGCTGCTAAAAATCTATTAAAAGAAAGCTGTGATTATTCACATTGAATATGGGGTAAGTCTCTAGCAAACTTTTAGTGTGGTGTAGAAAGTGTAAGAAAAAAGAACCAGTTCTTCGTCATTTGATCGAAGTTCAATGTTGTATGATCCGTAGACAATAAACCTCCCCAAATTCAAAATAACTCCACCCTGAAACCAGAACATTCATCTCCTTATCAATGAAGCTAATTAGAAAAAGAAATAATTAAAAATGGTATTTTTTTTAGCTTCTCTGACTAATCTGAAAGGTGAGTACATAATATTGTATTTGTGGACACTGAACATAATATGGAAGAAAATCTAACTTCCTTTTTACACAAACTTTTAAATAATAAGTCGTGCGAACGAAAATGAAGCTCCTAACGAGATAGTAATGAAAGGACTTTCAAGAAACTCCAACAAAGCAAGCATAGAAAATGAAGTCCTTAAAATGAATCGAAGCAAAACTTAATAATTAAGCACCAGAATCACCATAACTATCTTCCAATATTTCATAGTGTCACACATCTTAAAACAGTTTAGGTGTTATGAATTTATTTGTTCACTAAACTGGATATATATCCAATCACGTGAATGAGACAACCGAGAGAGTGGAGTTACACAATTTTACGCATGCAACCTAATTTATTACACAGCAAATAGCTGTCATAACCGAAAGATACAACGAATGTCCTAAAAGCTGATAATTGAAGCAATAATTTAGATATATTATCAACAATTCCTAGGGAGGAACTAAACTAAAAAAATATAGACATTATCCACCTATATATACATTTGATTATCTCCACTAATTCGTTAGAATCTTTAATTCAGCCGGAGTAAAAAACATTGCGATTTTTAACGAATTCAGTGATCTTTTGTAAAACAATTTTATTTCTCGATCTTTTCACAAGACAGAAAATAATCCTGTTAGAATTTCAAGAAAATTCAAAAAGATACAAAATAAACAGCAGTCTAATATAATAAAAAGAAGATAATTAAAACACATTCTTAAAATTTAATTGAATTGAACTTTGAAAGATTTATCAAAATTAAGATCAATAAATTTTTTATGCATATCTCATAATGAATATATATATATAATGTGAATGTGTACATATAAAGTGTGAAATTGTGATGTTTTTTATTTGAAACATAAAAAAAAATAGGAAAATATTTTTTTTTTTGCAAAACAATACATTAACAAAAATTTAGAAATTATTTAAGTTAAGTACAATAACAGAATCATCATTATAAGTTCATGCATATAATTCTTAAATTCACAAATTTTATTTCTTTACTTCAAATGGAATAGTATTTATTTACTTCAAACGGAATTGAAATTTGACAAGAAATCTCCAAAATGTATATTAAAAAGTTCTTTCCCATAACTACAAAAACCTTTTATAGATTTTGTTAATGATTGGGTTTTCATCACAAATGCTGTTGGGCTTTCAAGTCTCGGCCTCTGGTGCGAAGAAACTCAATTTGCCTACATCATTGAACCATGGTCTAAAATTATGTGAGATACAAAACCAAAAGCTATGGACTTCAAGGGGTTAATCACACTAAACACAATAATTTGAATTTGCAATTTGTGACTATTAGTCGCTATCGTGTAATAAAAAAAACATCAATTAAGACTAAATATAATTACTTAAACATTCACAAAAATGTATGCACTCTTTTAATTCAAAAAAAATCTTGGTGACATAATAAAATCATAGTTTTACATAAAGGTATATTCTTTATAAAAAAGAATAATATGGTGCTCACAGAAATATTGGATGCCAAACAATTTTTGTGTTGTCCCAATCCAAAGGAATTTTATTGGATCTAATGTTATTTTAAGGAATAATAAAATATGAATTATTTTCTAAACCTTAAAGTAGCAAACTGAAGAATTTAAGGTATCCGACTAAATTCAAAACTTGAATTTCGGAAAAAAAAACTAAACTTTTTTTTAATTTACCCATAAAATATTTGAAATCTTCTCTTTCTATAAATACCTTCAATTTGTAGTAGCTACAGAATATAGAAATCAAGTCAGAAGTATTCTATAATCAGACATTTCATTTGTTTTCTGAACAAGTTTGAACTTAAATCCGTTTTCTGAAGAATATAATTTTCAGTATGTTTATAATTTTCGAAATTTCATAACTCACATGTTTTTTTCTATATAATGAAAGAATTTGGTTGAAATGTTTTTCATGGTGTTCTTTAGATCCTGAACTAAGACTTTTGTAATGTGTGGTATATAAGTGGATTTATTCACATTTTAATGCATAAGAGTGGAGGAATTTTTTTTTTTTTTAAAAAAAATAGCTTTTGTTGTTTCGACTCTTAATAACTCTGCAAATAATGAGAATTATTAAAATATCCTAGTTAAAGTTCTATACAGGTGTCACATTAATGTATATCCTGAATAACAATGTTATAGAAAGATTTTTCATAAAAGGAGAATATTTTGAAAATGTGATATTTTTTTTTCTATTTTATACTAAAAAATTGCCTTTTAAAAATATTTATTGTGATAAAAAAATTTCAAATGCTCTTTATATACATTCTAATTCAGTTGATACTAAATATTAAAAAAATTTCATTTATACATTTTTTAAAAACTGTTTCCGAACGTAGTCGGATACCTTAAAAGATATTTTATTTTAAATATTATAAACTGAATAAAGCATCTAAATAAAGTACGTGGTAAAGCGTTCTATAATCATATTCATAACTATTCTATAATTTTTTTTTTATTCTCAGAAAATGACTTCAAATAGGAACTAAATAATAAAAATAAAAATAAAGGAAACATTAATTTGCTTTAACTCCAAGAATTAACATTTAGTGTTTGACTAATAGGATTTCATTTTATGCAGCAAAACTGCTCTAATTAGATAATAGGAAGCGTTATTAGAAATTCTCTGTGGGAGATTGTAACAATATTATACTGTCTGTCCTAACTATGGTATAAAGTTAAGTATTATTAAAGTTTTTGTGTCCTTAAAAGCTTTAAAAGCAGTTAAAGTAAAATAAATTCGGGGAGAAATTTTCATTTTCAAAAAAAAGAAAAAGCATATTAATTTAAAAATAAGGATATATTAATTTTAAAGTGAATTATTAGGAAATGCAGCTATTTAGAAGGAAAAAAAAATATTTTCTAAATTGATTACGTTCAAAATGAATATCTCCATTTCATAAATAGTAAAAAAATTGTTTTTATTAATTTCTATATATTTGGCTCTTAGGGAATTGGAATTTGTTAAGAAAAACTAAATAATTCATTTTATTTTGGAGGATCACGTTTGCGCTGTTTACACCTGAAAATGTTTTATGTTCGAAAGATTTATTGTTAATGTTTTTAGCATTCCAATGAGAAATACGTAGACCAGAGAAAACGACGACATATCGAGAAATGGGCTATAGCAAGTGTTTCCGATGTTAAAATTAAAAGAAGCGATGCATTATTAAATTCATCACAAGTGAGCAAAATGTTTTTAAAATTGAAGCATACGATAAGAAATTGGAAAAGGTTCTAGTACGCGAAAAATAATCTAACTAAAACAATAGACTCTTGGGGGCTTATAATATATTATGTAACAACCGCATTTCTTTAATTAACAGAGTACTTGCGGTAGCCTAGCCGTTATGGCATCGAAATCCCCATCATCGTTGCTACTTGTGCCTTGTGGTTTCGAGTGGGGCTAATATAATATTTATTTGTTCAACATTGATATTCTTATGTTGGCATGTTGTGCTTAGTTGAAAAACAACCTGAAATTCGGGTGTCTTTTCTCTTAACTTGAATAAAGTTAAAAAATACTATATATTTGGCATATTGACATCGTGTTCCTTTCAGTTTTAAAACTTATCATAATTAAAAACAAATATTTTGTATTTTCATTTAAATACTACTTTAAGATTAGTATTGTAGTCCAACTATTCTTTATACACATAATCAACATGTCTTAAAAAAGTATAAAGCATTTTTTACGACATATCTAATGGCTGCTATCCGCTCTAATGTTATTAAAAATAAGTTCGTAATGTGTAAGGTGTGAAGTATTCGAGTAAATATTTGCAGAGCTATATTTGATTTTAATAATAAATCAACATAAAAAATATATAAAAACTCCAACTAAATTACCAAAAAACGTAATTAAATTAATATCAAATTATAACTTTGAAGTAACCTAGCTAACTGGATAAAATTTATTATCTGTCTTATTTGATACTCATGTGTATGTTATTGAAAATAACAACAATTAAGATTAATTTATTTCTGCTTCAGGATGCCGTAGACTGAAATAACTCGTAGTAATTGAAATATGTAGAACTTTCTGAAGAATTATATCATCACAGCCTTCCAAAGATTAGGAAATTATGGTTTAAAAGTTAAATACTTACTTTAAGCAATTAATGGAATTAAATTTATTCCTCGATAAATTTATTTACTAAGAAATAAATTACCATTTTTGTATTATGTTCGTGAAAAAGATTTTTACGGAACTATTTTATTTTAATTTAAGGTCAACTACACCTGTATCAAATAGAACTGAACATACTGAATTAATTTAAGTCTCTGAAATATTATTTTCATGTAACATATATCTATATTTTAAATTGAATCATAACCATTAATGCTTTATCGAGAATAAATTTCTCAAGCAGTAAGTTTCGAAAACAAACTTGTACCCGCAATACGTTATCATATTACAGTACATATATGAGCCTCCAAGTACGAAAAGGTGATTTATTGCGAAAGAAACTTGATTTATAATGGAAGTTTCAGTTATTCAGATTCATTTAGAAGGATTCTTTTAGAAGGATATATTGAAGAAATATGCAAATATTTAGTGTAAATCTACCAAACCTTTAAGGTGTACGGTTTAACGAAAAGGCCTATATTGCTCTTACGATTACACAATTGAAACAGTTGTGAAAAAATGTTCAACAAACTGTCAAGTAATAAGTCATTTTGTATCGTTCAGAGGCTGCTCCAGATTCTAAAACCTCAAGAAATGAAATCAACACTTATAAAGAAATAAAACTGCTACAGATACATCAAAGCGAAGTCGTAAAATTTGAAAGGAAGCTTTCTCATTGACCAACTGCCTGTCTTTCAGCTACACCGAGGCTGGAGGTCAGTTAACAATCCTCTAGTCCGTTCCAACCATACATCAGATTTATGGATTTTATAGTGGGTTTAAAAAAAAATACATATTCTTATTTTCCTAACCATACTAGAGAATCATCAAATGATTAATAACGCAAGTAATAATATTCAAAACGTTAGAAGGCAACGTTTTGTTTCATAGAAGAATTTATCTTCTTGAAAAGAACATTTTATTTAACCCTTAAACTAGGTACGAAATATGATAAATAATTTTTACCGCAATAATGTTATTGTAATTAGTAATTTGTTTGACTAATGGAAACAAATTTCAATGAAGATATTCTAAACACTGTTTATAATTACAAAAATTGAAAAGTCAAAATATTTTTTTTTTATTTGATACTTTCAAATGCATTTCATGTTTTGCGAAATTATGAGTCAATTCAATACCTTCACAGAATGGAAATTTTTTTTTATAAAATTTAGTATGTGAAAATCTGTATCTGTTTTCTTTGGTATACTTCTTCACTATGATTTAAATATTGAATTTATAGTTCCATGACTTCATTATAGTGAATTTAATTTTTAATATTAATGATTAATTTTTACTTTTGGAGAAATAAATACATATCAAAAAAGAACTGATTAAAAATAATTTTTGTTTTGAATTTTATTCGTCATTCTCTACATTTTTATTTGATATGGAGAGGGAAAGAAAATTTAACACTTACTTTCTTTTCTATTTTTCTCTATTAAATCATTTCATCCGAAAATATTATCATGTCAACATCATTACTTCATTTGATTTGTGGTGATGTAATATTGAAAAAAAAATTCTTCTTATCCCTTTACTTTATAAGAAAATGTATTATTTTCCAAAAACAAAAGTTACATAACTCAGGCACAAATTTCAAGAAATATCTTTCCTTTCAAGAACAACTTACCTGAAGGAAACATCCATTTAAGCATAGATTCTTAACTATCATTATAATATGCATGTACTTATACGCGTCTAACTACGTCAAATTTTCAGCAGTCACTTCTTGACACTTTCGCAGTCAAGTCTCAGACTGACACATTGAAGCAAAATTAAAATTCACACAATATCAACTGCTATTTGATTCGAAGTGTAATGTGTTTCTCAATTTCCCTTCATTTGAATAAGGAAAAATCAGAATTGTAATTTCATTCCATAAATGAGTGAAATTGTATGATTTAAAAAAAAAATTATAATTTTCTCATTAAAAACCAAACATTTATTAAACCATTTCCGAAACAATGGTTAACGTTATCACAAGAGCAAAGTTGGTGATTTTTGCTCATATTTCTCATATATTGATATGACTTAAGTAATGGGATTAATAATAATCAGCAATACACCTGAGAATTTTATTATATATTTATTTAAACATAAATGGCGAATACATCGTATTACAAAAAATAAAAATGGCCGCTGTAACCTATTAAGCATAGTCGCGGACGCACGGTTGGCGAATTTCGTAGAGTTGTGGGTTAGAGCCTTTTTACCACTAAAGTTTCGCCACGAAGTCGCTCTGCTGCATTCTGACGAAGCTCTACGTCCTAACGTTAGCTTGGTGTGGAAGTTTGTACATAAAAGTACTATCTCAGGTGCAGTCCTTGTCACTTAACCAAGGTTCAAAATTACTAGATCCTTAGCCAGTAGATCTCGTGTTTTTTTCCTGTGGGACGTTAATAAATCAATCAATCACTCCCACTAGAAATTAACATGTATTATATTATCGAGAACACAGTGAAGTCATTTCAGGGAATTATGACTGTTGGAGTAATTGTTGGTAACTGAAGTGTGGAACGCTTTCTTTATCATTTCCCTGCAGTTGAATGAAAAATAGAAATAAGAAAATAATTGCTGACTTACTTTTCTTCTTATGTTTCAAGTTTGATTAAAAATTATGTTGTTCTTATAGATCAGCACTCTCCCCAAAAGAGAAGATGCGATATTTCTTGACAGTTTACATGCTTTTTACATTTAATGAACTGTTTTGACTGGATGCCAACAATTGCGAATTCCAGAATATATTTAACATTTGTTTTTATAAATATTGGTATAAAACAAACTTAAAATTGCAGAAACCAGCAATAGTACTTTACATACATATTTTCAGATTTATTAAGTTTAATTATTTTTTTTGCTTATATTTATTTATATATATATATATATATATATATTTATATATATATATACATATATATATATATATAATTAGAGTAATTTTTGTCTAATTTGTATGATTTTTTAATTTTTTTAGAATTATAAACTAAATTATTTAAATAGGGTTCATTAAAATTACAAAATTATATACGTAGTGAATTTTCGAATAAAAATAAGCAAAAAAAATTAAAAAAATAAGAAAACGGGAAAATATAATTCAAAATAAGTAAAAAGTTCAATATATTAAAAAGTACATATTAAGACTGTTGACAATGCCAGCGCTAATTCGTCAAGCTAGAATTTTAACTGGAATGAACTTGAAAAATTCTTATGATTAAATAGCAAATTCTTATATATTTTAAAATATATACAGTAATTTATGTTACTTTATCAAGGGCAGAAATGTATTACTAGTCCAGAAAGGTGTGAATATTTACATATTGAAAATGTTTAATTCGTTTATGAAATTTTTCACTTTATACCATAAAGTAGAGTTTAAATATAAGGATTATAAATGTAGGCAAATTTAATTTGCTAAATTGCTAATATTTTTTTAATTCTGAAACAAAAATCAATTACACGTTTTTCAGGACTCGAGAAGATTCGAAATTTTTTTTAAGTGTATTGTTTTGAAGGTGGTCTGAAATGGTTCCATCCGAAAAGTTAAAAGAGCAGCACTCGTCAATAAAAATTTGTATTGTGATTACATATCTGTTCATAGGTACTCACCAATAATTTAGCCGTTTTGGATGTCCAGTTGTAGTGTTACAATCGCTTAAAGGAGTCGACATCAGTGGGTTTTTTTTGATAAAAGAGAGAAAAACGAGTATCGATATGTCATAAGACAGATATTGTTGAAAGTCAATGCGACTACGTAAATTAAAAAAAAAAGTTTGGAGCTGTGTACAGGTAGAAATTTAACTTCTCTTTAAATTTAATTTTAATTTAACAACAATTTATAAATTAATAAAGGAAGAAATATCTTTTTTTTAAAAAAAAATTATAATGAGTTTGTTCACACAAACATATGCCGGATGGTTTATATAAATATTTCTCAATTATATATATATATATTGTGATATATTTAATATTCTTTATGAAGCTATATTTTTTTTATAATATTCCAAGTTGTTTGAAAGAAATGAAAATATACTATTAACAACACCACATCTTGTTTTAGTACGCAGTTCTGAGGCTATTGATAATGCTTTCGATAACTTAAAAATACAAACACATCACTATGGCATGGAAGAGCAGAGCGCTTAGAACAATTTCTTGAGCAACATCTGTGTAACTAATTTTCAGGATTACATAAAATTTAATTTTGAAATTAATAGATCATTCTGCGCATATTCATGAAAATTAACCCTCTATTAATGTTTATTTGAATGATTTCTAGGAATCGTAAATTGAAATAACTATTACTGCACTGAATTCGGATATATTTGAATCGTAGATTATATTCAGAACTTCTACTTCTCAAGAACAGGGAATTAAGGAAAATGAATTCCTGAGTTGTTGCAAGCTGGCATAACCCATGAATGTTAGGTTCTATCTTGTTCCTTTAGTGTATCAAATTTTTTTGGAAAAAACAAGGGTCCAATTCAGTTCAGTTTTTATATTTTAGACAAATTCACTATGCAAAAATACATGGGGCCTTTACCTAAAGTTGATTATTTATTAGGTAACATAAACTATGTTAAATGTTTGTCATTGCTTGATTCTTTGAAGGTATTGCCATATTCCATTTATTATTGATGTTATGGAAAATTTCAATTTTCCAACAATTTAGGTTTATTCTTCTAGTAACGCTTATCTTTAGTTCTTATATATGTCCTTCGATTAATAATAGAACTGTTTAAAGAATTTTATGTCCTTACAAAATAATTAAGCTTGCAATTATTTATCTCTGGATGTTTCAGGTTTCTACTAAACCGGAGAAGAGCATGGATAATAATATTTGTAAATACTATTTTTTGAAATAAAATATGGTCAGGCAGTTATAGGAAATTCAATTGTAGAAAGTATTAGTAGATTGATAACTTCCAAATTATTAAAGAATTACAAGACATTTTTCAGTCAAATAATTCATTTCATAAATGTATTCAAAATAATTCTATCCTACAATTCTTCAAAATCATTTATTTAAAATGATCTTTCTCTGTTGATGGACTGAAAAATAACATAAAACTTTAAAAATTTAATTCTATCTACACACATTTTGTTTTAGTTTTTTCAAACGAATGTACCATTCATTCGTTTGTTGAAGTGCTTAAAACAGGTAATGTATGTGGTTTTAAATCACCGGATGCATCTAAGAATTAGTAACCAGTAACGTATTTTAATAGAAACGTAAGTTGTTATGAAAACAATGTCTATAATTGCTTCATTTCACAAATTTTTCATTACTTACGTGAATGAAAATTTTCCATTTATATGAATTATGCCAGAATTATTTGGTTTAAAAGTGTTGAAAATTTAAAGGGTTCATTTTTTCGAGGATCACTAAAATTTATTATGTTTGAATGTGAAACTAAATATGGAAAGTCTTAAATAATTTTTAGACAAATATCTATATCTAAGAATCTTGTATTACAGTACATTTAAATTTCAGTTGATTTATTATAACACGAGGAAAGAAGAATTAATGAAATAGATAAGGATATTAATAATAGTAAATATAAGAAAGTAAATGTAGTTGTTGTTGAGGATAAGAAAAATTTCTATAAATTTTTAAAAGAATGAACAAATCATAATGGTTCAGAATAATCTTTATTCTCCTTCAATAAACATTTTTAATGTACATCATCTAAAATTGTTGAATGATTTTAACAAATATAATTCAAAGTAAATCTGAACAATGAAGGCGATCATGATCCTAGAAATATTGTGACTTTTTCAATGAAAACTCTAAATGTTGATGTTTGTACAATTCGCATACATGAGGTGTTCCAAATTCAAAGCTTTCACAAAATTATTAACTGATTGAAGTTCCCTTTCAATTGTTTCAAAATTTAAAAGATTTCTTAGATATTTAAAAAATGGAAAATTACTTAATAATTTTCATCATCCTCAAATTTTTAGCAAAGTGTACACCTTTTTCTAACTACTGGATAAAGAATGTTTTTGTTGCTGCTTTTTATAGAAAAATTTTAATTACGTTATTAATTGAAGTTTCAGTGAATATAGTAGTAGTCCTCATTTTGTAACTACATTTTCTTCTGCATATTTAATGTCAAATGACATATGTTTAAAATTTTGTTCCGAAAAAGAATATTATATTCTTTTCCAATTGAAAAAGGGCATTCCAGGAGAAATTGAAAACTATTAGAAAAACAAATTGTAATGCAATATTTGTCGATGCAAAATTTTAAATTCGTCAACATAACAGTTCATGCAAAAATATATTACAAAACACTTCATAAATTAAGTGAATCAGTTCATACTTTCATTTGTCATAATTTTTATCATGTGTTTGGATGTATGTGATTAAAATAACAAAGAAAATGTTTTAATTGTAAAATAGTGGGCACAGTACCTTTGTGTTCATATTCAAGAAATCGTAAATCCGAACTCTGATTAAAGAAGTACTGATTTAATACACTTTAAATCTGAACAAGATTTCATGTCCCATTTTTGTGCAGTATGGAAATTTAGAAAGACACTAACCACCAGTATTTCGTCATTTGGTCAATGTTCAATATTGCGAAAACCGACATTAATAATTAATTGGGAATGGAACAGGCCGCGTCAAAGAGGTATTAAGGGGAAATTTAACAGTATGAGCTTAGCCTATGCGTATTAGTGTTGAAGTTAACTCTTATTTATTTTTATAGTTTATACTTCATTTTATAAGATTTCTGCAGAAGATATCACATTTAAACATGGTTGTAAGATTCACCGGACTAAAAAATACAATATAGGTGGCGCTGCCATCGATATAAGGAGAGATGGAACAAGAACAGAGGAGGAAGAATGGCGGCTATGACCGGTCGCATGACGAACAAAATGGCATGAAACAACAGCCAAATGTTTAGTATTAGTGAATTTTAAATATTGTATTAATTGTGTGTGTTGTGTGGCTGTTAACAAAAAAATAAAAACTTTAGCCGCTAAAGTTTGTGTATCTGGTAGTGAATGAATCTTCAGAAATGAAACTAAGAACCTACAACACGAAAAACACAGAAATATTACTATGGTAAAAGTGAAAAAATTCTTAGAGGTAAAATTTTGTAGCAAACTCTATTTCGAGAAGTGAGTGAACAATGTGGCAAAACTTTAGTTTTGCTTATAAAGTTTAACCTGTAAAACTACGTAAGATATATTTGCGGAGAATTTGAAGCAATTTTTGCATTCTGTTTTTGATGAAAATTTGTGCATAATTACACAATGTATTGCTGTACAGAAGCGTATTTTTACTGTAATCTTAAGTTATGCTTATTGAAAAACTGTTTTTCAGAATTTTATATCGAAACATCAAAAAAAAAAAAAAAAACCTTTTTTTTTAATCGGGTATAAACAACAAAAAAAGAAAAAATATTTGCAACAAAAAAAATTACCGAAATATCTGTTATAGATTTTTAAAACTGTACATTGTAGTCTTTCGAATTTATAAAAGCAAGAAACTAACTTCGACATTTTTTACTATGACAATTGAAGTATAAGAGTTGAGTCTTCGAAACAAAAACTATTAATTCCGATATTTTTTTCTTTCAAATTTGTAGGAGACGAATATTACGAATTCTTTTGCATAAGAAAAATTTCCCGATTTATACAAAAACCTTAGAAGCAAGAATAAAATTTCTGCTTTTGTTATATATTATACTATTATAAGTTCTGCAGTGTTGGATTTCCTGATATTTCGAAACTTAAAAGAAGTTTTTTCTTAAAAAAAAATATAATAAGTTTCTTTTATAATAATAATTTCGAAAAATTTTGCAAAATGCTCTAAAATATATTTGAAAAATAAATATAATCAGAATCTAACACATAATTACATTGAAATAAAAAAAAAATGTGTTCGTTTTCTTCTTTTTTTTTTCTCGCCTATCTATTCGTGTCACACTTTTTATGTATGATAGTACATAAAAAGGAATGTTCGGGTGCGTTCTATGGCTACTGAACGTTTGAAACTCTGAATAGAGAATCATATGGCTCTTGTAAATGAGCATGAAAAACAAGTTGTAAAAGCTTTCATATCGACAAAGAATACTTCTCACTCTTAATTATTGTTGATTCTTTCAGGTTTTGGTCATTATTGATTATCATATGCCTTTTTGGTGTAATAAAACCTAGAAATGAACATCTGCCTTCTTGTAAATCTTCAAGGTTGCTTTCTTGTAGCCGGAAGACTATTCTTCCGTGGTTTTTCCTTTTATTGCCGTAACAAAGCTTTAGAAAATGCATTTCTTTTTCTGTTACATTGTCGGACATAAAATAAATAGAAACTATGCCGAACAACTTAAAAGAAGGCCTTCTACTTTGCGAACGTTAACGGGAAAATTAAAATAACCATTCAGAGAACTGGTATTGTGTTAGATTTTGAGAGATAATGTAAAAAGGACCCAGTCACTTAGGGGACTGTCCAAACGAAGTGGGGAGGATTAAAAAACCAAAATTTGATGCTAAAGTTTTCCTTCGTTTTGAAGAAAGTAAAGAAAAATTGTTGTCAGTTATTTCTAAGCCGACTGAGGAGTCTGTGCGTTGGGAAGAAAATGTTTTTGTAATTATTTTGAATGTTGATCGAAAGAGTTGGCTTTGTAGGAATGTATTGGCTTTAGCTCTATCATATGCACAAAATCTCACACAAAAATCAGTATATTATCGCACAAAAATCAGAGCAGTAAACTTAGAATTCAAACAATATTATGCAATTCTTTTGAAATTTTAAATAAAAAGTAAAGATTATCCAAAGGTTAAGAATATAACTTTTTGTACGAAAAGTGAAAAAAAGGTAAGAAGCTCCAGTATGTTGTCTTTACTTGCAAAAGAAACAATTAAGTACAAATAAGAATCATATATTCCTTTTATATAAACAAGATTACCGAGATACGTGAAGCTCCTCGGCAACTTAAAAATGTTTGCAGTCATAATATTTTGTCTTCGATATCAGCTTATTGTTTGCGTTTTACTACAAGTATTCTAAAATTCAAAGCATTTCCTCTTTTTTACTAATTGAAACATTTATTACTATTGGAAAAAATATAATTTTAAATTTCTTATGTGCATTTAAAGTATTTATTTTTAGGAACACGTAGGTAAACTGATAAATTATTAATATTTCATTTACAAGTAACATAAGGGACAAAGTAATAAGACGGACCTCGTAATTTAAACAAGTAACGAGAACGATAGCCGAGCTAGAGCGTCCACTTCCAAATTCCACACCACGGTAACGTAAGGATTTTGATTTAATGCGTATCAGCTCTGCTACACGTTGGAATACCTAATCGTCACCTTTTTTCAATAAAACCTTGTGGACACTACAATGTGGCACTATTTAACATAGGCCAACATTTATAGCCTTAGGATACTCACATTTTAGAGCATAATGCGAAACACCTTTTTTTAATGGTTTTGCTTTTTATTCATCTCATTTATTTGCCACAGTGAATATTTTATCATAATTTTCAGCATATATTGGAAGATATATAAGAAAATTCTTAAGAGGGTTTAATTTTTTAAGATTTTTCTGGCATGTTTTAAAAGAGAAAAATAATTATAAGTTAAGTAATAATGAAGTTTCCAAAAAAGCATAGTTGATTTATGATGATATGTGTATTGTCATACAAATGCTGTGAATACTTATAAGAGCTTTTAAACTTACTTCATTATCGATTTGAGAAAGTCTGAATTTTACATTATAACATCAAGAGACAGGATCAGCAATTTTGCTTTTTATTTGATTTTGTATTACTGATTGTAATTACATGCAATTTATGAAGTATCATATATTTTACTTCTTATTTCTAATTTGATTATTTTAAGTTTTAATACCAAGTGTGTATCAAATTCCTGCATTTAAAAGAATAAAATAATTTTTAAAATATTTTATATCTTTTTTTAATGAATTTACTGAAAATCAAAATAGAAATAAATTTTACTTGAATAATATCAATTAAATTTGGTTTAGTTTATTGTGTGTACCTTTGTCTACAATAAAATAAGCGCTTCATTTTTTTATGCAATGCTTTATATCATCATCATTTTTTTGTGCTATTTCTCTCAATGCTCTCAATAATATTGAAGAGGAAATCTAGGTGAAAAGCAGCTTAAATTGTTAGGAAATAATTTATTTTTTAAAAAAATAATAAAATAAATAAATTTCTCAAATTTTCTTGACCTGAAATCATAATTACTACATTGAGTTCACCAAGAAAATATGTTTCCCTAAGAAAGGGAAACTCTTTGTATTTAGGGACTTTCTAAGCCGCCAACATCCCCATTGATTGTTAACATCAGCAACTATCCTGCTTCTTTTGTACGCCTATGTATGGTGCCATCAATCAGCGATAAAAAAGGGGAAGTAAACATCGCCTAAGGCGCCGTCTTTAAGGGCCTTTTCCTCACAAAACCCGCCGCCTTCAAAAGGTTAAATAATTAATTTTAGGTGTTTGATTGAAAATTACTACTTTTAAAATCAATGTTCTCCACAGTAGAGAAGTAGTAAAGTTTCCGATAATATGTGATATTATTGTGAGTATTACGTACATTGACTTGGTAAACACCTGTAGTCTACTCATCATGGTCGCTGACTCGTGGCCTGCGGTTTTCGGGGAGTAATAGGGTTTGAGCCTTCATGCCACTCAAGCCCCGTCATGAAGCTTGCGCTAATGCACATTAATTATATCGAGAGGGAGGTTCCAGCAAAGTTGCTACGTCCTCTTCAGTGTACTGAGGCTTAAAAATTCAGAGTTCGTTATTAATATGCCACCTGTTGCTTCAAGTGCTCTGTTACTAGAATAATTCAATCAGACTTTGACCTTGACTTCGACGGGTGCTTAGAGTGCGAAAGCTCTTCTAGACCGAATCTAATACTCTGCAATGTTTCTTTGGAAGGGGTGGAATTTAAGATTTGTGTGGAGTGAGTTCAGAGAAGGACTATTACTATTGGTTCAGCTTGAAGGGTTGCTGATCTCTGATTGGTTGTTGCGATCATAGTTCAAAGAATGGATGTGCTAGTATAGAGATGCTGCTTTTGAGATCGCAAAGGAATAATGAGATGATGGATATTCATAGAATGCTATTTTTGGTCTATGGTCTATTTTGATACTAAGATTTATTCACTCATTCACGCTATGGGATATATATCCAGTTTAGTGATCAAATGAATTCATGATACCTCATTAGTTCTAAGTGTGACTATGAAGTATTGGATGATAATTCAGGTAATTCTGGTGCTTAATTATTCAGTTATGTTTGGATCCAATTAAAGATTTCATTTTCTATCTTTGGTGTTCAGAAGTGTCTTCACAGTCCTTTTATTACTATCTCGTTAGGTGCTTCATTTTCGTTCGCAAGATTTTGTATTCGAACGCATGTGTAGGGATGTAGTTAAGTGTTTCTCAATTTTTATGATCAGTGTTCCAGAAATACAATATTATGTACTCACCTTTCAGATTATTCAGAAAAGTTAAAAATTATTATTTTTATTTTATTTTTTTTCTTCTAATTAGCGTTATTGTTAAGGAGATGAATGTATTGGTTTCAGGGTGCATTTATTATGAATTTGGGGAGGGCTATTGTCTACGGATCTCGAAGCATTGAATTAACCGCCAAACATGGCATCGCTCATCACTCCCAAAAAATGAAATTTGCTCTCATTACTGAATATAGCATAATTCTGAATATAACGCGGATTAATTGAAAAAATCTGTAATTTTCAAAGTGATTTACATTATTCAGCCACTATAAGGACTAGCTCTCTGACTGCCGTTTTCTTGCTGGAACCAATTTTGAAGACTAAATCTTAGCGTTTGTGTAGAACATGTATACTCCTGTTTAAAATCCAATGTCATTATTAAATGTAAAAATCTTCATGAAACAGTGGTAACTAATTTATTTAGATGCATATTGAATTTTAGGAGCCACTGAATGTATATATATCTATATATATATAAGCGAAATACCACTGACTGACTCATCACGATATCTCCAAGACTATACAACCGATTGACTTGAAATTTGGTACAGTTACTCATTTTGCGATGTAGGCGCTCACTAAGAACGGATTTTACGGAATTCTTATCCCAAAAGTGATTTTCATCCGTTAATCTTTTCTTATCCATAAATTATGTCATTTTTGGCGACTTTATCGCCAAAAATGACATGACCGACGCCAAACGGAATATATTTTTTTTATACGTATTCTGTGCTTCGCTACCAATTAAGTTTACTTGGCGGGATTTGCTCGTGCGAAATGGAAATAATTTAATATTGAGGCACTGATGATGGATTTATCACCAAATATCTTCCACCGCCAAGTCGAAGCATTTCAATGACCTTGCATTGTGAATTTTAAATAGCTATAATATGGTAACCCCAGCTGATTTCTGTCTGTTTTGCTGAGAAAACGATAATTTTTTATTGTTGTGGAACCTAGACGTATGTCTTAAAATTTATGAGAAAAGTATTTTATTATTAATAAGGATTGATAAAGTACATTTGTAAATCTAAACGCAATCTTACGAAGATATTGAAGTTGGCTTTTAACAAATAAATAATAACGGTATGTTATTCATGTCATTGATAAAAAAAAATAAGTAGCTATCAAAATATATATTTTGATGTATGCATTAATTGTAACCTAATGTTTATGCAAAATGTTTTTTTTCTGTATTTTGTTTATTTTTAGTTTTTGGTTTCTAGAAAATAAATGTTTTTGATTTCTTAAAATGGCTGGATATTTTATCGTTATCAGAATACAGAATTATTTTTAATGCTATGATTTTTTAAGAGCTATTCTGTATAAATCAATTGCAGTTCCAGATATGCTGCTAGCGTAATAGAGTTATCCCTTTGCAAAAAGGATAACGTAATACGGGTGACTTTTTGCTAAAAAAATTTACTATACTTTATTTTTTGTTAGTATTTTTTGTTGAATTTTTAAATAATTTGAAATTTAAAAATTAATTTCGGTTATATTTTTTAACTAGAGAAATATCTCATTGTAGGTTAATGCAAATTGATTTTTCATATTTACTTTTCAGTTATAATTTTTAATAATGGATGTTGAATATATTTGGATAGATAGAATACCTACTCCTTTCAAAGATTTTAAAATTCTTGGCAATGGAGCATGTTTATTTTCTTCTTTGTCTTTGCTGGTATTCGGTGACATATCGATGGCGTATAAAATGAGAAATATTGTTTCTCACGTGTTTAACAACTGGGATCGGTTTAAATGCTGTATTCAAATGCTATCTGGCGCCTCTTATAATACTAACGATTTCTATTTTAACGAAATGTATAAACCAAACACGTATTTATCTATTTGCAAAATTATGGCGGCTTCAGAGTTATTTCCCTATCAGTTCGAAGTGTATCAAGGTGGCTGCCTTATAGCTTCTGTTGGGGAAGCAATTCAGGGGGTAAAAAAATTACGTTTTACGGGAAACTGTAATAGTGGTCATTTTGATGTTTATATTTAAATAGTTGTATTAACAAATAGTAGTAAAGTTAATCCTCGTTATGATAATGTGAAACAAAATGAAGAAAATGAGTCATTTTTAGTGTTTCAGCCTCAAGAAAATGTGTCTGCGTTAGTTTCAAAGACTCAATCAATATCTAACATTGATTTTTCAAGTTAAAGTGAATCAATTATTAATGATGTAATATCTCTTCAACTAAATAAAGGTAAAAAAAGAAGAAAAAGATTCACAAATTCAATTAGATATAAACAAATAAGACAAGCTGCTACAAAATATACTCATAATAAGTCATCCTGAAGTACATAGAGCAGCTGTAAGAAAATACTTTTCTAATAACCCCCATGTTAATCAGGCAGCTGTAATTAAATACACTGAAAAAAGATCAAAAGTTAAATTAGTGCCATGGACTTCCAAAAATTTGTCTGGTTTTAAATATGAAATATATATTGACTATTCAAATAATAAAATTGTCAGTATCGGAAAACGTTTGCCCTGTTCGAGGTGCCGTGCTTTAAAATGGATAGAAGAACCTCCAGGAATGTGCTGCAGTGGTGGTCAAATCCAGCTTCCTGCTATTAGATCCTACCCTGAACCTTTGCATGGTCTTCTTAGCCATAAGGATCGGCTTTCAGAACATTTTCTTTCTACAATTCGTAAGTATAATGGATGTTATCAGATGACGTCATTCGGAGCAAAAGAATTGAAGGAAGGAAATTTTATGCCAACATTTAAAGTCCCGGGCAGGTATACCACAGGATAGGTAGCCTATTTGGCTGAGCCTCCTCAACAACCTTCTTTTCTTCAGCTTTACTTTCTCTGTGATGATGAACGTGAAAAACACATTCATTGTGGTATTTTCCCAGGTGTTAAGCCAGAATTAGCCAATTACAAAAGGCGCTACATGAACATAAGAGGTATATTCACGGTTTCAAAGCTGCTGTTGATTCAGTTCCTAAAGACCAAAAGGAGTTCAAGGTTATAATTAATGCCGATAAAAAACCATCTGGAGAACACAAAGGTCGTTTCAATGCTCTAATTTTCTTGATATTTTATGTATAGGTTCCAAAATATAATATTATCGTCTGCCCAGCGAAGCTGGCGGGTATCAGCTAGTATATATATATATGTGTGTGTGTGTGTGTGTTTGTGTGCGTGCGTGTGCGCGCATATGTTTATCCCTTTTTCACATGACTTTGATAATTCCGAAGATTATGTATGTAATCTATCACATCTAGCTTCCTTGTTTTTAGGGGGTTTGTACCAATATTTATTAAAATAAAAATACAATATATTCTAGAATGAGGGCAGTAATTAACATCTAGTCAAAAAAAAAATCTTAAAAATTTATTGCTTTGCATATTATCGATAAATGTCGCTTCTTCTCTTTTAGGGAGAGCGCTAATCTTTGAAATGTAGATAACTGGTTATTACGTTATAAACGATAATTTTTGGAGAAAATTAAGACATTGATTATATTTTTATTTTTCATACAATTTCAAGAAACTAATAACATTAACAATCCCTTTACTGTTGTATGCCCTCCAGAGCTTAGTGTTCATGTTAGTGAACTCGTAACGTGCAGTTGCCACAAAAGCTCCACCTTTTGCAAAAGGCTGATGCATGTCGAAGCTCAAAGTCCTAACCGAATGCTTAGTGGGGAATTGTTTGAAGATAGCACCAGCTAATGTCACCAATAGTCCTTTGCTGCTTCTAGTGCGGCGTCAATAAAGTCAAAGACAAACCCATATCGTTTGTCAAATAATTACGCACAAAGCCTAAAATCATGAAGTAGTTTCACTTTGTTCTCGGGATTATAATCATATGTTCATATTTGAATTGATTGGGTTTATTAACGTCGCAAAACGAGGAGGTTTATTAGTTGACGGGGAAATTTCAAATCTCAGTCAGATGAACATTGATCTGGCATAACAGGTCAATTGAAACGTCCCCGGCCTACCATAGTAAAGCACATTTTTTTTGGCAAAATTTGTTTTTTTTTATTCAACATAATTCCCTTCAAGGGTGATACACTGATTATAGAGAAGCTCCAACTTTTCGATACTATTTTTGTAGCATGATTTGACCTTTGCTTCAAAATAGGCCTCAGTTTCAGGGATCAACTCTTCATTCAACGAAAATTTCTTCCCAGCGAGCAGAATTTTGAGATCTGAGAACAGGAAATAGTCGCTGGGGACCAGATCTGAAGAATACGGTGGATGATGAAGAAATTCGAGGCCCAATTCATGGATTTTTGCCATCGTTTTCACTGACTTGTGGCACGGTGCATTGCCTTCGTGAAGCAGCGCTTTCTTTTTCTTCAAATGCGTCCGTTTTTCGGCGATTTCGTCCTTCAAAAGGTCCAATAACGCTATGTAATAGTCGCTGTTTATGGTCCTTCCTTTTTCAAGGTAGTGAATGAAAATTATTCCATGCGCATCCCAAAATACTGACGCCATAACCTTGCCAGCAGACTGTTGCGTTTTCCCACGCTTTGGAGTGGGTACATCGTGTGCAGTCCACTCGGATGACTGTCGATAGGACTTCGGAGTGAAATGATGGAGCCATGTTTCATTTATTGTCACATTCGACGCAAAAACTCGGGTTTATTACGCTTGATCACCTTCAAACACTGCTCCGTATCATCAACTCGTCGTTGTTTTTGGTCAAAAGTGAGCTCGTGCGGCACCCACTTTGCACAGAGCTTTCTCATACCCAAATATTCGTGAATGATATGATGTACACGTTCAGTTGATATCTTTAGAGTGTCTCCTATTTCATTCAATTTTGATTTACGGTCATTCAAAATCATTTTGTGGATTTTTTTAATGTTTTCTTCGGTAACAACATCTTTTGCGTGTCCACTGAGTTCACCATCTTCGGTGCTCATTTCACCACGTCTAAACTTAGGATACCAATCCTTGATGGTTGATTTTTCTGAAGCAGTGTCCGAAAACTCGGCATCAAGCCAAGTTTTTGCTTCAACTATATTTTTTCCCTTCAAAATGCAATATTTTATCATCACGCGAAATTCCTTTTTATCCAGTTTTTTTCACAGTAACCAAAGTGGCTTCACTCAAAATGCTATAATTCAAAAACTAATGATCCGACAGCTGTCAAATTTATACACGCATTATTCGAGGGTTAGGGCTAACTGAAAAACATATTGATTTAATTTTAGTAGTGCCATCTATGTGTCTGGCCGGGGACTTTGCAATTGGCCAGTTATTTATCTCAAAAATTACACACTACACTAATGGAAGGAATCTCATCTCCTGAGACATAACGGGCATTAGACAGTCTACATAGCTAAACTTTACCGGTTAAAAATCTCAACCCACAACTCGAAAAGAAATGGTGACTTCGATTCAAAGATCATGATTACGTATGATGATTAATCATGATTATATATCAATGTATGCGAATACATTTATCACATTTTTGAAATCTAATGGCTTAAAATCGTGAAGTTATATATATGGCAGTTAAAAAAATGTCAAATGTAAAAAGTAAATCATTATTGTCACAATAATGTACTTACAATTTTCAGTTAGTTTGAATGATAGAAATAATTTTCAATGAAGGAATTCTAAACACTGTTTCAACGTACAAAAATGAAAAAAATTTAAAAAAATTATGGAATTAAAATTTACAAAGTTTCTTGATCTTTTCAAAAGTATTAAATTTCTGGAGAAAGTATGAGTGTATTCAAAATTTTTTTCATCTGAGTAAATAGGTATAAATTTTAACATGTACAACATATGTATCTATTTTCTTAATTTACATCTTTATATTGATATGATTACTTAATTTATAGTTATGTAACTTCATTATTATGAATCGTTCTTATAAAATTAAGGACAAACTTCTCTTATTTTGATGAAACTATTAAATGCATGAAAAATCGGAATAATAAATAATCTTGTGTTGGATTATTTATTTGTTATTTTTACACATCTTTATCCGTTATGGAGGAAAAAAAACAATATTTTATTTATTTTAACTTTATTTCATTTAAATTTATTTCATTTGTTATTTTCCATATCATTATGCTTATGGAGAATGAACTGTTATGGAAAAAGAACAAGGAAAAAAAACCAGTAATAAAACCTTATTCTATTAACTGTATTTCATATGCTTTAGAATGATTTAATCTTAAAAAGGAACTCCTATCTTTTTCCTATCTTTTTTTTATTTTGAATGAAAATGCTTGTTTCCGAATAAAGAAATAAATATCTGTGGTTATTTGAATTTAAATCTCTCTTTTGTGAAGAACATATGTATATATCTGTGAGAAGTATCATTTTAAGTATAGTTCTTAACTATTAATAGAATATCTATATGTTTACGTGTAATGAATTATCAGATTTTCTTTAGCCTTGAATTTGACACGTTGTCAGCATAGATTCTGAGTGACTCTGTGAAACAACAATAAGCCATCTCACTATCAACTGATATGATCTCTTTTAAAATGATCTCTTCTATTACATCTTAAAAGTAAATGGTCATTTTCGAATAAAGAAAGAAATATTTGGGGTTATTTCAATTTAAATCTCTCTGTCTTCAAGAACACTTAAACTTGAATCTGTGAAACTAGAATAAACAATCGCACTATCAACTGGTATTTGTAACTGAGGCTAAGGTGTTTCTTATAACCTTCCGAAACTTCTATAAGAAAAAAAAATATATTTCTTTTTTATCAATCATAGAATGATTAAATATAGAAAATAATCAACTCAAAATGAATGATAAAATAATTGTAATTTTCGCTTAAAATGCCAAAAGATTAAACAAATATTTCAGAAAATATGCTGAAAATTATCACAAGTAAAATAAATGAGTTCCACTGTGATCATATGTCTCACGAATTTCAATCGCTTAAGTAATTAGCCAAAAAAGTCGATAAAAATAAATACAAACATAATTTAATATAACCGTCGTGTATGCCGTTTTCAGAGTATAGCAAAAATTAACAGTGATCACTTGAGTCTTGTAATCATGGTCTCCTTAAGGAACTCACCATTTTGTTCGTCTTATGGATTGAGACTTTGTAGAGAAGTAGTTCGAGGGCTATTGGTGATAAACTTTGTAATTCTGTCCTCAATCCCGTGACGAGGACGACAAACATCAGTTGATACTAGCCTCTTCCAACTTCCACACCTAGCCTACGGTTAAATCTTTGAGCTATGGCATGCATCAGCGCTATTCACATTGCGGGTCTTTTGTGGAAACTGCACGTCACGAGTTAACTACCATGACCTATAAGCTATCGTAGACATATAACAGAAATAGAGGAGCTATACTTTCTTGAAATTGTATGAAAAATAAAATTGCGATCGCTGATTTTGATTTTCCTTAAAATTATCGTTTGTGTCGGTTTGATGATTACCATTTATCTACATTTTGAAGATTTGCATTCTCCTTAAAAGAGGAGATGCTTTATTTCTCGATAATATAACATGTAAGAAATCTATTAAAATATTATTTGACTAGATGTCATATACTGTGCTCTTTCAAGAATATATTTAATATTTATTTTAATAAATATTGGTAAGAACAAACCTAAAATCTTAGAAGCTAGATGTGATAGATAAAATACATCGTTTTCAGATTTATCAAAGTTGTGTTAAAAAGAATAGATACATGCACGCTCGCGCACACACACACATACACATGCATACACAGACATATATATTTACAGTGACACCTAAAATTGAGTATACACCTAAATAAATTAGTTACCTCTTATTTACGAAAGTTTTTGCATTTAATAATGACATTGGAAGAATACGCTTTTTGAAAAAGTGCTAAATTTTAGTCTCCAAAATGAGTTCCAGAATAGAAATAGCATTTCAAGCTAAAGAGCTGGTCCTTAAAGTGACTGGATATAGTAAATTACTGATTATTTCAATTGAACGATGTTATATTCAGTAATGTGAACAAATTTAATTTTTTGGGAGTAATGAGCGATACTATGTTTGGCGGAAGGTGTCCAGAAACGTGAAAAATTAGAATATGTTGAAATATTCCCTGAAGACGATGAAATGAGATCCTGGATGATAGAGAAACAAGAAGTGGATCCTTACAAAATGTGACCGAAATCCTAAACATGAGTCCTCCAAACCTTTCTGAAACCCACAGAAACAATAAGAATAGTGCTCAGGCAAGGAGGCTTTAATGGTCGTGTGGCCAGGGGAAAACTTTTTATTTCTAAACTGAAACTGGAGAAAATGCTTTCCTTTGCTAAAAATTCTATTTCAAGGTCTCTAGACATCTTGAACCAAGTTATATTCAGTAATGAGAACAATTTTATCGTTTTTTTGATTGATGAGGGATGCTATGTTATGCGGAAGCTTTATAGTGAGTTGATTCTTAAAAACATTATTTCTAATATATTTCATGGAGGTGGCTATGTACTCAGCCAATGGTGCTTATTGATGGAATCGTGGAAAAAATTACATATTTGAACATTATGAAAAATAATTTCAAACTGAGTGATGAACAGATAGAATTTGGATCGATTTTTCTTTTCTGAACCCTTGATTGATACAATAAAATCCCACCTTGTATACGGTGCTGATGCACGTTAAAATGTTTAGGATCCAAATGCCTCCCTTTAGCATGGTATGGATATTGAGAGAGGGGGATGCCAGTTAAGATACCGGCCATGACACTTGATCGAGGTTCAAAATTATTATGTCAGTTGTCAATAGCGTTTGTGTTGCTTTTAGTGCGACCTTAATAAAACAAATTCATTTTTCAACTCGATAATGATCATAAACATACAGCAACAAAAAACTTCTATCGTGCTGTTGCACAATTGGTGAAGGAATTTGCACACTCCACCAGAATCACCTGATGGATCTTATAGATTTTGAAACTTAATGATCGCAATGGATAAAATCCATCCATTTGCTCTAAGTCATGAGTAAAGACCATATAAACCTGTTTTAATAGAATAATAGGCTAAAATAGTTAGGGAAACAACCTACTATCTTTTTAAGTCAATACCACTTTGTATAGAAGCCGTCATTAGCTGGAAAGGCTGTGCAATCAAATATTAATTTACCTTTCTTAATGAGTTTTCATCTACTCATATTGTAACTATGTCAAAACCTTTAAAAGCTTTTTCAGACATTTTCTATTTGCGATTTTTGTACATTTTTCAGTTCTCTAACAATTAGAGTGCATGTATTTAAGATAAAACAAAATTTTTAACACAATAGGTATTTTTAAAAATGGATTAATTTAATGTTTACTTTTTACATTTCGTCTTAATTTTACGTAACTTGAATTTTTGTTGAATTTTAAGAATATATATTTCTTGAAGAGTGATAAATTTTGAAAAGTCTACATTTCGAATTATTACACATTTCAAATACAAGTAATTTATATCCATTAAGCTTAATCTGTCTGTTTTATTCGTAGTAAGTGAGCGTAAGTAAAATCGAATACAAATTTCTTTAATCGTATTTTTATTGACTCCGATTTTGAAATGATTAAAGTCATGGACAAAAGCTCCTTCCTTGAACATAGAGAGTTATTGAGAAAAATGAATAGATTAAAAGAATAAAAGGTTTGAAGAAAACCTTAATTAAGTATTTGCAGACCGAAGTTTTGCAGAATTGCATAAACTTAAGATTCTTTTTGAGTAGTATGGTGTTATACTTAATTACCAGTTTCACTTAATTACCATACTACGAAGCCCATTTTACTGGTAGTAATAATATGGGATTTTGAGGTACATTCTTCAATTTCAGTTCAGTTAGAAGCTAAGTATTTCTTGTTGGGTTAACATTTAGTCACATCGTAAAAAATATTAATTGAAAAAATTCATACACAGTCAAATTCAAATACTGATATGTTGCTCGAAGCATTTTAAATTGTTTGCTTGTTGCAAAAAAACATATGGATTTAATTCTAGTAGCGGCATCTATGTGTCGGGTGTGGAACTTTTCATTTGGCAGATATTTATATCGAAACTTACACGCTACACTAATGGAAGGAATCTCATCTCCAGAGACATAACTGGCATTAAACTGTCTACCTAGCTAAACTTTACCGGTTAAAAATCTCAACCCACAACTCGATAAGAAATGATGACTTCGATTCAAAGATCATGGTTATGTATGATGATTAATCATGATTACATATCAATGTATGCGAATACATTTATCACATTTTTGAAATCTAATGGCTTAAAATCGTGAAGTTATATATATGGCAGTTAAAAAAATGTCAAATATAAAAAGTAAATCATTATTGTCACAATAATGTACTTACAATTTTCAATCAGTTTGAAAGATAGAAATAATTTTCAATGAAGGAATTCTAAACACTGTTTCAACTTACAAAAATGAAAAAAAATTAAAAAAAAAATATTGAATTAAAATTTAAAAAGTTTCTTGATCTTTTCAAAAGTATAAAATTTCTGGAGAAAGTATGAGTGTATTCAATTTTTTTTTTCATCTGAGTAAATAGGTATAAAATTTAACATGTACAACATATGTATCTATTTTCTTAATTTACATCTTTATATTGATATAATTACTTAATGTACAGTTATGTAACTTCATTATTATGAATCGTTCTTATAAAATTAAGGACAAACTACTCTTATTTTTGATGAAACTATTAAATGCATGAAAAATCGGAATAATAAATAATCTTGTGTTGGATTATTTATTTGTTATTTCCACACATCTTTATCCGTTATGGAGGAAAAAAAACAATATTTTATTTATTTTAACTTTATTTCATTTGTTATTTTCCACATCATTATGCTTATGGAGAATGAACTGTTATGGAAAAAGAAGAAGAAGAAAAAAACCAGTAATAAAACCTTATTCTATTAACTGTATTTCATATGCTTTAGAATGATTTAATTTTAAAAAGGAACTCTTCTTTCCTATCTTTTTATTTTGAATGCAAATTCTTGTTTCCGAATAAAGAAATAAATATTTGTCGTTAATTGAATTTAAATCTCTATTTTCTGAAGAACAGATACATCTGTGGGAAATATCATTTTAAGTATAGGTTCTTAACTATTAATAGAATATATATATGTTTACGTGTATTAAATTATCAGACTTTCCTTAGCCTTGAATTTGACACGTTGTCAACATAGATTCTGAGTGTCTCTGTGAAACAACACTAAGCCATCTCACTATCAAGTGATATTTGAAACTAAGGCTAAGGTGTTTCCTATAATTTTTCATATTTTTTATTTAAAAAAATATGTTTTCTATTTTCAATTATATAATGATTAAATATAGTGAATAAACGACTCAAAATGAATAATAAATAATTGTAATTTTCTTTTTAACTACCAAAAAACTGTTAAAATATTTCAGAAAATACGCTGAAAATTATCACAAGCAAAATAATTGTGGTTACTGTGCTCATATTTCACATATATTTCAATCGTTTAGTAATGAGTCATAAATTCGATAGATATATTGAGAAAATTAATTTAATATAACAGTCGCGTATACCGATTTTCAGTATTCCAAAAATTAATAGTGGGTACTATAACCTAGTAATCTAGCCTAATGGGCATTGTAACCCAGTATCGGAATCGAAGTTATTAGTTTTCTTCGAGTTATGGGTTGAGACTTTAAACCACTAAAGTTCCGCCATGTAGACGGGCTACTGCACGTACGGTCTCTCGAGATGAAATTCCTTTCATTAGTGGGGTGTTGAAGTTTGGAGATGGAGGTATCAGATCAGGTGTCGTCATGCCATTTGATTGAGGTTAGAAATTGAGAGGTCTGTTGCGGTAAGACTTCGTTTTGCGTGTAGCGCGACTTGAGTTTATATGATTGATATATATATAACACAAATATGAGTATATATATAACACAAAAAATGATATATGTTTAAACGTTCGAGAAAACAGTCAAACCCTTTTATGAATTTTGGCTTTGGTCGTAATTATTTGGCAAAAGATGTTAGTTTGGCTTTGGCTTTATTAACGTCGCACCAGAAGTAGCACGGTTGCTGTTGTTGACAAACATCCTAATTCTGAACTTCTGTCCAGTGACGAGGACAACACACAACACCTAGCACTACCAACTTCCAACCTCCACATTATACATTATCTTATGATTTTGAGCTTCAAATTGCATCTGGGTGTACATCTGTGCTCATGGTGGGTATTTTGTGTCAGGTAACAACTTCACAACCATATGACAGCTAAATTATCATGGACATACAACAAAAGTGGGATTGTTACATCTCAAAATTTGTACGAAAATAAAATATATAAACTTTGTCTTAGATTTCACTTAAAAATAGAGTTTATAACATGATTACGAATTCAATACATTTTAAAAATTAGCACTCTCCCCAAAAGGGAAGGAGCTGCATTTCTCGATAAAATCACATCTAATGTATATAAATGAATGACTTTTATTTGACTAGATGTCAAATACTGTTCTCATTCAAGAATATATATGGTATTTATTTTAAGAAATATTGGTAATAAAATTCTAAAGTTACTAAAAATAAATGTGATAGCTTACGTACATTATTTTCAGAATTATCAAAGTTATGTAAAAGAGGTACAGACACATGCGCCCGAGCACACATACTCACATACACAGCCACCCACATAAAAACACATGCATTCACTTACACACACACACACACACATATATATAT